>CM062820.1:926721917-927164143 GCA_031772625.1 Pinus tabuliformis | reverse complement strand
TTTCTTGTACAACAGGGTGCCAAACTGGCTTACCCAAGATAGACAAACTTCCAGCACTTTCCTAAACCCGGCGTAGGCCCTACTGACCTCTGCTACAACTTGAAACCCTCTACGTTAGTTTGAAACCCTTTGGGTCAGCCTGAAACCCTTTGAGTCAGCCTACTGAGGCTCTGCGCAGCCTCTCTGGGCTTCTGCATCAGTCCTGTAGCCTCTGCGTGGATGACGCAAGCCCTTCTGGCTCTGCGCAGTCTCTGTTGCCTCTGTGTGTCTTCCTCTGGTTTGTGTCTGCCTCTTCTGCGCTGATCTCCCGTCCCTCTGTTCCGTACTTGCTGTCTCTTGACTGCTCTCCAGACCACTGGTTCAATTTCTCAGCAAACCCCGCTCCAGAAACTGAACTGACTAGTCTCCCTCAGTGTGTCCTTTAAGTGCCCCTCAAGCCTCCTCTTATACTTTTTTTGTTGACATCTGAACGGCCAAGATAAGTCCCTAATCAACGGCTAAGATTAGATCTGGCTTGATTCATGTCTTTTGGACCATTCTAACACAGATTCATATTAATACACATTAATATTTTATTTTCCCTAAGTTTAGACCTAGGGACTCCATTAAAAATATTAACTATTTTAATATCTTCTGATCTGTTTAGAATCTGCCCAAACCCTTTCTGGGTATTGGAGTCTCATGTGCCCCAACCTCTCACCAAATTTCGTGGCTAGAGCACATCCAATGCTACCCCAAATCAACACATTGCCTAGCTTCCCATCACATATTTTACGGAGGGATGGTTTTGCGGTTAGACTAATTTCATGTTTGAGATCAAACGAGAGGATTCCATTTGTAGATGCCACAACTACGTTCATATCATGTCTAGGTCGCTCCAAAAATCAATTCTGTGAGCCGTTTTGTTTGCTTGAATTGTAAACTGGTCAAAACTCTGGGGGCTATTCACTGAGAATTGTCCTCAAACATTTTTGACATAGTGATTGCTTGAGGGGAAGTGGTGATTGAATCCCTGTTATGAACGCTCATGGGATCAATGTTTCTTTTTGCTCTGAGGATACAATAATATAGCACGTATAACCTTCTCGAACTATTGAGGATGATTTTTTGGCAATGTTGCACCAAGAATTTGGTGTAGGGAGACGCGGGTGCGAGGAGACACACAGGGGGGACATGTGGGAGTACCCTCAAATTTTAGGTAAATTTCCCCGGTGCGCGGGGACATCAGGGTTTATATATATATATATATTCAACATTGAAAGCATAAATAGACTAATAGTAATACATTGATCCACACATAAAATTTAAATTCATAATTGAATTAAATAATGGCAAAGATAGATCCATTCTCATCATTCATCCATACCATGAGATTCAATAATGAAATATTCAAATACTTTGATCCATATCGTTCACCATTCAATATTCATCATTCTATAATCTGCATTGATATAAAAATTAAGTTCATCATTCATTATTCTAGAAGAGCTCAATGGCGAGCAAGAGAGCAGAGCTTGACGATGACAAGAGTGCACAACTCGACGGTGGGCAAGAGAGCACAACTCAACGATAGCAAGAGAGAACTCAACAAAGCTCGATGGCGAGGAAGAGAATTTGGGAAATGAATAGGTAAGTTAACCTAGGTAATTTTTTTTTTTTTTTAAAGTTTTTCAATACGTAAATTTTCAAATTTTTTTTTATATTATGTTATTAGACAAATTTGACGGGGACGCACCAGAGTGGACACCCAGAAGCACCCCTTTTGGGGAGTCACATCACCCACACTGGGGAAACGTACCCCTGCGTCTCCCCATGACTCCCCAAAAGGGGTGCGTGGGGAAACGCACCCCAAGACGTCCCCTCGTCCCTAGTGCGTGGGGTGCAAGGGGTGCGTGCACCCAACCCTGGGGGATGCATCCCCGTGGAACACTGTTTTTTGGAGGGTGAGAGAGAGTCTGAGGTTTTGTTGAGGAGAGTCAGTTTCAGAAGCCGAGAACCGGGGTGTGAGACCAGGTGGCTGAGAGTAGAGACTTCGGGCAGCAAATGATCAGCAGATTGAGTGACGCAAAGCCTAGAGAGGTTGACACAGAGCTTGCGTGAGGACTGCGCAGAGCAGCGTAGGGCCTGCTAGAGGCCATTCATTCAGTATTCGGATCAGTCGGGATTTTCTCAGTGATTGTGTGAGGTAATCCCACAAATCTTTCTGCCAGTATTTCTCTCTGTAACTGAATAATCCTGTGAGGTATTCAAAGATGTATTCAGAATTTGCTACTGCTTAATAATAATAAATCCTTAGAGCTGCTGCACTGGGTTTCCCGCATTGGGTTTTTCCAGGGACATTTGTCCAAAAATAACGGTGTCTATTTTGTTGTATTTTCTTTCTTGCTCAGTATGTTGTTTCCGCTTATAATTTTATTAAGTGAAGGCCGCATAACTATTTACTTCGATATTTACCATAGAACACAGTAAATAACTTGTATGGATTAACAAGTAGGAGAAGTAACATCAGTTTGCTGCAGTAGGGGTTCCTCTTGTGGAATTTTCATGCCTGCCCTTTGAATCGAATTGGTTGGGATCCTTCTGGATCTGCTGTACTTGAAACAGGGATCAAAAGTAGTTTTGTTGTCTTTAAAATGACTTATTCAATTTGATGAATTATTTTTGCAGTGCACTCTATTTCTAAACCCTATTGTGTTTAACTGCATTTATATGGGGTTTTGTCTGTTTCCATCATTTAGTAAATGTATATGGTTTTGTTAGGGTTATATCTTCATGATAATTAAGAGAATCATCCAATGGTATTAGGATTTTGTTATTATGTCTTTTCAGGGAATAGGTTGAAAAGATTGCGTATGGAGCTGTCCTTTTAAGCTAAAAGCTAGAAATGGTATTAGGGTGATCTATATGGTCTGTCATTTATGAACAAATGCTTTTAGGGAGATTTATCATTTGGATACTAGCATCTTTATAATGTTCCGAAAATAAGTTTCTAGTCGCCGACATAAACTATATGCATATGTGCAATGAAGAATGGATGGTTTTATGAAATGTTACAATTGAATTGATTTATATTTGACATGAGACACTTTTCTCACAAAAACGCAACTTCTGGTATCCTTTTCTGTATAAGAAGTTTGTTAGTCTTCAGGTTAAAGTTAAGATTGTGCTTTATATCTTTTATTTGACCATTTTATCTATTAATTGCAGGAAAGGACAAATTGTCGATGAGCATAGGTTTTTTAGGTCTTGGAATTATGGGTTCTCCAATGGCACATAACCTTATAAAGGCTGGGTAGGTACTTAATTCCTCCCACTTGAATCTTTGTTGTTCTGGAAACTATAGGTTTTTTTCTGGAGTACTGCTTGAGATCAGGAAGCAATACTGTAGCATGATGATCGTCAATTTATTTAAGAATGTTGCCTAACACTCTCCAGCAAGGACTGCAGTTCTATACAAGTAAAAAATCATATTCCTGCTTAGAATTAGCAGTGTATACCAGACAACTTGAGCATTGAAACTACAAAACATAGCTATCATTGCATCAATGGAACTACCTCACATTTTCATAATGATATAAAAAATTCAAACAATGACCTTTGTTGTAAGTTTTTGGAGTTTATTTTGATATATTGTTTCATATTTGTTGCCTAGTCAGTAATGGCAAACAAAAATTTCTTCAGCATGGACAAATTTTTTTTTGGCATGTCTATTTTACAATTTTTCATTGGTTCAATTTCAGAAGTACAGCTGGCATGCCATTAGGGTGGTAAGTTCATTTATTGAAACTAAACAACAGAAATGTTTTTTGCAGATGTGATGTAACTGTTTGGAATCGAACAACAAGCAAATGCGACTCTCTTCTTAACATTGGTGCAAAGTATGTTCTTTGGAAGCAAACAAAATATTTCGATTGAGATGTAATTGCACGACTTCAAATCATATATATTTGTTTGAATGAACTATCTTCTCAAATCGTATTGACTTTTCGTCAGCATTCCATTACTCTTTTACTTCAGTTTATTTTGAAATTTAGTCTAGTGTTGCCTCAGCAAGTATTATTGCTTTATATCATTTTTGCAACAGATATGGACCATCCCCTGAGAGTGTTGCATCAGCATGTGATGTCACCTTTTCCATGCTTTCTGATCCTGGGAGTGCAGTTGGGTTCCTATATTCACTGTATTTTTCATGCTTTGGGAAATCATTTTTCATAGCAATTTTTGTTTGAAATTGAATATAATTTTGATCTTTTACTAACTTACAGAACTGCTATTGAACTGTTTAGATGGAAGTCGCGTGTGGGAAGCAAGGGGCTGTTCATGGATTGGGTCCTGGAAAAGGGTATACAGTTTTTTTTCCATGTTCGTTTATATTCTTCTTTTTATTGTGCTTTATTATGGCTTATACAGTTTTCTTCTTATGCAGTCCTTTTTACATATCTGATTAACAACAATAGCAAGCTTTTAGTGGATTGGAATCTTTTCTTTTTAAGCAACTGATTCTTCTATGGAAAAGTTTGCCTAGCACAGTAAAATATTTGCCCTCCACATTGTAGATGATATTTCTTAATATTTCCAATATCATCTTGTTATTCGGGAAGAAGGTTTTTTTGATGATTGGGTATATGCTGTTCTGATCATTTTTTTTCATATATTCGATGTGCTCTGATACCAGAATTTTGGTGAATTGAATCTTTGTTTCACTTGGAAAGAAAAGGAATTGATGGTTCCTTGGAGAATTAGTTCATTTAATTGTTTAGCTAAGGCTGGAAGCTTAAAAAATGCATCCTCCAAATTTGAAGGATGTTCTCCGACACCTGAAGATCTTATTGTTATGGAAGTTTTTCTTGGCTAGATATGTGCTGTCTTTTTTTTGTTTGTTCCTGTAAAACTAGCTATTTATATATTAATACTGTACAAAAGAGATACATTCTTGTTAGTCCGAATGTTGCAAACATTGGCATCAGGATAAAATTGCAGGGATCTGGAAAACCAAAAAATTGTAAAAATTGGAAAAAAATCAGTAAAAATTGGCAAAAAAAATAAAAAAAAATAAAAAAGTAAAGAAAAGTCAACAGAATTCACTTAAATCATGATTTTCTCCATCAAATTGCGATTTTTCACATGGTTTATGATAAAATTGTGATATTTTTGCCCTTGAAAAAATCAATGATTTTTTCTGATAAAATCTGCTAGGCCAAAAATCATGATTTTGTGATAAAATTGTGATGTTTGCAACATTGATCAGTCCTACTGAGGCACCTACTAATGATTTTTCTGGCGTTTTTTATCAAAATAGACAGCGGTGTTTATGACCTTAGATCTGACTATTATGGCATTCCTGAAGGTTCTTATACCAAAAAATACATATTATTATGTCTGAGGTAAAAAAATCTCACCCTAGCCCCCTCTGGGGAGCTCACTTGGCAAGTCTATGAAAATGTAAGGTAATGTGAGTAGGTCTCACGTTCAAATCCCCGGTTGCTTACCCGTGGTTGTGTGCTGGGGGGTGGCATGATTCACCTAGGGGTTATAGTGGTAGCGGTTGGAATTGACCCCATGTCAGGTGAGTACAAGATTGACCCAGTCGCTGATTCCGAGAGACATAAAAAGAAAAAGAAAAAATCTCACTCAATGAGCATTTGGCTGACTTATATCCAAATGCTTCATTGACCTATATTGACCTATATTATGTGTGCTCCATGTCCAACACTTAATTGATTTGCCAATATGCAGAGAAACTGCACACACTTTCTCTCCACACATCATTGTAACGAACAAAGTTCGTTTACCCACGTCAAATAGTCCAATATATTTAGAATATAGTAAAAAAATCCATTTTAGGAATAAAGAATATATTGTATAAATGTATGAATGAAGAATATATCCGGCTACAAATGAGGGCCCTGCTTATATACTAGGCAAGGTGCCCCTTCACAAATAGTCATGCCCTTCGGGACATGTCTCTTCAATAACTAATTATTATTTAATTAATTTTTATTATGATTATTATTATTTATATTATTATATTCATAACATTGCCTTCTTCTTCAGAGAAGCTTTGTCCTCAAAGCTTATTGTTGACAAGGCATGTCATCTGTTTCTTTGTGTTGTAATCTATTCACATCTTTTGGAACTATTCGAGTTGTTATCTTCGATGATACAAGATGATAGGATCCTTTGAGTGATAAACAAAATTGTCGAATTAATAAGGGATCTGACCATCTTAAACCAATATTCTGTGAAATCGTTTGGGGAAATTCCACCTGGTTGGAGAGATATTAAAATAATTAATATTTTTAATGGGGTTCCTAAGTCTAAACTTAAGAAAATTAAAATATAAATGGGTATTATTATAAAATGGGTGAGAATGTTCTAAATGACATGGATCTAGCAAATCTAATCTTAGCCGTTGATTAGGGACTTAATCTTGGCCGTTGAAGACTCAACAGGAAAAGTATAAGAGAAGGCTTGAGTGTCAGTGGGAGACACACCAAGATTGATCTGTTAGTTCGATTTTCTGGAGCGGGGTTTTGTTGAGAGAATCGAGCTAGTGATCTATGGCAGCGAGGGGTAGTTCAGCATGAGGCTGAGAATAGATAGCATAGAGGTAGAGATAGTGCCATAGAGACAGCGTAGAGCCTGGAGAGGCTGATGCAGAGGCAACTGGGACTTATGCAGAGGTCGAGGAGGCCAGTGTGGGTGACGCAGAGGGCTAGAGGGTTGACGTAGAGAGCCACGGGGCTGATGTAGAGGCATCAATAGCTGCACAGAGGCTAGCAGAGCTGATGCAGGGCCAAGAGGCACCGCTGGGTGATTTTCGTGGGGCAGACTAAGTGTTGGTGAGCTGAGAGGGTGACGCAAAGTAGTGGAGGAGCTTGGAGCAGCTTTCGTTGTCCAGCTAAGGAGCTGCTGTAGTTGCTGTGGGATCGATCATTCGGTAACTAGCCGGAATATCTGTCTCCAAAGAGAGGTATGCCTGCCAAGGGCATTCTTTGTTGGGTGAGCCATTTCTGGCACCCTAGTTGTATTCAAAAAACTGTATAATAATAAAACCCTCATATCTGCTGCACCGATTTTCCCGCATTGGGTTTTCCAGGGATGATTGTCCAAAAATAACGGTGTCCCTTTTGTGTTTTCTCGGTTATTTCAATTGTTGATCTGTATATGTGTTAAGGCTGCATTTGTGTTTATTTCGGTATTTATATTTATAAATAACTTGTTAATGGAAAGAACAAGTAGGAGAAAATAAACCAGATAATGCAGTAGGGATTTCTGACGTGTCAGACTTAGAAATTTCAACATGGTATCAGAGCATTGCAGATCACAGGAGGACTGAAGGCACCAACAGTAATATGAAGAATTTGCAGCAGTAGCAGCTGTCCCGAGAGACAACATTGTTCCAGAGCAGAAGCAGCAGAGAAGAAGTGACGCAGAGGGCCTGTGTCATCATTTCGAGTCAGGAGGAGGGCCAGCGCAGAGGTAGAGGGGCAGATCAGACCTACGCAGTGCTCGATCATCTTTCTCAGCCAGGAAGGATCGACGCTGTGGCCAGGAGGAGCAGATTCTGCCATTGCCGGGATTGCGTAGAGCCTGAAAGGCTCAGTTTCTTTAGTTGCCGGGGCTTGGGGAGCTGTGGGCAAATTGTGATTGAGAAGTTGGTGGGGTGTTGGTTCTGTCAGAATAGAACAATAGCTAAGCAGACAGAACCAAGGTAGAGGGAGTCACTACCTCGATGGATTTCTTGCCAAGGAATCCAGATCCGAGTTGCAGTTGCAAAGAGGATTGAAGAGGAGCGGTTCGACAGTTGGCCAAAGGATTTCCGAAGGGAAATCAGGACTTAGAGGGAGGTTTCCAGGAGGGGAGTCGAAACTTAGTGGGAGTCTAGAAGAGGAGCTGAAATGGCAGTGAACGTACTAAGGGATCAGGACAGGTTGGACGGGGCTTCCAACTTTGTCATCTAGAAGGCCAGGATCCTGGCAGTCTTGGATCGATATCGCATCAAGGACTTTGCCTTGAAAATTGTTGCTATCCCAGTTGACCCAGCTGAGAACGAAAAGTATGAGGATGCAACGGCGAGGGTGAAGTGCATGATCCTAGACGGGGTCAAAGATCATGTCATACCACATATTGCTGAGAAGAACACAACAAAGGAGATGTGGGACACCCTGACCACCTTATACCAGGGCTCTTCCGTGCAGTGGAAGATGCTATTGGAGAATCAACTGCAGTCGTATCAGATGCAGAAGGGAGAGCAGATAGATCCATTCCTTCTCAGGTTGTAGGAGATTCGCGACCAGCTTACTTTCGTGGGGTCTACACCGGATCCAAAATTTATGGTTAGGACTGCCTTGAATGCAGTCTCCGAGGAGTGGGAGACATTTTTCCAAAGTATTTTGGGCAAGGCTACTCTTCCAGGTTGGGAGGAGATGTGGGCAACTCTTCGCCAAGAAGAGATCAGGAGGTTGACCAAGGCGGGGAGTACTGGAAAGGGAAGTTGAATCAAGAAAGAGGAGGAGGAGGATGCAACTCTAGCATCTGTGGGACAACAAGGTGAAGTGCTTCCATTGTGGGGAACTGGGACATTATGCATCCCAATGTCCCAGGAAGAAAAACAAGGGAGAGCCTTCTGATTCTAAGGCAACTCTAGCTAAGGCGGAGAAAGAGGTCGAGACTGATGATGACTGTGCCATGAGTGCTCATGCACCTCTAGAGAAGAGGTGGGGAGACATCGAGTTGTAGTTAGGAGGACTATAAACTAGGGGCAGGATCCTTGAGGTGCCCAAACTCTTGGATCATATTCGGCTACGAGAGCCCTTAACAATTGTAACATAATGACAGATGTCAGGTGGAGCAAAGTGTAGTGGAGCAGCAAGGCAGTGCTTGGGTGCAGAAATTTGAGGCACGCAGTGGAGGTTGAAGCAGTGTGAGAGGCACAAAGGTGTATGTAGTAACGCAGTGGCAACACAGGGAGCACAAAATAGCAGCAAAGGCATATTTAGTTTCACAAGGCTTCCAGACTAACTGGGATGTCAGTATTTGGGAGAAGTCAGTTACCTACTTCTCAGTAATCGAGTTGTAGTGCAACAGTTAGCAGTGGCAGTGCTAGGGGCAGCATATTGAGAGGGAGCTGCAATACAGATGTAGTAGTGGCAGTGGCAGTGTCATGGGTAGCAGTATAGGAAGCAACAATGCAGATGATGTGAGGTAGCAGGCCAAGCATCAGCACAGATACCAGTGTAGAGGATCAGTGTTATGTTTCAGTGATGGAGCATTATTAGAGCACATTCCTCCCTAAGAGGGAGTGTTGATTTGTGGTAGCATTGTAGGTGCTCTAGCCATGAAAATTGGTGGAAGGGCTAAGGCACATAAGATCTCCAAGACCCATAAATGGTTTGGGGAAATTCCATCCGATTGGAGGGATATTAAAATAATTAATATTTTTAATGGGGTTCCCAAGTCTAAACTTAGGAAAATTAAAATATTACTGGGTATTAATATAAAACTGGGTGAGAATGTTCTAAATGACATGGATCACGCAAATCTAATCTTAGCCATTGATTAGGGACTTAATCTCGGTCGTTGAAGACTCAACAGGAAAAGTATAAGAGGAGGCTTGAGGGTCAGTTGGAGACACACCAAGATTGATTAGTCAATTCGATTTTTTGGAGCGGGCTTTTGCTGAGAGAATCGAGCTAGTGATCTGTGGCAACAAGGGGTATTTCGGCACGAGGTTGAGAATACATAGTCGAGAGTTAGAGATAGTGCCAGAGAGACAGCGCAGAGCCTGGAGAGGTTGATGCAGAGGCAGCTGGGACTTACATAGAGGTCGAGGAGGCTAGCGTGGGTGACGCAGAGGGCTAGAGGGCTGACGCAGAGAGCCAAGGCGTTGACGCAGAGGCTAGCAGAGCGGACGTAGGGCCAAGAGGCAGCGCTGGGTGATTTTCGTGGGGCAGACTGAGTGCTGGTGAGCTGAGAGGGTGACATAATCTCTAGCAGAGTGACGCAGAGTAGTGGAGGAGCTTGGAGCAACTTTCGCTGTCCAGCTAAGGAGCTGTCATAGTTGCTGTGCGTTCAATCATTCGGTAGCTAGCCAGAATATCTGTCTCCGAGGAGAGGTACTTCTGCCGAGGGCATTCTCTGCTGGGTGAGCCTTTTCTGGCACCCTAGTTGTATTCAGATCCTGCATAATAATAAAACCCTCATATCTGCTGCATCGTTTTCTCGCATTGGGTTTTTCCGGGGATGATTGTCCAAAAATAACGGTGTCCCTTGTGTGTTTGTCTCGGTTATTTCAGTTGTTGATCTGTATATGTGTTAAGGCTGCATTTGTGTTTATTTCGGTATTTATATTTATAAATAACTTGTTAATGAAAAGAACAAGTAGGAGAAAATAACCCAGATAATGCAGTAGGGATTTCTGATGTCTCAGACTTAGAAATTTCAACACTTAGTCGGGTTACTGTGCTGTTGAGCACATGAATGTCTCCAAGCGGAGAGCTCAACCTTTGCTTTGGTGGAATTTGAGTGCCACCCTAGGAAGGCAATTTGTACTACCTTCGAGGAGAGTCGGTGGAGTTTCATAGTCATATCATTGAGCATTTGTTTCAGCCAATGCGTGTTTCTGGAGGACGCAAAAGGGAAACACATAGGTGTTGCTTATGGGTTCATCCGAGCAGCAACTGTCGGGGGAGTTTGGGCATTGGAACTACATTGGAGGATCAACCTTTCAGGAGAGTTTTGGAGCAGGAGGTTGCTGCATTGGAGGAGTTTGATTTACAGTCACTTGGGCCTGCGCAGAGAGCCATCACTGGGCTTTGGAGGAAGGAATTGGAGAGTGAGAGTTGGCCGGGAGAAGTAGGAGATCATTTGGAGGGCCATTTGAGGAGGATTGCTAGAGTTGGGAGAGTAGAGATTGATAGGATCAATCACAACAACAAATTCGAAATTGGAGGAGGCCAAGCTATGAAGGGTCAATTTTTGAAGGTTAGAACAAAGGGAAACCCTTTCTGGGTTTTGGGCAGGGATCACATTCCTAATTTTATAGAATTTTCTGGGTAGATCTAAGGGGTCAAATAGGGGTCCCAACTCAGCCAACAGCTAGAGGAGCTAAGGGGAATTTGGGCCAAAATTTCGAGGTCAACATTTGGCCAATTCCTTCGTGGGTTATTCTGGGTATTTGGTGGAGAGGCCAGGGTTAAATTCCCGTAATTTTCTGAGCACTAGAGGTAGGGTTTCCAGCAATGTCTTTGCAGCAGACAACACAGTTTCACAAGGGCAGCGCATGGCATCATTGCAACAATTATTTGTGCCATATGGGCTTGACATATTGCCACCTGGGTTTGATCACACTTGCCATTGAGGCAAGCCCAGGTGCACCACTTCTACATTATTGTACTTTTCTCCCAGATTATAATAAAATGGCTTAGCTGTTGGTTATTCATGGACTTGTTATGGGTGTGCACTAAATGTTTCAATTTTATGGTGTTGTTTTTATTATTTTCTTTGCATATCACTATTTTTTCTAGTTTGGAACATTACAATGGTATCTAAGCACGGTTTTGGCCCAGCTGTGGGAAACTAGCCAGAAGATCATGGAAGCTTTGGGTATAAGTGCACAGTGACGGGTGAAACCGGAGACAAACCCGTGGCTCAAGGGAAATCCAGTATGTAGAAATTTTGTGGTAGAATTCATTGGGACAATGAGCGGTTGGCCTAGTTGAGGAGGATGACAGGCCAAACCCATCCTCACCCTTACAACAAAGACATTAGAGGTGAGCAGGTCGTGGGGGTGCAACCATCTACATCATGTGGGGAAAGTTGACCAGATTAGGGCATCCAATCTCCTGAAAAGGATTAGGCAGGAGATAGACAGTTAGAGGGTGAGACTAGGGGGTGCTTTTGCTGGTGAAGACCTGGCTTTAGATATCAGGAGCCTGAGGATGAGGTTGAACATAATGCTTAGAGCCCACAGGATGGTGAGGAGCACATCGACATACCCGGTGTGGCACAGGTGTCACCTTTATTAGAGATCTCCTTGATAGCCCTAGTTGAAACCTTGGTGGAAAAGATAGTCTACACACATAGAGCCATCTGTTGAGGAGGAGCCACCCATGGACGAGATGCCAACAATTGCTGAGGTATCTGGAGTTGTGACTGAGTTTACAGGTGATAGATGCCCACGACAGTTCCACCAGTTTCAGGCCGACCTTCTAGCATTAAAAAGGAAGGTCGCATTAGTGCGTGAGGCTATTTTGCAGCAGAACGAGGAGCTGGAGGGCATGAGAGCAGTTTGTGCCGAGTCCATGGCCAAATTGACTCACGTTGGGGAGCAGTTGGATTCCCTACTAGTGCAGCTAGAGTGCACGTTGGAGCATGAGAGCAACCCTCTTCAGGCATACATAGACAGGGCTGGCAGCACTGTTAGGTTACCTTGGCCCATTGGACAAAGAGAGACAAAGTTACCTAGTCAGATTTTATGTATTGACCAGGATAGTGAGATGAGACGACCTGAGTTGCACAGGGTGCAACACCCGCATGCTGGGGTTGTTCTATGTGTGGGAGTTCGTGCATTCGATCCCTCTCTTGGGGTTGGGTGGCGAGAGATTCTGAGTTGGTACTCGGTGGAGTGGGCTATGGAGATGGTAGTGGACCCAGGTGGAGCTCAGTAGGAGTTTCCAGGCACTGGGGATGCTGGAAGCCTCGACTGGCATTGGGATCTGGGAGGGACCACCTATCATTTCCCAGGTATACTGGTTGACTACGACCTAGAGGGTATAGTTGACCTAGCAGTTGAGTGTGCACCTCCACTAGGAGAGTTTCGGTCAGCACTAGTGGCCAACCAGTTTATGGACAGGCTTCTTGGGTTGACTTGGTACGACGTTTGTACACAAGATCACGGGGTGATCAACACACTCTGGCAGGAGTTTGTCGGAGGAGGTGGCATTGGTAAGCCACCAGATGGCGCCTTGTATGGAGTTGGGGATTCTTCACTTTTGTGTGGGGCACAGAGGACACAGAGGAGTAGCGCAGGGGTAGCATCACTACTGACATAGGGAGATTCACTTCTTGGATCCCTCGGGGAGGATTTGGAGTGAAGATCCATTCATTGGAGGGTATGATGATGCGACGATGGAGGTGATGATACCGATCGAGTGTGGGCCGATGCATAGGGACACAACTTTAGGCCATCTCATTCGGGGATGGGTAGGAGCATCTAGCGTGGAGCATTGGTCTGCAGATGGGCATGGAGACGCATGGGGGAGTGCCTCACATCGCATTGAGTACATGCAGGGAGTGACCGGTGCAGTGACACAGGCAGGACACAGGACGGTACAGGATGGCATAGCCGTAGCCAGGGGTATCCAATGGTGTATAGGGATAGGTTGTGGCATACAGTGGCATGTCGAGGAATGCAGTGTTGCTTGGTGGTGTGCAGTGATGCATGGTGCAGCGCAGTGGGCTCTTGGAGCGTTGCCTCCAAGGAGGCATATGGATAGGGGCATTAGGTGTATCGTTGGATGCAACTCACCTAGGATCGATGAGGACATTATTGAGCATCTGGGGACACCATGCTTAGCGGAGACAGGGCTTCGAGGGAGTTATCAGCAAATCCAAGGCGAAGAGAGTGTTGTCTGTAGGATCACTCTTGGGCATTCTGGCAGAATTTTGATCATACCATTTGGGACATGCCCGCCCATCATCCTCCAGTGTTGCTTACAGTCATAGAGCATTTGATTGTTTCCCCTTGACACTCTCCATTCAAACAACAGGGTATGGGAGGCTCACCCTAGACAATTGGATGAGACACCGTGTGCCATGAGCTGGGAGGAGACTCTTCAATTGAGACCCTTGGTGGGTGCATGAGCTGTTGGATATAGGCTTAGGGATGATGTGGTTGATAGTCGAGGTAGCGTATATTCCATCCCTGAGCTCACACTTGAGGGACGATGGATGGTAGACTTCATCTATAAGAGGGTACCTAGACTCTGAGTAGTGTTGAGGTGTATCATTAGGAGCTGGGATAGCGGATTTCACTGCGTGGTTTGGCAGGAGCAGGGCAGGTTCACGGGCATGAGACCTACTCCTTATACTTGGGTTCCACCCACGGAATACATACAGGGATCAGAGATGAGGGCCAGATGGGTTCTAGCTGGTAACATTGTTACGCAATGACATCCTATGAGGAGTGGGAGTTATGAGCTCCCTGTATGTTTGGGGAATCCAGGGATCCAGTTGGCGGGCAGATCACTCCACTTTGTGACGAGCAGGGTCATGGCAGAGTATGATCCAGTTCATTTTGGGTTTGACACATGGGGGATTGCTAAAACCTCCATTGCATGGCAACTTGTCTTGTTATGGCTCAGAGTTGAGATTGGCAGTGGAGGTGTAGATATTGGCATCATGGAGATGCCCGAGCCGGATGAGCTTGACTTTCACAAATTTTTCGCCACTAGGCCTCAGGAGGGGAGGATACTGTCTACACACAATGGGGAGTATGTCATAGTCAGCATGGTAGCACCACTTTGGGACTAGCAGGGAACTGGGGCATCACAGCTCTTCACAGCTCAATAACCTTTAGGGATGCGCTGGCTACTACAAGGGGAGATCATACAGATCTTCCATTGAGCTTTAGCGAGTCACTGATGGAGCAAGGGAATTCTCGTACTTGCACAGAGCAGGATAATGAGTGGAGTGAGGGGAGCTTAATGTTGGATAGGATGGCCTAGGATCGTGGTATTGAAGGATTCTTTCATATCAGGATAGTGTAGAGTTCAGGCACGATCTAGTGGCACATCTGGGACCCTGGCACATTTTACAATGACAGTGGGGAGCAACAGTTAGAGAGGATGCTTGCTCAGACATTGCTTGAGGACAAGCGATTTTTGGTGCATTGGAGGAGCTTGCCAAATGAGGATGCTACTTGGGAGGGCGAGCACATACTTAAACATCCAACACTGAAATTGCTTGGGGACAAGCAACATTTGGGAGGGGAGGACTGTAATGTCCCTTCCTAAATTATTTTGGGACATGATTAATTTCTACGTTTTGTGGCTGATTTTGGGGGAGATGGGGCCCATTCGATTTTATTAGGAGGCTAGACTTAGTAGAAGTTATTTTGATGTGGTTAATTTGTACGTGGGGGCCACCCACACTAGGAGAATACGCATTCCCTAGTTCGATTTGCATGGAGGGGAAATCGATGGTTAAGCGAGGGACCCACGATGGAGGGTAAATGGAGGGAAAAGTGCTCCAAAAAATCTATATAAGGAAGGCAACTCTCCTCATTTCAGCATCTTATCTTTGACATATTGAACTCAATCTTAGTTGCTCGAGCTGCTTAGCCGGGTTACTGAGCTGTTTAGCACATGAGTGTCTCCAAGTAGAGATCTCAACCTTTTGCTTCAGTGGACTTTGAGTGCCACCCTAGGAAGGCAATTTGTACTACCTTGGAGGAGAGCCGGTGGAGTTTCACACGCATATCATTTAGCATGTTTCTTGAGGACGAAGAAGGGGAACACATAGGTGTTGCTTGTGGGTTCATCTGGGCAGCAACTGCCGGGGGAGTTTGGGCATTGGAGCTACAGTGGAGGATCAACCTTTTAGGAGAATTTTGGAGCAGGAGGTTGTTGCATTGGAGCAGTTCGATTTACAGTCACATGGGCCTGCGTAGAGAGCCATCACTGGGGCTCACGTGGGAGTTGGAGGAAGGAATTTTAGAGCGGGAGCTGGTCGGGAGAAGTAGGAGATCATTTGGAGGGCTATTTGAAGAGGATTGCTGGAGTTGGGAGAGTAGAGATTGACAGGATCAGTCACAATAACAAAATTTGAAATTGGAGGAGGACCAAGCTGTGAAGGGTCAATTTTTGAAGGTTGGAACCAAGGGAAACCCTTTCTGGGTATTTTTTGGGTTTTGAACAAGTATCACACTCCTAATTTTATAGAATTTTCTGGGTAGATCTATGGGGTCAAATAGGGGTCCCAACTCAGCCAACAGCTAGAGGAGCTAAGGGGAATTTGGGCCAAAATTTCGAGTTCAACATTTGGCCAATTCTTTCGTGGGTTATTCTGGGTATTTGGTGGAAAGGCTGGGGTTAAATTCTCGTAATTTTCTGAGCACCTGAGGTGGGGTTTCTATCAACATCTTTGCAGTAGACAACACAGTTTCACAAGGGCAGTGCAGAGCATCATTGTAACAGTTATTTGTGACATCTGGGCTTGACATTTACCACCTGGGTTTGATCACGCTTGCCATTGAGGCAAGCCCAGGTGCACCACTTCCACATTGTTGTTATTTTCTCCCAGATTATAATAAAATGGCTTAGCTGTTGGTTATTCATGGACTTTTTATGGGTGTGCACTGAATGTTTCAATTTTATGGTGTTGTTTTTATTATTTGTTTTGCATAGCACTATTTTTCCTAGTTTGGAACATTACATTTTTTTATTATCCGTTTTAGAGGTCTAATTTTTCAATTATCATCAATTGGTTAGCGAGTTTAGGGTTTATATAATTTTTACCTTCGGCATGCGAGATAGAAATAATGACATCTTTTCCTGCAAGAGTCCCTTTAATTATAAATAGCATTGAAGCATAGTTATATGAAGTTTTTGGAAATCTTCCTTCCTCTTTTGTTAGAGATTCCATTCTTTTCTCTTCAATGATTGACTCCATTTTGCATTTGTCGATAAAAATGATTCTTTGGTTAAGGAGTTTATATATTCTTTGTGTGAGTGACCCACTTATTCAAAGTATAATATAGTTGCTTTTTAATATAACTATTTTATAAAAATGTTTAATTACATTTTTTTTCTTTCGAAACTAATAAAAACTTTAGTTCTTAGACTTTTAAAAAAAGCTTCTTTTTCCAAACTTGGTAATATAATAATATATTTCCCTTTACGTCCTCCACACTTCATAACACTTTTAAAATTTCAAAAGAGAGGTCATAGATAATATTTATGCAACCCTTTTATGTATGGTCGTGACATTCAATATAGGTTTCGTTTTCCTCACAATAATTATTGGGTTGATCGTATAATCTTTGACCAATCGTCTTGCAATTATTATTCATTGTTTTCCTAGTTCAAAATTGTGTGGGTGGAGACCAATGTTATAGGTTGGATTCGTTGATGGTGGCTATTGTTGCAGAGTCTATGGCAACTTGTAGCTGCAACCCTTTTTTTCCTTTTTTTTTTATAATCTCTTTTTTATAATTTTTTTTTTCTTTTATCTTTGACCTTTTTTATTTTATTTCTTTTTTTCCTATAATTTTTTAATTTTAATTATATATATATAATTTTTTTTCCTTTATAATATATATATCTTCTATATATATATATATATATATTTTTTTTTAGGGGCTTCATTAGGCTAATTAGGCTAATCGAACTTCTAAAGGCTCATATAAATACAAGGAGAGCCTCATTTGTAACTCATCATCATTTGGATTAGGATTTCTCTTGTAAAAGGAATTCAGATTTGCAATTGATGGATGAAATTGGATGTAACTGATGCATTTTGATGTTTGGGATTTTCGCTATCTTGTCTTGGAGCTTCTAATTGCAATTGTTATGGATGGATATACTCGCATTTCTTTGTAAGTGTATTTTTGATGCTACATCTTTGTATTATTGCAAGCCTATGTATGGAATGTCTTGTCATAATCTTGTTTGTGCCCTAATTTAATGTGAATTATTGAAAAGCACTGGTTTGTTGAAGCATTGCATGCATCACTTATTAGGAAATGTGAATGAATGTTCCTAGAGGCTTGTCTTTTCTTGCATCCTCAAAACTCCATCATCTCATACCAAACGAAGTATAAATACCTCTCTTGTAGTTGTGTTGTTGCCTCCTAGGGTTAGCGAAAACTACATAGGTCGCACAAGTCCTAATCCTTGTTGATCAACCTAAAACATTTTCCTTTCCCTCTTTTTCGAATTTCTGCCCTAACCCTAGACCTAGGGCATGTTGAAAAGTGTAATTAGGTTCAGTTTTCATAATGACGTGTAATTGTGATTTTATGTATTTAATAGAAAAATAAAATTATTATTATAATGCTTGTCTCATGGGTTTCATGAGCAAGGAATTTTATTTTTAGTTATGGCTCCCATTATGAGCCCTTAGGATTGGTCATAAAGTCAAATTGAGTCAATGTCATGTATGAAGGACCCTTCTTGGGCATGTTGCATATTTGTATGAGTAAAAAGGCCCTCCAAGACCAAGCTAAAGCACCTCCAACAAGTCAGCTTCAAGATGGAGTAATGGAACCTCACCAAAGGACATGTCGGCCTAGATCTCTGTCAAGTCGGCTTATATACATGGGAAAATCACTATAAATAGGCAGCTTGACTCTCATTTGAATACAAGCAATTCGGTCAAGGTCTGAAGTAAGAAGAAGTGCGAAATACACTAAAGAAGAACCTTCATCCAAGCGAAGAAGAAGGGACTAGAAGCCGAGTTCATTTTGGATTTGTTTAGGGCTACTTTGATGTCACACGTGTGAAGAAGAGAGGCATCATCTGCTACAGGAGAAGCCGAGAAAAATTGCAGTCATCTTGGGTAACCGAATTTGGAGAAGGACAAGTCAAAAGGGAAGCCGAGTTAAGCTAGAAGGAGTCTCTATCCTAAGCGAAGGAGTCAAAGTGACACTTTCCAAGTGCTGCAACTAGGGTTTCTGAATTAGGGCTGAAAGTTGCAGATCTGTCCTAGGAACCGAAACATTGCAAGGTAGCCGAGAAGGAGGAAGAAACAAGGAGTTTGACTATCATTGACTCAAGGAAAAAGAGGAAGCTTTGTGACTTGGTCTTAGAGAGGTCAAATAGGTCAAGGGTCTTGGTATTCGTCAATTGAAGTCTCTATGAGAAGAAGAATTGATTTGGGTTTTCCTCTCAAGTGGGAGAGGTTTTGGCCCCTGGTTGATCGCCTACATTTTGTGTCTCTTGTCTCTTTATGGTTTATGCATTGATAACTGTTTGATGAAGAAGAACACTAAATAATCTAAGTAAATTAAGATCCTAATCTAAGAAGTAAAAAGCATTCACAAGTAGTTGTCTAAAGAAGAGAAATCACCTAATATTAATGCCCTAGATTTCTCAACATGGTATCATAGCTAAGGTGAGAAAGTTAAGGAAAAGGGATACTCAAGAATCAAATCTCGAGCAAGGCATCAAATCGAATCTAGAAGATCATCTCGAAGTCAAGATCTATAAAAGAAGTATCAAAACCCTAGATCAAAGAAGAAGTCTACACGAACAAGAAGTCTTGGAATCCTCAAGTCATCTTAAAAAACCTCAAAGACTCTACTCAAGTTGAAGGACTTATACATCAAGTTTCTTACTAGAGAAGCAAGATCAAGGACGCTGTCATCATCTTCAGAAATTCAAGGCAATTTCCTCTCGTTGAAGCAAGGACCTTACCATTATAGAAGATCATCCAAGAAGCATCAAGAAGTCATGATTATTGTTTATTTTTGGTAGCATTGGATGTGCAAGTTGGTGGAGAGGTTAAGGCACATGAGATCTCCAGGACCCAGAAATCGTTTGGAGAAATTCCACCCGGATGAAGAGATATTAAAATAGTTAATATTTTTAATGAGACCCTAAGTCTAAACTTAGGAAAATTAAAATATTAATGTGTATTAATATAATATGGGTGAGAAAGCTCTAAATAACGAGGATCAAGCCAGATCTAATCTTAGCCGTTGATTAGGGACTTAATCTCGGCCGTTGAATCGGCAACAGGAAGAGTATAAGAGGAGGCTTGAGGGTCAATTGGAGACACACGAAAGAGAGATCAAGAATTCGATTTTCTGGGGTTGGGTTTGCTGAGGAAATCGAGTTAGAGATCAGTTGCAGTGAAGGGCAGTTCAACAAGGGATTTCGATCCAAGGCTGAAGAATACATATCAGAGAGGCAACAAAGTGCCAGAAGAAATAGCGCAGAGCCTAGGAGGGCTGACGCAGAGGCTAAGGAGGCTAGCACTGACGATGCAGAAGCCACCGAGACAGATGCAGAGGATGCAAAGGTTGCCGCAGACAACGCAGAGGGTTGTAGAGGTTGACGCTGGGCTGAAGTGGCTGCACTAAAAGGTTTTGTGGGGCAGACTGAGAGCAGATTAGCCGGGAGAGGGTGACACAGTTCCAGAGGAGTGCTTGGAGCAGCTTTTGCTGTCCAGCACAAGGAATTGTCAATCACTGTGGGGTTGTTCATCTGGTTGCTGATTTATTGAAATATCTGTCTCCAGAGAGAGGTACTACTGCCAAGGTTATTCTCTGAAGGGTGAGCCATTTCTGGCACCCTAGTTGTATTCAAAAATCTACTTAATGATAAAACCCTCATATATGCTGCACCGATTTTCTCATATTGGGTTTTTCCGGGGACGATTGTCCAAAAATAATCGTGTCCCTTGTGTTGTCTCAGTTTATTTTAGTTGTTGATCTATATATTTGTGAAGGCTGCAATTGTGTTTACTTCGATGTTTATGTTATTAAATAACTTGTTAATGTAAAGAACAAGTAGGAGATAATAAACTAGATCTTGCAGTAGGGGTTTCTGATGTGTTAGATTCATAAATTTTCACAATTATCAACAAGGACATCACTATCAAAGGAACTAAAGTGATCTTCTTTGTGAAGTCAAGGATCACTCTTGAAGAGATCTATCTTCATCAAGGAGAAGTTCTCTATCATCTATATTATCATCAAATTCAAGGAGGCAACGAGTGGAAGAAGCATCTTCACAAGTAAGTATATTTATGTCTGAATCTATCAAAATGTTTGTTTGCAAGGAAAGCAACAAATTGGTTGGGGCTTCAAACTATATTGCATTGAAGAAGAGGATAGATCTGAATCTCATTGAAAATGAGGTTATGGATCATGTCAAAGGATCTATCACCAAACCAGCAAAAGAAGATGCTCAAGCACTTGCAAAGTTTATGAAAGGGGAAGTGAGGGCTCAAAGGATTCTCATAGAATCCATTAAGGGCCCCCTCATTCCATATGTATCTAAATTCAACACCTCAAAAGAAATATATGACAAATTAATAGAATTGTTTTCTGTAAGCACTGCACGAGAAGTTATCTCTCTAAGGCAAGAACTCTACAAGCTAAGGATATCAAAATAAGAAGGGATAGCCTCATACTTTATGAGGATATCTGAAATAAGGGATCAACTTCAAGATCTGGGAGAAATAATGTCTAACAAGGAGATGACCACTGTAGTACTAAATGCACTACCAGAGGAGTGGGGTAACTTTACTTCAAGCATTTATGGGAAGAAAGAAGCTACTCCATTCCAGGATCTATGGTCATTATGCAAGATTGAAGAAACCAGGCTGAAGGCTAAAACTGATGTAGGATCAAGTGATCAAAATCAAGCATATGCTGCTATGGCAAGGAGAATAAGAAAATCTAGGAAATTTGTTCCTCAGAAAAAGAAAAGGAACATGGCTAAGATTCAATGCTATGGATGTCAAGAATATAGGCATTACAAAGGATATTGTCCCAAGCTCAAGAAGGATAGTAACAAAAGAGGTAGAGAAGAAGCCCATATCACCAAAGAAGTGGAGGAAGCTAAAAAGGAGAAGTCCAAGAAAGAGGAAGTAAGAGATCTCTACTATGATTGAGATAGTCTTCCTCACCTAGTTCTTATTTTCAAGTTTTTCTGTTGTAATATATGGCTATCATGATTAACTAAGGAAGATAATAGGATGCATCATGGCATCATAGAAGCATTCGAAACAAGAGCTAGTGACATCATCATAGAGAAGCATGGAAGAGAGCTGAAGTCTATGACAATCAACCATGGAAAGATATAGCTCTTGGAAACATCATTAGTAACATAAGTGTGTTAGTTTTTGGTAGCATCAAAAGTGCTCTAGCCTTGAAAATTGGGGGAGAGGCTAAAGCTCACGAGTTCTAAAGAATCCAAAAACCGTTTGGTGAAATTCCACCCAGATTGTATTTTATTAAAATAATTAATATTTTTAATGGGGTTCCTAAGTCTAAACTTAGGAAAATTAAAATATTAATGGGTATTAATCAAAATATGAGTGAGAATGATCTAGAAGGCGGATCAAGTCAAATTTTAATCTTAGTCGTTGGTTAGAGACTTAATCTTGGCCATTGAAGTCTCAACGTGAAAAGTATAAGGAGGCTTGGGGTTCAGTTAGAAACACACACAGAGTTGATCAGTTAGTTTGTAATGTTCCTAAATAGGAATACAAGTGATATAGAGCAACAATCTGTTCAGCAAAATATAAAAACGAAATATATATTAAGCACCCATGGAAATGCTAGAAATAACGAACTGCTGAGCCATTTTATTACTTCTTTGAGGGCAAAATACAATAGATAATAGAATGGTGCACCTGGGCTTGTTTGAATGGACAAGCATGACCAAACCCGGGTCAGAAATGGCCGAGTCGATGACTACTCCAAGCACTGCGCTAATCTGCATTGCGTTGCCCAGAAAACTGCCCTATCTACTAAGTTCGAATGGCTGGAAACACCACTTCCTGTGCTCAGAAAATTATAAGATTTGAGCCCCAGACTCCTTGGCCAAAGCCCAAAAAAACCCACGAAGGAATTTAGTTGGTTTAGACTTCTGAAATTTGACTCCCAAGGAGCCCAACTTCAACTGCAACTACAAAACTAGGCCTGCTGGATTATGCCTGTAAATCCTCCCGGAAAATGTCCCAAAGTGTAGGGCTGACCCCTATTGCAAATCCCCTGACTTCCGGGATGAGATTCCGGCCTGTAGCACCTGCTCCTAAGCCCCACGAAAATGCTGGCCTACTGCTGCTCTCCCAATCCTCCGACTCTCCCGACAAATGACTGATCAATGCTGGCTCAAACTCCTCTTGCGTATTCTTTATATAGCCCAGAAATACGCACTCCTTGTATGCGGTTGAATGATATTGCTGTAACACACTCCCGGATCTCCTGAAATGCTGATGGAACTGCCTTCCTAGGGCGGGCACGGAAGGTCCCCCGAAGGAAAGGTTGAATCTCCCGCTTGAGAGATTCGTGGCTAAACAACCGGTTGACTCGGCTAAACAACAGAGTGAACAGTCAAGTAATTTCGATTTGCAAGGTGAATGAATGAATCCAAATGAGAGCTTCCTCCTCCTTTTATCTTCGTGGGCCTTCCTTGCCTCATGTGGGCCCCTCCATCCAGCTATTCGAATTCCCTCCAAGCCATTCGAATGGCCTAGTTCGAATTCACATGTGGGTGGCCCCCACATTCCACTAGCAACCAAATAAAGTTGAATTTCCTCCTAAGTCCCTAAGTCAAAAATGTTGGGTTCTTTTCCTTAGCCAAAATTGTGCAAAATTGTGTAGCAACACCCTGTTACAAATGTATTTGAGAAGGGACATGACACAGTTCAATTTTCCTAGGGTAGGGTTTGCTAAGGAATTTGAACCAGTGATCAAGCAGTGAGGATTAGAGGCAGTACTGGAAGGAAGTGATTTCTGGTTCTACTGAATATACGTCAGATAAGACAATGAAGAGTAATAGAGCCAGCTGAGCCAAGGAGGGACAACACAACAGCTAGAGGATATTGACGCAGAGGGACAACACAAAAACTGGAGGAGGTTAACACAGAAGTGCTGGGGGATAAGCATAGATTAGTGCTAGGAATCACTATGGGTGATTGACAGGAGAAATCTTGATTTCTCAACAGCAGCCCAGGTTGACGCAGTTAGAGGGAGTCTCCATGCAGAAGTCATGCAGAGGCTACGTAGGCTCACACAGAGACTGCACAGTGGGTCATCCAAGAGCTGGGGACAGGAAGAGGAGCCAAGAATGTCACAGCAAGTACAACAATAGGAAAAGGAATAGATGGAAACTCTCACCACCAGTGGAAGGACTGGTCGAGAAGTACGACAGACTCTGAGGGATGTAAAGGAATTCGTTGGAGCTCCTAGAGCCGAGAAAAGGCATCGTAGACAACCTGACAGGTACCAAGCATTGGTAGCTCAGGTCGAAGAACCTTCTAGTTTTCAAGAAGCCGTACAGCACCAGGTATGGGTGGATGCCATGGTAGAAGAGTACAGTTCCATCATGACAAATGATGTTTGGGAAATTGTACCAAGACCAGAGAACAGATCAGTTGTGGGTTCGAGATGGATCTACAAGATCAAGTATGTTGTAGATGGCAGCGTAGACAAGTACAAGGCTAGGTTCGTCGCAAAAGGATATGCTCAAAAGGAAGGAATAGACTATGAGGAAACCTTTGCCCCAATAGCTCGGTATACCTCTATCAGATCCATTATATCCCTTGTAGCACAGATGGGATGGGAGATTCACCAAATGGATGTCAAGACAACGTTCTTGAATGGGGTGATAGAAGAAGAGGTATATATTAAACAACCAGAAGGTTTCGAAACACATGAAAAGAGAACTCATGTGTGTAGGTTGAAGAAAGCCTTATATGTGCTGAAACAAGCTCCCAGAGCTTGGTATGGTCGAATTGACAACTACTTATAGCAGTTGGGATTCATCAAGAGCGATGCCGATCCCAATCTTTATTATCTGTTGGTAGAAGGTGAGCCGCTAATTCTAGTATTGTATGTGGATGATCTATTTTTGACAGGATCATCCAGAGTCATAGAGGATTGCAAGAAGAAACTGGAAAGAGAATTTGACATGAAGGATATGGGGCTAATGCACTATTTTCTGGGATTGGAAGTTTGGTAGTAGGATGGTGAGATCTTCCTTGGCCAAGGTAGATATGCATCAAAACATCTGAAAAGATTTAGAATGCAGGATTGTCGACCTATGGCTACGCCTATGATTACCAATTGGAAGAAAATAGATGTTTCTGGAGACAAGGAAGTGGACCCCACCTTATACAGACAACTCATTGGGTCGCTTATGTATCTGGTTAACACCAAGCCAAACGTATGTTATGTTGTCAACACCCTTAGTTAATTCATGTGGAACCAAAAAGGGCACAGTGGGCAGCAACAAAGCACATTCTCAGGTATGTGCGAGAACAATCAATTATGGATTCAGATATACCAAGGGCGATGATATCGAATTGAGTGGATTCACTAATGCAGATTGGGCAGGAAGCTCAGTAGATAGGAAAAGTACCACTGGGTATTGCTTCGGTATTGGATCTGGGATGACCCCTTAGTGCAGTAAGAAGCATAAATTTGTAGCACTGAGCTCTACTGAAGCTGAGTATATGGTACCTAGCAAAGAAACATGTGAAGCTATATGTTTCAGGAAACTGTTGGTAAATTTATTCAGGAAAAGGATGGAAGCGACAAACATCTTCTGTGATAATCAGAGTTGTATCAATCTCTCTGAAAATCCAGTTTTTCATGATCGCTCCAAACACATTGATATTTGGTGTCACTTTATCAGGGACAATGTTTAGCGTGGGGCGGTACAGTTGGAGTATACTCCCACAGGAAATCAGGTAGCAGATGTACTCACCAAGGCTCTAGGAAGGACAAAGTTTTTTCAATTTCGGGAACAGATGGGTATGTTGGAAAATCCCTTTCAATAGCATGATGCAGCATTTGAGAGGGAGCTGTAGTACAGATGCAGCAGTGGCAATGTCATGGGAAGCGGTACAGTAGCGGTAACAACACAGTGTTGATGGTAGCAACAGTGTGGAAAGGAGGTGCTTCAGAGACAAAGCAACATGTAGTTGGATATTGTTGCTTGAGCACTTTCCTCGCTAAGAGGTAGTGTTAGTTTTTGGTAGGATCGGAAGTGCTCTAGCCTTGAAAATTGTTGGAGAGGCTAAGGCTCATGAATTCTAAAGAACCCAGAAACCGTTTGGTGAAATTCCACATGGATTGTATTTTATTAAAATAATTAATATTTTCAATGGGGTTCCTAAGTCTAAATTTAGGAAAATTAAAATATTAATGGGTATTAATCGAAATATGGGTGAGAATGATCTAGAAGGCAGATCAAGTCAAATTTGTATCTTAGCCATTGGTTAGAGACTTAATCTCGGTTGTTGAAGTCTCAACGAGAAAAGTATAAAAAGCAGGCTTGGGGTTCAGTTAGAAACACACAGAGAGTTGATCAGTCGGTTCAATTTTCCTAGGGTAGGGTTTGCTAAGCAATTCGAACCAGTGATCAAGCAGTGAGGATCAGAGGCAGTACTGGAAGGAAGTGATTTCCAGTTCCAGTGAATATATGTTAGAGAAGACAACGAAGAGTAATAGAGCCAGCGCTGAACCAAGGAGGGACAATGCAACATTTGGAGGAGATCGACGTAGAGGGACAACGTAAAAACTAGAGTAGGTTGACGCAGAAGTGCTGGGGGATATGCAAAGATCAGTGTTAGGAATCACTGTGGGTGATTGGCAGGAGAAATATCGATTTCTCAGCAGTAGAAGCAACAACAACTTAGGTTGACGCAGTCAGAGGGAGTCTCCATCCAGAAGTCACGTAGAGGCTGTGTAGGGTCACACAGAGACTGTGCAGTGGGTCGTCCAAGAGCTGGGGATAGGATAAAATCTCCAGAATCAGTGTGAAAAAATTCTCATTTATCTTCTCTGAGTGGATTTCCATTTTCTTTGGGGCATCCAGATTGTATTCAGATATTTACTGCCAATAATAGAAACCCTCAGATCTGGTTCACCGGTTTTCCCACTTTGGGTTTTTCTGGGGACGATTGTCCAAAAACAAGTGTGTCAATGTGATTGTTCATATGCTGATGTTTCTCTTGCCTTTTAATTTTCATTGCTTAATTTGTGAAGTCTGCAGCGGAATTGATTTTGATATTTACTGAAGCATTGGTGAATAACTATTTCAAATAAGTAGGAGAAATAAATCAATTACTGCAACAAATTTTCACAAAGTGGTACTTATGGGAAAAGAAAGAAAAAGTCATATTGTACAAAGCTCATCATACATTAGTCAAACAGAAACATTTGCTAGATAAGGATACTCAAGATCCTCTATTGGAACCTTCGTCGGAAGATTCACCAATCAAAAGGAAGCAAGGGTTTCATCATGAATTCCAACTTATGGAATTCATGGGATGATGGTAAGATGACAAAAGAGGTGAAGCAGATCAAGGGATTGAAGTTCTTTCAATCAAGGAAGCTGCTGAAAGGAAGTCTAAGATGACCTAAAGGAAAATGAGGTATGCATGCTTGTATTTGATATTATAGAGTCATGTCATATGGTTGCAAGTAACATGGATAAATGCTCTATCTCAAGATCATGATAAAAAAGAAAGGATCTCCTCTTTTGAAAGGATGCAGAAAGGCATGGGTAGCATATTGTCTAGATGAAATCAACATAATATGTCCTCATATGGAATATGCGCTGGTTGACAAATTGGAGGAACTATGACTGAAAGTTCCTAGAAGGAAATGTGTGAAGAGTGAAAGGAAGAAATCTCGAAATATGCAACTATGGAAAAGGCAATCAACATCCGAGGATTGAGAGATTTGACTAGGATATCTCCATGAAAGATATGAAGACTTTGATGAAGTCTGAAAAAGAAAGAGACCCTTGACAATACATATCTTTTGGAGATGTGTCAATGTGTATGCAGGGCGCTGATGCGAACTAGAAGATGTCATGATGAAAGACCATCACAAAGGTAATTTTGATTTCATGTTCATTTCTTATTTTTGAATGATATTTGGATGGGTTTATGCAGCGCTGCCAAGGGAAGAGCTATGGATATCTTCCAACATTGATGTCCATGTAGTAGGATGAAAGATCCTTAAGGAAACATGGCATGAAGGAAGGCCATATATGAACTAATGGATCTCTTTTCGATGAAAATAATAATGACATCACTGACTCATGGATGAAAGTGGTGGATGGTATGTACCCTACAAAGAAGTTCCATAACATGAAGACTCTTGAATAAAGGAAAGAAGTTCATGACATCGTGAGGAGGAGTTGTTCAAGTAGCTAGTTGTCCCATCATCTCCACCGAGAGGGCTGCTATAGATCCCTAATTAAGAGGGAGCCTGGAAACAAGTTTCTAACTTGGTAGAAACTTGGAAGCAAATTCCTAAGACAAGAGGGAGCTTAGGTACATTCCTTCTATAGGAATGAGTACATTCCTTCATTGTAATAGGTATATCCTCCCTAATTAAGAGGGAGAGATAGACACATTATTCTTGTCTTCACTTGGGAAGACAGAATGGAGGATTGGGTAAACATTTGACGTCTGATACAATGTTGCACGAAGCGGGGGCGAAGCGGAAGCATTTTTTGGAAGCGGGGACGCGGAAGCGTCATTTTCCAAAAATCTAGGAAGCGAAGCGTCCGCGGAAGCGTCTGCTATATATATATATATATTTTATATTTTTTTGCAATTATACTCAAAACAAACATCCCAAATACCAAATTAATTGTAGAAGACATGAAAACATGCATGTTTTTGCATAAATCAAGATAGATATAACATCCATTGTACATTAATGATTAATTATTCGAGCATCAACCATCTAGAATCTAGATTCTTCTCCTCTTGTCTAGCCTTTGCCTCTACCTCAATTGTCTAGGGATATTAGTCAACATTGCCCAATTTTGATCAAACTACCTAATTCAAGACTTAAAATATGGTAGAAAAAGCTTAACATGCTTGATCGATGATTTTGACTTGATTGAAAGGTAATTTTTTCCTAAGGGCGTGTCGCATGACAAAGGAGTTCAACAATTAACACCACCAACACTAGGGTACATATAGGGCATGGTTCTCTTGATTAAATGCTAATCGCATACCTTCGTACTTGATATAATCTAATGAAATGCCACAATCCCATTGATCCTGAATTCCTGAAAACTGTTAAGTCTGCTGAATTTTGAATAGGATATGAAATTCTATTTTCTCCATATGAAGTCCAATGAGGCTGGAACCACTCTCAAACATCCTGAGTCATTTCATGGTAATGTTAAAAATTTAAGTAAAAGGATGAAAATGAAAAATAAAGGAGAATGTCACTTTTACTTTAAGAATTTAACATTACCATGAGGGAGCATCTGCTATATTTATATTTTTTTTTGCCTTCATTCATCACCCTAACCCAAGGTGGACCCACCCCCAACAAGCAAACTCACCTAAAATAAAAAAAAAAAATTGAAAAAAAAACAATTTTCTAAACGCTTTTCCGGAAGCGTACGGGAAGCGTACGCTTCCTCCTCCGAAGCGCCACGCTTCCGACGCCCGAAGCGCGCTTCGGCGCTTCAGAAGCGGCGCTTCTGAACCACGCTTCTGAATTTCCAGGAAGCGGCAAAAAATTCAGAAGCGCGCTTCCGGCCAAGCTTCCTAGGCGCTTCCGTACGGGACGCGCTTCGGGGCTTGGAACCGTTGGGGGGGGGCGCTTGGTGCAACATTGGTTTGATACTCTTTGAGGATGAGTTAGGGCATCCAAGATAAGAGTAGTCGTAGAGGACCGAGATTCTTTGAGGATTGGGAACCGAAGTAAGAATAGCCCTGGTGGAACACACTCTGAGAACCTGGGTGGAGTATGTTCCGAGAGAGACAATGATGAGGGTGTCTATACATCATTGGTCTCACCAGCATTGTGCTCTGAACTTGTGGAGGGATAGAGATGTTAGTCAAGGCCTTGCTATGTAACAATGCTGGTTGATATCATGTTAAACATATGAGTTACCAACCTGACTCTTCTTATGAGAATTCTTCAGATTGAGAATGACCAAGTACCATTATAGTACCATTATGAATACCTACCTAGTTAAGAGGGAGTGTTGAAAAGTGTAACTAGGTTTGGTCTTCATAATGACATGTGTAATTGTGATTTTATGTATTTATTAGAAAAATAAAATTATTATTGTAATGCTTGTCTCATGGGTTTCATGAGAAAGGAATTTTATTTTTAGTTATGGCTCCCATTGTGAGCCCTTAGGATTGGTCATAAAGTCAAATTGAGTCAATGTCATGTATGAAGGACCCTTCTTGGGCATGTTACATATTTGTATGAGTAAAAAGGCCCTCCAAGACTGGGTATGCTATATATTTGTATGAGTCAAAAGGCCTCCAAGACCAAGCTAAAGCACCTCCAACAAGTTGGCTTCAAGATGGAGTAATGGAACCTCACCAAAGGACATGTCGGCCTAGATCTCTGTCAAGTCGGCTTATATACATGGGAAAATCACTATAAATAGGTAGCTCGACTCTCATTTGAAGACAAGCAATTCGGTTAAGGTCTGAAATAAGTAGAAGTGCAACATACACTCAAGAAGAATCTTCATCCAAGCAAAGAAGAAGGGACTAGAAGCCGAGTTCATTTTAGATCTGTTTAGGGCTACTTTGATGACACACATGCGAAGAAGAGAGGCATCATCTGTTGCAGGAGAAGCCGAGAAAAATTGCAGTCATCTTGGGTAACTGAATTTGTAGGACAAGTCAAAAGGGTAGCCGAGTGAAGCTAGAAGGAGTCTCCATCCGAAGCAAAGGAGTCAAGGGCATTATCTAGAAAGTGACACTTTCCAAGTGCTACAACTAGGGTTTCTGAATTAGGGCTGAAAATTCTTGATCTGTCCTAGGAACCGAAACACTGCATGGTAGCTGAGAAGGAGGAAGAAACCAGGAGTTTGACTATCGTTGACTCAAGGAAGATGAGGAAGCTTTGTGACTTGGTCTTAGAGAGGTCAAATAGGTCAAGGGTCTTGGTCTTGGTATTTGTCAATTGAAGTGTCTATAAGAAGAAGAATTTGTTCGGGTTTTCCTCTCAAGTGGGAGAGGTTTTGGCCCTGGCTGATTGCCTACATTCTATGTCACTTGTCTCTTTATGGTTTATGCATTGGTAGCTATTTGATGAAGAAGAACACTATAATAATCTTAAGTAAAAGAAGATCCTAATCTAAGAAGTAAAAATCATTCACAAGCAGTTATCTAAAGAAGAGAAATCACCTGATATTAATGCCTTAGATTTCTCAACAGGGCCTAGTGTGAATTGCATTAGAGAAGTCATCTTGAGGAGCGAGTTGCTAGGCTACTATGCTAGGGTATATTCTAGTTGCCCTCAAAATTTGAAGCAATTCTCGTGGCTAGTTTGAGAGAAATCTCAAGCCCTTGATCCTACCTTTCAACTTCTTCGGTTAGTGGCATTCTAAAGGTCATATGCTCTTGAAAATTCACAGGAAGTTAATTATTGATTGACCTTTTCTCATCCTTGCTTGACCCAAACATCTCCTTGAAGATTATTTTCTAGCCCTAGGCCTTGCTTGGATTCCCTAATAGGTCTCTCTTGTGGTCCCAAACCTTTATATGGATGTTATCTGTCATGTTCCCAATTTTTGTGCATGCAAAAATCACTTAGGAGTTTTTGCAAAATTTTGGAAATATTAAAAAGGGGAAATATTATTTTGTGAGAGAAGGGAGAAATTTTTATTTTAATGGCAGCAAAATAATATTTTATTGGAGGAGGAAGGTAAAATATTATTTGAATGGAAAATGGCGGTGTTGTCGCGTAGATTGACACGCCAACGCTCAGACCGGGGGCTGTCACTCTGATCCCCGATCTCTCCATTTAAGCCGTCTCCCGCGGCTAAGGGGGGTAGACCCTACAGAAAAATGATGAAAACCAACTGTGAACCAGTCGGGTGGGAGACACGATATGAAAAGCACCAAATGGATTTAGAAGTTAAAAGACCAGTGCCTTGTGGAGTAAATGTGTAATGACTGTGCTAAATTAAAGAGCCATTACTGAACTGTAAAGGTTACTGAAACTGTGAAACTGTAAAGATTACCGAAAGAGTTTGAAATTGTATTAATCGATTTGATGAAGTACTTACCTGGTCTGCTACAGATGTTGCGATGAGGATGTTGCAGAACTTCTCCAGCGCTCTCGTTACCGAATGACCAAAACCACCCAGCCAAACCAAGTATACCTTGATACTCAATCCAGTATGCTTCTCAACCGATGCATACCGTTCCCCCGTGCCCAGAAACTTCAAAACAAGCAAGGCTCAATAGTTCCGAATTATAGGCAGTATGTATAAATTTCCTCTCCTTCCTCCTCCAACAGCACCCGGATCAGTTTTTCCACTTACAGCAATTACCATCTCAGGCAAAGAACACAGAGCCCCCTTTCTTCCCCTTCGGCCTCTCCTTATGTACCGTTTATTAGCGGTGGTTGCTCTCTCCACCTATGAGCCCACCGCTTCCTTTCTCAGCGACACCTCCTCAACATGCTGAGTCTTATCTTTCTTTAAGGATATATTGACATGTGTTATTTTACTTTGATTAAAAATTTTATATGTTTAATTAAAATGTCCTAAGTTCATACATAGGAACTTTATTTTGATTTAATTTATCCCTTTAATAATTCATTGACATACTTTATTAAAATTCTGAGATAGATAATTATATAACCTGATTTTTAAGAATTTACATAATTCTTTACATTTATTTTCTTTATAACCCTTTTACTTTATACTTTTAAACTTAATATCATTGGTAATCGCTCATTAATCATGAGGCATTAAGTAATATGTGCTGATGGGTGAATGTGACTTTTCTATATGAAGGAGTGTCAGGATATTTAATATTTTAGGTAATTTAGAATATAGTTACTAGTGCAGTGCATGCGATACATGCATATGTAGCTATCATATGCATGCATCGTATGCATGCTAATATTCTCGAGCTCTCTATATTAATGATGGGTCACTACAAAATGCTTAATCGTTTAATTATCAGACGCTGCAACAATATAAACCACGTAGAGCAAGCATTTATCATCAAAGTTTAACTTTTGCCAGATACAAGATAACCATAAAGGCTCAATAGCTCAGCAGTTTAAAAGAGTAAAGGGGTGAATGCTTTGGACAACCACCAAAATGCTAGCCAGAGATCAAATTTATGCAGTTAATCTTCAAATGAAATTTTACGCACGATAAACATGAAATCCCACATTAAAATTTTCAGCCTCAGCGTAAAAGATGAAACCTAGGTAATTTCTGAGCCAAGACTGCAATTGCAAAATTTATTATTTTTTTTATTATTTTTTTTTTTTTTTAAACTAAAATAAAATGAAACTTAACTAAAAATAAAAAAAATAAATCTAAAACTCTAATAATTATTATTATTATTTTTTTAAAAGTAAAAGTAAAACTACAATAAAATCTAAATAAAATAAAGCCTAATAAAATCCTAAAATAAAATATAAGTCAAAATTTTATAAAACAAATCCAAACTAAAATAAAATTTAAATCGAGATCTAACTAAAAACTATTGCTTGACCGTTTTTATTTATTTATTTTATTTTATTTTATGAAATCTAAGCATGAAGTAAATCAAAGGCTAAATTTCTAAAATCTAACAATACACTTTTTAAAATCATAAAAAAGCCAAAAAAGACTAATTGAAATGAAGTTAAAACTTTAAACCTAAACAAAACTCTTTATATATATTTTTTAAATCCTAAAACCCTAAAACTATTCTAAAACCGAAAACTTATTCTAAAAAAAACCGAAAAGATTTCTCAAAAAATTCAAACATAAGTTAAATATAAAGAAAATTAAAACACGTCGAATTTCTTTTGCGATTTTTTGCAAAGGGTAACGAAATATCCAAAACGGGCTGGTAAAAATTTATCAGGGAAATACGCAGAGAGGAACGACTTCAGTTAAAATCAGATTTTCATACCTGGCGTTTGAAGAATAAATTCGCGTGAAGATTAACCTGAGCGTTTGTGCTTGGAATGGTTTCGACTGAGAAATCTGAAAAATTCGAAATTCACGCTGGATCAGACTTTGCTTCACGGACTTCTGGTGTAATTCGAAGGATGGAAAGAGAACGATCACCACATTTTTAAATGCGTGTTTTCACCCACGCTGTTCCAGAACTTCTCCTTTCTGCGTGAAAAGAATTGATGTAGCAACGAATTTTTTGTTAATGGCCACGCATATATTGCTTTCACTGCAAGTTGGCTCAGCGCTGGGTATTTCGATTTGGCTTGGATTTGCTGGCTGAGCAGCTGCAAAACAAATAAAAAAGGAAAAAAGAATAAAACCCTAATCTTAAATTTGTATATAGAGCAAAAGTTAAAACCCCAAAACAGCTGATTAATTTACAGATTTTGGCCCCTTAACAGCCAGATTCAGCAATAAGAACAGAAGTATTTTAAAGAACAAAAATTTCAGATTTTCACTATGAAGAACTTCAGAAAATCTCTCATGCAAATTAGGAAAAATAAACTGAATGATAGACCCAGGATCAAATCCAACTGGGCTCAGCAAAAAATGCTTGTGGGAGTTGGCTGGTTCAGCCGAGAACTTTCCCAAACGCCCACCAATCTTCTTCGGTAAGAGTTTTCCTGCACATCTCACTTCAACCATCAGTAAAGAGGGCAAAAATGCTGCTAGATCTCAAAAAGTAATGGAGATACCTGCCATTACTTCAGAAACCCTAACACCACTCAAACCCTAGCAAGTGAACAATATACCTGTGCTCACAAAACTCTACAATAAGCTATTATTAATGGCCGAAAAATAAAATATGCAGAAAATTAAACAATCTCACAACATTTCAAGAGAGTAACACCAGCAAGATATGGACCCCAAAGTCTTCTTTTATTAACCAGAAACAGTTTACAAGAGAGCTTCTTCAGTACAAGACTCACAGATCCAATTGATCTGAAATGACCCCCTAAGACCCTATATAAAGGAAATGATCCCAACGGCTAGTTCGAGTGATCCATGTCGAAATGATCTCGACCGTTGATGAGAATCAAGAGTCAAGACATCTCTTAATCTCATCCGTCGATTTATTAAAAAATGATATTTTGCATGCATTCACTTAAAATATTATTTTTTTATTATTTTAGGGTTTTTGCTCTATTTTATAATTTTTTTATTACTTTTTATTTATTTCATTTTTTAAATTTTTAACTTTTATTTATTTTATTATTTTATTTATTTTCTCAAATGGATCATCGAACTAAGCCTTTGGAAACATCACCTAGGACCTAGGACTTAGGACTCATGAGGGGATTTAAAACATTTTTCAACCCTCAAGACACATTACATCATGACTTTTACAATTTACATCTTAAGGGGACAAACCCACTTAACATAGACCCTCATAAACCACCCAGTTCTGCGACACAACTATAATCTAGCAGATTAACACACTAGGATTCTCCTAAAGTTCTAATAACAAAATGCATCCCGGCTTTGGGGTCAGGCTGAAGGAAAACTCTGCCGATCGTAGATCGGTGAGACGAAAAACCTTCCGGGACGTAGATTATCATTAGAAAGTTAGGTCCACCTAGGCAACTTTACATACATGACTCTGATCTGCTAAGATTATTTACATTTCATACATGCAGACTGGGTTTACAATTAAACTGATCAAGCTGCTGATGACTGTAGGCTGGCACGGACACGTCGTTCAGGTGCTACCCCTTTCTGCCAAGAAAAGAGGGGGTGTACTGCATGGGTAGTTGACCGGTAGTGGTCAACATCTGGCTCTACTTGGGGACACGTTGCTGCTTGCAGGAATGTGAGAATCCAGAATCTGCATCCATACAACACCAAAATAAGTAGCGTCCATCCAAAAAATCATCATATACATTAAGCACAGGAAAGATAAAAGCTCTTCATTTATTAACTAATCTAGAAAAGCAAATCTAATCCTAAAACAGAAAAAAAATGCGAAAAAAACAAGTAGGATTAGAAATACGATAGAAAGGATGCCCCATGGCATCAGATGTGTTCAATATAGTGTATAGTGAGCATTTTCCTGCTTTCAGGCAAATCTGTCGGCTGCTTGTCGGATGTGCCATGTCCAATTCTGCATATGGTAGGACTTTTTCCTATCCGAAAATCAAGCTGCTCGCGGCCGTCTGATGCATCAAATCTTCTTCTTATTTTCTTTCTCTAACGCTTTTTCTTTCTGGCAGGTTGAATTACTGATGACACAGAACTTTCTGTTTCAAAGCTATCAGATGAAGTATGCGTGATATGTCTTTCTTTATCCTGCATCTGATCTTTATCATTCTTAAGTCTATCAGGATCACCTTCAATTAACCATCTTTCAATCGAATCAATAACCTCATAATAAGATGGAGCTTGTTGCAGCAAATGAGAAGGCTCCTGATCTGTTGATGTCCCTTGGTTTCTCTTATCCTCTGACCATTGTTGAAACTTTTGAACTTGTATTTTAATGGCATCCATTTGACTAGAGTATTCAACCTTTATATCACTGATTTGTCTGGCATGATGCTCTTCCATATCTTTTATTACTTTATCCTTCTTTTCCTTTATGTCCATTAAGCAATGTTGCATGGAATTTATTTCTTCTTTATGATTCGCTTGCATGTCAGCCAACTGATTATTATGATTGAACGTCATGATAGTCATTTCTTCATCCATAGTTAATAACTTGTTTTGCATAGAATCAATTTCCCTATCATGATCAGCTTTCATGGTCACCATATTTTCCTCTAAGACTGACATCTTGCTTTGCATGATTCTAATTTCTGTTTCATGATTAGTCTTCATGGCCTCAATTTCTTTAGCATGCTGATTTTGCGTGACCTCCATTTCCCTATTACGTTTTTCCAGGTGGGTGCATAAAGTTTTGACATCATTGACATAGTTAGCCTGATTGCTTTCCATATTTTTTACCAGCATCATTAGGTCTCGTATAATTTGCTTTTGTTCTTCTTTTTCATTATCATTTGTCCCTGCATTTTCGCTATCATAGTCTTGATCTGCAATAGTACTGGTGGATGACACATTCTGATCTTGAAATCTTTCTTCAACAGCTGGTCCTTTTATAAGTTTACTTTCTTTCTTTTGCACAATTTTAGGGGCAGAAGGCAAGCAGTTTGGATAACCATATCTATCTTTAAAAGCATTGATAATGTCTTCTAAAGAAGTGAAAGAATCCTTAGGAAAATTGTTAAACCAATTAAAAACATCATCTTCTAAAGAAAGGACAAATAGACGCATTCTGATATCTTCATGATTAAACTGAGGGGGTCTACAATATATGACCATTATGCGAGTAAACAAGCCTAGATGCCTTCTAACAGCGATTGAATCACCACCCGAGAAAATAGGTAATTTAGGAATGGCCTCTTCCGGAAAATCATGGAGACGTTCAGTAAAACGACATGGCTTAAATGAATAATCCATGATGAATGATAAGGGATTAAAAGGATGATAGAACTAGATATCTGCTCAAGAAAATCAATAGATGAAAACAGTGGAGTCGCCACTTGAACAATGAATCTGATTCTAAGATCCAAAAAGGAATCACAAGCAGATATGAGGAAGGCTTCTTGTCTGGGAAAAATGAGAAAATGGAGTCGCCACCCAAACAAGAAACACACCGAAGAGATGTTGTTGATATGACGAAAGGCAATAAAAGATCCAAATGATAATTCCAAAGGTTGAATCTGCCAGCTCAAAATGAGAGATGAGAAAGATGAGAAAATGAATGCTAATGAAACTCCAGGAACAGAAAAACGGCGCCAAAAAATGTTGGCGTTGCCGGGCCAAATGAAAAGATAAAAATGAGAAGGAAGATTGTCGTTTGAAACACCGAGAACAAAGTGTCCTCGGCAACGGCGCCAAAAAATGTTGTCGCGCAGATTGACACGACAACGCTCAGACCGGGGGCTGTCACTCTGATCCCCGATCTCTCCGTTTAAGCCTGTCTCCCGCGGCTAAGGGGGGTAGACCCTACAGAAAAATGATGAAAACCAATTGTGAACCAGTTGGGTGGGAGACACGATATGAAAAGCACTAAATGGATTTAGAAGTTAAAACACCAGTGCCTTGTGGAGTAAATGCTTAATCGTTTAATTATCAGACGCTGCAACAATATAAACCACGTAGAGCAAGCATTTATCATCAAAGTTTAACTTTTGCCAGATACAAGATAACCATAAAGGCTCAATAGCTCAGCAGCTTAAAAGAGTAAAGGGGTGAATGCTTTGGACAACCACCAAAATGCTAGCCAGAGATCAAATTTATGCAGTTAATCTTCAAATGAAATTTTACGCACGATAAACATGAAATCCCACATTAAAATTTTCAGCCTCAGCATAAAAGATGAAACCTAGGTAATTTCCGAGCCAAGACTGCAATTGCAAAATTTATTATTTTTTATTATTATATTTTTTTTTAAACTAAAATAAAATGAAACTTAACTAAAAAAAAAATAAAAAAATCTAAAACTCTAATAATTATTATTATTATTTTTTTTAAAAGTAAAAGTAAAACTACAATAAAATCTAAATAAAATAAAGCCTAATAAAATCCTAAAATAAAATATAAGTCAAAATTTTATAAAACAAATCCAAACTAAAATAAAATTTAAATCGAGATCTAACTAAAAACTATTGCTTGACCCTTTTTATTTATTTATTTTATTTTATTTTATGAAATCTAAGCATAAAGTAAATCAAAGGCTAAATTTCTAAAATCTAACAATACACCTTTTAAAATCCTAAAAAAGCCAAAAAAGACTAATTGAAATGAAGTTAAAACTTTAAACCTAAACAAAACTCTTTATATATATATATATATATATATATATATATATATATATATATTTTTAAATCCTAAAACCCTAAAACTATTCTAAAACCGAAAACTTATTCTAAAAACCGAAAAGATTTCTCAAAAAATTCAAACATAAGTTAAATACAAAGAAAATTAAAACACGTCGAATTTCTTTTGCGATTTTTTGCAAAGGGTAACGAAATATCCAAAATGAGCTGGTAAAAATTTATCAGGGAAATACGCAGAGAGGAACGACTTCAGTTAAAATCAGATTTTCATACCTGGCGTCTGAAGAATAAATTCGCGTGAAGATTAACCTGAGCGTTTGTGCTTGGAATGGTTTCGACTGAGAAATCTGAAAAATTCGAAATTCACGCTGGATCAGACTTTGCTTCACGGACTTCTGGTGCAGTTCGAAGGATGGAAAGAGAATGATCACCACATTTTTAAATGCGTGTTTTCACCCACGCTGTTCCAGAACTTCTCCTTTCTGCGTGAAAAGAATCGATGTAGCAACGAATTTTTGTTAATGGCCACGCAAATATTGCTTTCACTGCAAGTTGGCTCAGCGCTGGGTATTTTCCTGTGGCTTGGATTTGCTGGCTGAGCAGCTGCAAAACAAATAAAAAAGGAAAAAAGAATAAAACCCTAATCTTAAACTTATATATAGAGCAAAAATTAAAACCCCAAAACAACTGATTAATTTACAGATTTTGGCCCCTTAGCAGCCAGATTCAGCAATAAGAACAAAAGTATTTTAAAGAACAAAAATTTCAGATTTTCACTATGAAGAACTTCAGAAAATCTTTCATGCAAATTAGGAAAAATAAACTGAATGATAGACCCAGGATCAAATCCAACTGGGCTCAGCAAAAAATGCTTGCGGGAGTTGGCTGGTTCAGCCGAGAACTTCCCCAAACGCCCACCAATCTTCTTCGGTAAGAGTTTTCCTGCACATCTCACTTCAACCATCAGTAAAGAGGGCAAAAATGATGCTAGATCTCAAAAAGTAATGGAGATACCTGCCATTACTTCAGAAACCCTAACACTACTCAAACCCTAGCAAGTGAACAATATACCTGTGCTCACAATACTCTACAATAAGCTATTATTAATGGCCGAAAAATAAAATATGCAGAAAATTAAACAATCTCACAGCATTTCAAGAGAGTAACACCAGCAAGATATGGACCCCAAAGTCTTCTTTTATTAACCAGAAACAGTTTACAAGAGAGCTTCTTCAGTACAAGACTCACAGATCCAATTGATCTGAAATGACCCCCTAAGACCCTATATAAAGGAAATGATCCCAATGGCTAGTTCGAGTGATCCATGTCGAAATGATCTCGACCGTTGATGAGAATCAAGACATCTCTTAATCTCATCCGTCGATTTATTAAAAATGATATTTTGCATGCATTCACTTAAAATATTATTATTTTATTATTTTAGGGTTTTTGCTCTATTTTATAATTTTTTTATTACTTTTTATTTATTTCATTTTTAAAATTTTTAACTTTTATTTATTTTATTATTTTATTTATTTTCTCAAATGGATCATCGAACTAAGCCTTTTGAAACATCACCTAGGACCTAGGACTTAGGACTCATGAGGGGATTTAAAACATTTTTCAACCCTCAAGACACATTACATCATGACTTTTACAATTTACATCTTAAGGGGACAAACCCACTTAACATAGACCCTCATAAACCACCCAGTTCTGCGACACAACTATAATCTAGCAGATTAACACACTAGGATTCTCCTAAAGTTCTAATAACAAAATGCATCCCGGCTTTGGGGTTAGGTTGAAAGAAAACTCTGCCGATCGTAGATTGGTGAGACGAAAAACCTTTCGGGACGTAGATTATCATTAGAAAGTTAGGTCCACCTAGGCAACTTTACATACATGACTCTGATCTGCTAAGATTATTTACAGTTCATACATGCAGACTGGGTTTACAATTAAACTGATCAAGCTGCTGATGACTGTAGGCTGGCACGGACACGTCGTTCAGGTGCTACCCCTTTCTGCCAAGAAAAGAGGGGGTGTACTGCATGGGTAGTTGACCGGTAGTGGTCAACAGGCGGTACACTAATATTTTATTGAAGAGTAAAGGAAAATTATTACTTTATTGGAGAATGCGGCAAAATAATATTTTATTGAGAAAGGAGGCAAGTTACTTTTTAATTTAAAATGGCGGAAAAAAGTCTCCTAGTGGAAAATGGGCCACCTTAAGAAGGTTTTCTTTCATTTCTTCAAGAGGAGGATTTCAATGTGATTCCCATCGATTGGATCCATTTCTAGGTGGTGCGTATTACGAGAGGACGCAGTGAAGAGGAGGCCGAGTTTGCTTGTGGCTTCTTGCAAAGGAGTTTGGGTGAAGGATTTTTCAGAGAGGAGGCATAGGAGGATTTTTTTTATTTGGGAGAAGTTTTGGAGCTGGAGGAGTGTGCTACTTCGCAGGGTGATTTTCGCACTTCCTGGGCCAGTGCAAAGGCAACATTGAGTGTTCACGTGGAGGGTAGAGTATTCGTATTTGAGGCTGAACTTTACCGTGGAGGTTATGGAAAATATTTGGAGAAGTGATTGCGACATTTTCATGACATTGGAGGAGGATTTCGTTGGGGTTTATTGCAGGTCGTTTTCTGGAGCAGCTTGGAGGGTTGTGGGCATATTGAAGGTCGATTTTGAAAGTTCAAAATCCGGCCAAACCATTTCTGGGTTTTCGACAAGGATCCCAGATATAAAGTTTCATAATTTTATGAGCATTGGAGGTGGGGTTTTCAGCCGTATCTTTGCAGCAGACAATGCAACATTGTTGGGGATTGCGTAGGGCATATTGGAGGCCGAATTTGGGAGGTTGGATTCAGCCCAAACCCCCTTTCTGGGTTTATATGGGTTTTTGACAAGGATCCCAGATATAAAGTTTTAGCATTTTTTGAGCACCACAGATGGTTTGTAGTTCCTTTCGAGCTAGTAGTGTAGTTTCTTGGGACAACGTAGAGCATTAGAGGAGCAATCATTTCCAGCTTCGAGATTATTGTTTTATCACCTGGGTCTTGTCAAGATTGCCCTTGAGGCAAGCCCAGGTGCATTTCTCCACATTATTATACTTCATTTCATTAATAAAATGGCTCAGCTGATTCTCACTTCTGGAGTTTTAATAAGCATTTTGCTGATTGTTTTTATTTCTTGTCTCACAAATCGATTTTGTTTTGCATATCACCGTTTATTTAATTTTGGAACATTACAATGGTATCAGAGCATGGTCTTGGCCCAGCTGTGGGAAGCTAGCCAAAAGATCATGGAAGTTTGGGTATGAGTGCACAATGATGGGTGAAACCAAAGACACCCATGGCTCAAGGGAAATCTAGTATGCAGAAATTTTGGGGTAGAATTCATTGGGACAATGAGAGGTTGGCCCAGTTGAGGGCTAAGTACTCACCTTCAAAATTCCTGTGCCAAAGAGGAATTCAATTCCTCATTATTCATTGCCCAAGGGTTGTTGTGGAAGGGGATGAATTATTCTTCACAGGGGACTACATTTATATGATACCAAAACTTAGAATTTCATAGGTTGAATGGGTCTAATTCCTCACAGAATTTGGGCCATCTGATATATATATATATATGTTAGTTTTTGTTGCATCGGATGTGTTCTAGCCATGAAATTTGGTGGAGAGGCTATAATACATGAGATATCCAAAACCCAGAAATCGTTTCTGCAAGTTCCGCCTAGAAATAACTTAATTAGATTATTAACCAAATTTTAAATATTTCCAAAGTCTAAACTTAGGGAATATGGTTAATTAATCAGTATTAATTAAGTCAAGGTGAGAATGATCTAGAAACTCACATGGAACGATCCAGAGATGATCCTAGCCATTGATTATGTTTTAATTTTGGTCGTTGGTGCTCCAATAGTGGATTATAAGAGGAGATCGATGTGGTGATGGAGAAGACACTTGAGCAGTTCGAGTTCTTGGCAGGTCAATTTCCAGAGTAGCAGCAGCAGTTGCTGGAAAAAGTTAGAGATCGAACCATTGTGTGAGGGGCAGAGACGATGAGGCTGGAGGAAGGATTCCAGATCCAATGAGTGCATTTGCAAAGAGGTAGAAGAGCCACAAAGAAGATGACGCAGGGGCAGCGCTGTAGCTTCTGGAGGCAATCTCGATTTGCTTAGAGGGAAAGATGTCTTCAGTTCCAAAGGCTGGGAAGGAGTCCCAGAGTATCAGAGAAGCATTTTTCCAGCCAGAAGAGGGCCTAACGACTTCATTAGAGACCAGTCAAAGGCTTGACGTCAAGCAGACTGCACAAGGCAGCGCAGAGGGTCAGAGGGCCGAGTTTCTAAAGGCAAGTTGTGTTGGGGTTTGCCTTTGGGGTGAGGAAATTTCTCACTAGATTTTTGCCATTATTTTTCTCTATAGGATTGCCAGATATTGACATTTGGTCGTACTCATAATTTCTCACTGCTGCTTAGTAATAAAACCCTCAGCTGCTGCACCGGTTTTCCTGCATTGGGTTTTTCTAGGGACTTTTGTCCAAAAATAATTGTGTTAATTTTATGTGTGTGTGCTAGCATTTCTCAGCTTCCAGCGTTTTATTTTTCTGCATAATTTTTATTTGTGAAGGTTGCAGTGTGTTTATTTCGATATTTGTCGTAGTAGATAAATTGTTAATTAATTAACAATTAGGAGAAATAATACTAGTTGCTGCAATAGGATTCCAGTTTGGAATTTTCACATGGTATTAGAGCGTAGTTGATCAGCTGAAGAGCTCAAAGGCGAAAATAAGGAGTTTCGCTGCTCAGTGCTGGCAGCAAGTCGAAATTCCCAAGGGCAGCGTAGTCTTTTGCCAGGAGGCCGAATTGCTTGAGGAAGTTCGATTTTTCCGAGAGGGGCAAAAAAATTTGATCCTTCCAAATCAAGTGATTCCAGAGGCAAAGGGAGCAGCTTAGTACTTTCGTTGGGCAGATCTCTCACTAGACGCAGGGGTTTTGCAGCAGTACGCTGAAGTAGAACCAATGTCGGGGTGGAAGAGAGAAGAGCACACATAGAGGGAAAATTTTCCTCAGGGAACTTCTAGTCTCAAGAAGTTTGATTTTTCCTTGCAGATCGACAGTAGTTGTAAGCAAATCTTCTCAATCTAGAAGGGAGTGCAAGTAGCAGAGCAGCTGCCAAGCAGAAGGAAAGAGGAAGTTTTCGACAGTTCGTTGAGATGGCCACCGCTGGGCTTCGTGATTAGGAGAGGTTGGATGGACCTTCCAACTACGTCATCTAGAAGGCAAGGATGTCCTTCCTTCTAGATGAATATTGTTAGAAAATCAGAAAGGCAGAAATAATTTCTTTTATATAGATAATTACTTGTGACTTTATGTTTTTATTATGTTCCTCTTTTATCTTTAGTTCATCAAGCAACTATCAAAATAATATCACAAAGATCATAGACACCAGATATAGGTGGACAACTAGGGCAAAACCCCTATCTAGGGGAAAACCCAGTCAACAACTCTTCCTTAATAACTTTCCTTGAGATAATTGAAGACTCTTGGCCTAGACACAAACTTCCTCCACACCAAGTCAACCCGTTCTTCCTTCTTGCAGATGATAACCCTTCAACAACAACTTCGACCTAGCAGCAACAACTTGTAGCAGCAATTTCGACCCAGCAACTGGTAGCAGCAGCAGCAACAACTTCAACTTGACAAGAGAGACCTCGATCTCCTAGAGGAATCCACACAAGAGAGGGATAGATAGTCGAATTTTCTCTCTCCTTTGACCGAGTTGTTTTGTGCTGAAATTGACCTCCTAATTAGGCCGAGTTTGACCAAGGAAGACTGAGCTGCTTCAAGGAACATTTGTTATTGTTTTGATCAGCATTGATTTTTTGGTTAGGGCTGACGTTGATTTTTTGGTTAGGGCTGAAGTTTGACTGCAAAAATTTACCGGGTTGTTTTGACTTTGTATTGGGCAAGTCAATTTGAGTTTTGTACTCTCTCTCTCCGCTGAACTTTTGATTTAATAATAAGAAGAATTAATCAAAGGGTTTTCCCCACATTGGGGTTTTTCCTTGGCATTCGCCAAATCTAGTGTCCTTTTGTCTTGGCTTGTCTTCTGTAGTATTTCGGCCTCCCTTTTTCTCCTAACTCTTTCTCCCAAAATTTCATGGGTCCCATGGTTACCAAAAATGACAAAATTGTGGAAGAATAAACTTGGGACAAATTAATTTAGGAAGGGACATTACACATGTGTAGCCCAGAAATAGCCTCTGTGCAGGCCCACACAACTCCTGAGACGGTGAGAATGCTACAACAAAAACTCCATAGAAGTATGCCCCACCAACATTCCAAATCTTCAGCAAAAAGTAGCCCAATGCTCTCCTGGAAAGCCCAACAAATACGCTGCTCCACAACCAACTCTCCCAAGAAGTGCGTATTCCCCTTACTGCACCCAGTCTGCTGTAATAATCCCACGAATTGCCTGAGCAAACCCCTGGAACAGCTCCCCACGTAGTCTAGATCTCCTCCTTGGGCTGGCACTCGAAGTCCACCGAAGGTAGGTTGAGATTCTCGCATGAAAATCTCGTGTGCTGAACAACACTTGTAGACTTGGCTCAACAGCTCAAGCATGCTAGGTGAGTGTAAATGTCAAAGGTTCAAAAGCCCCAAAATGAGTGCTCCAACTCCTATTTGTAATTTTTGCCCCTTCTTCCCTTGTGGGCTCCACCCCATCGAACTTCCTTCTTCCCTCTCCTCTCTCCAAGTCGAATTCTCCAAGGGGTGCGTATTTCCTCATGGAGTGCCCCCCACCTTCCACTAGCTCCACGATTTCCCCTTTTTCTCTATAGTGGGGTCCCTTCTCTACCAAAAATTAATTTCTTCTTTGGCTTTACCCACTTTTCCTAAGTTGTGAGCCAAAATTTTATGTACTTAGGCAAAATTGCAAAATTGGTGTAGCTGCTTGGTAATTTTAAGTAGAGGGAACATCACAACTTGTGGGCTATCAGGGGTACTCATTGAAGCCTAAGCTTCCCTCGTAGGACCCCCTTGCAACTTTCCTCAGCCCTGCGAGTATAAGGCTTGAAGAGGAAGCTAATATTAGATTCGTTTTAATTTTTGCAATCACTTGGCATGTTGTGCATGCACACACAAAATTAACGTAAATCCAAGTGTAAATCCAACCTTGTTAATCTAAAATCAACCAAGTACACTCTCCACCACATTGTTGATTTTGGGTAGCATCAGATGTGATCTAGCTCCAAAATTTTGTGGAGGGGCAGGAATACATGAGATCTCCATGACCCAGAAATCATTTGGAGAAATTCCACCCAGATGATGAGTTATCAAAATAATTAATATTTTTAATGGGGTTCCTAAGTCTAAACTTAGGAAAATAAAAATATTACTGGGCATTAATAAAGATATGGGCGAGAAGCTTCTAAGAGACGAGGATCAAATCTGTTTTAATCTTAGCTGTTGATTAGGGACTTAATCTCGGTTGTTGATTCATCAACAGGAAAAGTATAAGAGAAGACTTGAGAGTCATTTGGAGACACACCGGGCAAATACTCAGTAACCTGAGGGAAATCGATTCTCAAGGAGAAGAAGTTCGATTTCAGAGGGAGAGTTGCAGGGTGAAGGAAGAGGAGGGTATCAGCATCAATCAGAGACTGAGGAAGAGGTGACGCAGAGCATCTGAGAGACAACACAGAGGGAAGATCAGTGAGACAACGCAACAGGGAGACACAGTGCTCACGCAGGCTGATGCAGAAGTGACGCAGAGGAGGGTAGAGGGTCTCCAGGGTGTCAAAACTTCTCCAGGAGGAGGAGAAAAATTGTCTCAGGTGTTTCTCTCAGAAGTGTCTCAGTATTCTGTAGAATCTTTCTTTGTAAAGAGATTGTTGCCGAAGATTAATAAATAAACCCTCATCTGCTGCACCGGCCTTCTGGCATTGAGTTTTTCCGGGGACAATTGTCCAAAAATAACTATGTTGATGTGATTGATTCTTGTGCTTGTATATCATTGTTATTTTTCTCTATGCTATTATGTGATAACTAGAGTAGAATTCATTTTAATGTTTACTGAAGGGTTTTGTAAATAACTCATTGTGGAAAATAAGTAGGAGAAATAAATCAGTTACTGTAGTAGAATTTTCTCATGGTATCAGAGCAGAGATCGAGCAACATGATTAAAGAATCTGCTAGGAGTCCGGAGCATGATGTCACGGCATCAACCCAGAAGGACTCACGCAGATCTCCAGAGAAAGAGGAGAGCACACGTAACATGGATCCTGAGTATTCTATGTTAGCTTCCAGACTGGAAGAAGAATTCGCTTGCTTAGCAAGTTTTGCCTGCTCTGAGGTTTGGTATATAGATAGTGGAGCTTCCTGGCACATGACAGGAATACGAGAATGTTTTTCAAATTACCAGGAAGAAAGGATGAACTTCCAGATCACCATGGGAAATAAGTCAAAATGTACCCCCGTAGCGAGAGGTATTGTAGTTTTTGAAACAGAAGCAGGGGATCAACTTCAAGCAACCAATGTGTTGCATGTGCCAGGATTGGGGATGAATTTACTCTTTGTAACGTTGCTTGAAAACAAGGGCTATGATGTTTTCTTCATTAAGGAGAAAGTATATGTCAAACACTTGAGTTGGAAAAAGAAGGCCCAGATTGGAGTCAGAAGTAATAAGCTGTATAAATTACAACGAGAATTTCCAATGGCACTGATAGGCAACAGTGGGGAAAAAGATTTGAATGAACCATGGCACATGAGGATGGGACACTTACACCATGGGGCTCTAAGAATTCTTGGAAGAACAGTTATAGGAGTTCCAGAGTTGAGTACCAAATGAGATGATGTATGCAGAGGGTGCACTCTAGGCAAGTACGCCAAGCGAAATTTTCCAGAAGTAATAATAGGGCTAAGAGTGTTCTAGGATTGATACACTTAGATATTGACAGAGCCATGTCTAGAAAAGCTCTTAGTGGTGCCGAGTACTTCATCACCTTCATTGATGACCATTCCAGAAAGACTTGGATCTACTTTCTAAAAACCAAGGATGAGGTTTTTGGTCGGTTCAAAGAGTTCAAGGCTCTAGTTGAGAATTTGATAGGAAAGAGGATAAAAGTGTTGCACTTAGACAATGGTGGAGAATACATTGACAAGGACTTCACAGATTTTTGCGCAAGGGAAGGCATCAGAAGAGAGTGGACAACGCCCTATAAGCTGGAGCAGAATGGATTAGCAGAAAGGAAGAACATGACTATTGTTGAAGCAACTGGGGCGATGTTGTATGATCAAGGTATGCCCAAATTTATATGGGCAGAAGCATGCAACACGACAGTTTATGTTCAGAACAAGACTCCTCACAGGGCATTAGGTAAGATTACTCTGGAGAGTGTCTTCATCGGTAAAAACCCTGAGGTGAGTCATTTCAGGATATTTGGGAATTTGGCATACTGCCATGTACTCAAAGAAAAAAGGAAGAAATTGGATCAAACTGCAAAAAAAGGATATATTGTGGGATATAGCGAGAATGCTAAGGCATATAGGGTCTATCTTCCGGGGAATAGGAAAATCGTAATTCGACGAGATGTAAAGTTCATGGAGGACAGAGCTTTCAAGAAATCCCGAGAAATGCCTTTCGAAGAGCAGTCAAAGGATGATCCATTGTTCTAGCCACTTCTACCAGCAGAAACCAGCACCAGTATTTCTCCTAAAGATAAAACTCCAGAGATATTGCAACAGGTGGAGTCTCAAGAAGAAGAGGAGCAGTTATATATACCCACAACCAGTGGAAGAACGAGCCGAGAACTTCAATAGATACTACGGGACATAGAGGATTTCGTTGGTGCGACCAGGAATGAGAAAAGGGAGCGTAGACAGCTTGACAGATACCAAGCCTTGGTGGCTCAGGTTTCAGGAGGCCGTTCAACATCAAGTATGGGTAGATGCTATGGTGGAGGAATACAGTTCCATAATGGTCAATGATGTCTGGGAAGTGGTACCTAGGCCTCAGGACAAGTCAGTTGTAGGTTCGAGATGGATCTACAAAGTCAAATACGCTGCAAACGACAGTGTGGAAAAATACAAAGCTAGATTTGTTGCTAAGGGGTATGCTCAGAAGGAAGGGATAAACTACGAAGAAACCTTCGCCCCAGTAGCTAGGTATACTTCTATTAGATCCGTGATATCCCTTGTAGCATAAATGGGGTGGGAGATTCACCAGATGGATGTCAAGACTGCGTTCTTGAACGGGGTGATAGAAGAAGAAGTATACATTGAACAACCAGAGGGTTTTGAGACACATGAGAAGAAATCTCATGTATGCAGGTTGAAGAAAGCCTTGTATGGGCTTAAACAGGCACCTAAAGCATGGTACAGTCGAATTGATGGTTACTTGCAGAAGATGGGATTCGTCAAGAGTGACGCAGATCCTAACCTCTACTATCTGGTTGTAGAGAATGAGCCTCTAATCTTGGTGTTATATGTGGATGATCTTTTTCTGATAGGCTTATCAAAGATTGCAAGGAAAACCTAGCTACAAAATTCGAAATGAAGGATTTGGGATGGATGCATTATTTCCTAGGGTTGGAAGTTTGGCAGCAGAAGGGTGGGATTTTCCTTGGACAAGGAAGACACTCTACAAAGATTTTGAAAAGGTTCAGAATGCAAGGCTGTAGACCTCTGGCTACTCCAATGATTACCAACTGGAAGAAGATTGATGCATCCGAAGATAAAGAAGTCGATCCCACCTTGTACAGGTAGAAGGGTGGGATTTTCCTTGGACAAGGGAGATACACTACAAAGATTTTGAAAAGGTTTAGAATGCAAGGCTGTAGACCTATGGCTACCCCAATGATTACCAACTGGAAGAAGATTGATGCATCCGAAGATAAAGAAGTCGATCCCACCTTGTACAGGCAACTCATAGGTTCCCTGATGTATCTCGTCAATGCCAGGCCAGACATTTGTTACGCTGTCAACACCCTTAGTCAGTTCATGGTGGAAATAAAGAGGGTGCATTGGGTAGCAGCAAAGCATGTTCTCAGATATATACGAGGAACAATCGAGCATGGACTAATGTACACCCAAGGCAATGACATCAGGCTGAGTGGGTTCACTGACGCAGATTGGGCTGGAAGTTCAGTAGATCGGAAAAGTACCACTGGGTACTGTTTCAACATTGGATCAGGAATGACCTCCTGGTGTAGTAGGAAACAGAAATCCGTAGCTTTGAGCTCAGCTGAAGCTGAATATATGGCAGCTAGCACAACTTCGTGTGAAGCCATATGGCTTAGGAAATTGCTTGTGAATCTATTCAGGAGAAGGATGGAAGCGACCAATATTTTGTGTGATAATCAGAGTTGCATCAAGCTCTCTGAGAATCCAATTTTTCATGATTGGTTGAAGCACATTGACATCAAGTGTCACTTTATCAGAGACTGTGTCCAACGAGGGGCAGTATAGTTGAGGTACACCCCAACAGGAGAACAGGTGGCAGACATTCTCACCAAGGCTCTAGGAAGAACAAAGTTTGTTTATTTCAGGGAGAAGATGGGGATGGTCAAGAATCCGTTTCAGTAGTAGAAGCAGATAGTATAGGGAGTTGCAGTGCAATAGTTAGTAGTGGCAGTGCTATGGGAAGCATGATGCAGCATATTCAGAGGGAGCTGTAGTACAGATGTAGCAGTGACAGTTGCAGTGTCATGGGCAACAGTACAGGGTGCAGCAGCGTAGTAGATCAGTGTGATGCTTCTATTGGGAAGCATTGCTAGAGCACATTCCTCGCTAAGAGGGAGTGTTGATTTTGGGTAGCATCGGATGTGATCTAGCTCCGAAATTTTGTGGAGGGGCTAGAATACATGAGATCTCCAAGACCCAGAAATCGTTTGGAGAAATTCCACCTGGATGATGAGTTATTAAAATAATTAATATTTTTAATGGGGTTCCTCAGTGTAAACATAGGAAAATAAAAATATTAATGGGTATCAATAAAGATATGGGTGAGAATCTTCTAAGAGACGAGGATCAAGTCTGTTTTAATCTTAGTCATTAATTAGGGACTTAATCTCGGTCATTGATTCATCAACAGGAAAAGTATAAGAGAAGATTTGAGAGTCATTTGGAGACACACCGGGCAAATACTCGGTAACCCAAGGGAAATCGATTCTCGAGGAGAATAAGTTTGATTTCAGAGGGAGAGTTGCAAGGTGAAGGAAGAGGAGGGTATTATCATCAGTCAGAGACTGAGGAAGAGGTGATGCTGAGCATCTAAGAGATAGCGTAGAGGGAAGATCAGTGAGACAGCGCAGCAGGGAGACGCAGTCCTCATGCAGACTGACGCAGAAGTGATGCAAAGGAGGGTGGAGGGTCTCCAGGGTGTCAAAACTTCTCCAAGAGGAGGAGAAAAATTGTCTCAGGTGTTTCTCTCAGTATTCTGTAGAATCTTTCTTTGTAAAGAGATTGTTGTTGAAGATTAATAAATAAACCCTCATCTGCTGCACCAGTTTTCTCGCATCGGGTTTTTCTGGGGACAATTGTCCAAAAATAATTGTGTTGATGTGATTGATTCTTGTGCTTGTATATCACTGTTATTTTTCTTTACGATATTATGTGATAACTGCAGTAGAATTTATTTTAATGTTCATTGAAGGGTTTTGTAAATAATTTAATAACTTATTGTGGAAAATAAGTAAGAGAAATAAATCAGTTACTATAGTAGAATTTTCTCACACATGTCATTTTCAGCATCTTGTACTTAATCAATATCTTATTGCCTCTTTACACTTCAAGCTTAGTTACTTTTGGGTAATTGTCATTTTCAATCTCAAGTACATTTCAATTCAAGCACTTTATTTTCCAGCAATTTACATTTCGAGTACTTTACTTCAAGCATCTACTTATACAAGCACTCTTTTGGCACTGGTCTTATTGGTCATATCTTTTGCTTATCAAGTACTTCATTCATTTGTTTATCACTGTTACATCTATGGTTTATGAATGATTCATGATGCTTATGGTTATTTACTTATGAATGCTTTGAAGTATATGCTATGGTTCATTTTGTTGATGGTGGAATTGTATCTTGTCTAATTTCCTTTAACTCCTAGAACTTGATTTACTTTTCTTAGTTTAATCAAGCCTTAGTTTATTTTGTCTCATAGGGTCCACCCCCCTTGGCTTCGCTAGGAGTTAGCCTAGGAGTTGAGATTTGAGTGACAACTACTCAACTTGAGACTTGCCCCCAAGGCCACACCAAGTGGAGTTAAATATTTTCTCCATGTTAACCCGGGTGTGGATTTAGGCGACAATAGAACCTGAAAACCCCCAGATTTATAATGTTACAGTAAGAAAATAATGCAGATATGCAACAAAATATTGAATGCATCATGAAAGATGTATGGAAGGAAAGTTATAAAATACGGTACATTGACCCTTGTTTAAAAAATAATATCATGTCCCTTCCTAAATTAATTTGGAACAAGACTAATTATTACATTTTGGGGGCCAATTTTGGAGATAGTGGGGCCCATTCGATTTCTATTAGGAGAATCGACTTAGGAGAAGTTATTTTTTTGTGGTTAAATTATACAGGGGGACCATCCACACTAGGGAAATACACATTCCCTAGTTCAGTTTGCATGGAGGTGGTTAAGTGAGGGCCCACGATGGAGGTAAAATTGGAGGGAAAAGTACTCCACAAAATCTATATAAGGTAGGCAACTCTCCTCATTTTCATTCATCTTTTTGGCAATATCGATTTCTCTTTGGTCGCTTGAGTTGCTTAGTTGAGTAACTTTTTGTTCAACACGAGTTCTTCAAGCGAAGAGCTCACCCTTTTTTCGGGGGACTTCGAGTGCCACCTTAAGAAGGTTTTCTTTCATTTCTTCAAGAGGAGGATTTCAATGTGATTCCCATCGATTGGATCCATTTCTAGGTGGTGCGTATTACGAGAGGACGCAGTGAAGAGGAGGCCGAGTTTGCTTGTGGCTTCTTGCAAAGGAGTTTGGGTGAAGGATTTTTCAGAGAGGAGGCATAGGAGGATTTTTTTTATTTGGGAGAAGTTTTGGAGCTGGAGGAGTGTGCTACTTCGCAGGGTGATTTTCGCACTTCCTGGGCCAGTGCAAAGGCAACATTGAGTGTTCACGTGGAGGGTAGAGTATTCGTATGAGGCTGAACTTTACCGTGGAGGTTATGGAAAATATTTGGAGAAGTGATTGCGACATTTTCATGACATTGGAGGAGGATTTCGTTGGGGTTTATTGCAGGCCGTTTTCTGGAGCAGCTTGGAGGGTTGTGGGCATATTGAAGGTCGATTTTGAAAGTTCAAAATCCGGCCAAACCATTTCTGGGTTTTCGACAAGGATCCCAGATATAAAGTTTCATAATTTTATGAGCATTGGAGGTGGGGTTTTCAGCCGTATCTTTGCAGCAGACAATGCAACATTGTTGGGGATTGCGTAGGGCATATTGGAGGCCGAATTTGGGAGGTTGGATTCAGCCCAAACCCCCTTTCTGGGTTTATATGGGTTTTTGACAAGGATCCCAGATATAAAGTTTTAGCATTTTTTGAGCACCACAGATGGTTTGTAGTTCCTTTCGAGCTAGTAGTGTAGTTTCTTGGGACAACGTAGAGCATTAGAGGAGCAATCATTTCCAGCTTCGAGATTATTGTTTTATCACCTGGGTCTTGTCAAGATTGCCCTTGAGGCAAGCCCAGGTGCATTTCTCCACATTATTATACTTCATTTCATTAATAAAATGGCTCAGCTGATTCTCACTTCTGGAGTTTTAATAAGCATTTTGCTGATTGTTTTTATTTCTTGTCTCACAAATCGATTTTGTTTTGCATATCACCGTTTATTTAATTTTGGAACATTACAATGGTATCAGAGCATGGTCTTGGCCCAGCTGTGGGAAGCTAGCCAAAAGATCATGGAAGTTTGGGTATGAGTGCACAATGATGGGTGAAACCAAAGACACCCATGGCTCAAGGGAAATCTAGTATGCAGAAATTTTGGGGTAGAATTCATTGGGACAATGAGAGGTTGGCCCAGTTGAGGGCTAAGTACTCACCTTCAAAATTCCTGTGCCAAAGAGGAATTCAATTCCTCATTATTCATTGCCCAAGGGTTGTTGTGGAAGGGGATGAATTATTCTTCACAGGGGACTACATTTATATGATACCAAAACTTAGAATTTCATAGGTTGAATGGGTCTAATTCCTCACAGAATTTGGGCCATCTGATATATATATATATATATGTTAGTTTTTGTTGCATCGGATGTGTTCTAGCCATGAAATTTGGTGGAGAGGCTATAATACATGAGATATCCAAAACCCAGAAATCGTTTCTGCAAGTTCCGCCTAGAAATAACTTAATTAGATTATTAACCAAATTTTAAATATTTCCAAAGTCTAAACTTAGGGAATATGGTTAATTAATCAGTATTAATTAAGTCAAGGTGAGAATGATCTAGAAACTCACATGGAACGATCCAGAGATGATCCTAGCCATTGATTATGTTTTAATTTTGGTCGTTGGTGCTCCAATAGTGGATTATAAGAGGAGATCGATGTGGTGATGGAGAAGACACTTGAGCAGTTCGAGTTCTTGGCAGGTCAATTTCCAGAGTAGCAGCAGCAGTTGCTGGAAAAAGTTAGAGATCGAACCATTGTGTGAGGGGCAGAGACGATGAGGCTGGAGGAAGGATTCCAGATCCAATGAGTGCATTTGCAAAGAGGTAGAAGAGCCACAAAGAAGATGACGCAGGGGCAGCGCTGTAGCTTCTGGAGGCAATCTCGATTTGCTTAGAGGGAAAGATGTCTTCAGTTCCAAAGGCTGGGAAGGAGTCCCAGAGTATCAGAGAAGCATTTTTCCAGCTAGAAGAGGGCCTAACGACTTCATTAGAGACCAGTCAAAGGCTTGACGTCAAGCAGACTGCACAAGGCAGCGCAGAGGGTCAGAGGGCCGAGTTTCTAAAGGCAAGTTGTGTTGGGGTTTGCCTTTGGGGTGAGGAAATTTCTCACTAGATTTTTGCCATTATTTTTCTCTATAGGATTGCCAGATATTGACATTTGGTCGTACTCATAATTTCTCACTGCTGCTTAGTAATAAAACCCTCAGCTGCTGCACCGGTTTTCCTGCATTGGGTTTTTCTAGGCACTTTTGTCCAAAAATAATTCTGTTAATTTTATCTGTGTGTGCTAGCATTTCTCAGCTTCCAGCGTTTTATTTTTCTGCATAATTTTTATTTGTGAAGGTTGCAGTGTGTTTATTTCGATATTTGTCGTAGTAGATAAATTGTTAATTAATTAACAATTACGAGAAATAATACTAGTAGCTGCAATAGGATTCCAGTTTGGAATTTTCACATGGTATTAGAGCGTAGTTGATCAGCTGAAGAGCTCAAAGGCGAAAATAAGGAGTTTCGCTGCTCAGTGCAGGCAGCAAGTCGAAATTCCCAAGGGCAGCGTAGTCTTTTGCCAGGAGGCCGAATTGCTTGAGGAAGTTCGATTTTTCCGAGAGGGGCAAAAAAATTTGATCCTTCCAAATCAAGTGATTCCAGAGGCAAAGGGAGCATCTTAGTACTTTCGTTGGGCAGATCTCTCACTAGACGCAGGGGTTTTGCAGCAGTACGCTGAAGTAGAATCAATGTCGTGGTGGAAGAGAGAAGAGCACACATAGAGGGAAAATTTTCCTCAGGGAACTTCTAGTCTCAAGAAGTTTGATTTTTCCTTGCAGATCGACAGTAGTTGTAAGCAAATCTTCTCACTCTAGAAGGGAGTGCAAGTAGCAGAGCAGCAGCCAAGCAGAAGGAAAGAGGAAGTTTTCGACAGTTCGTTGAGATGGCCACCGCTGGGCTTCGTGATTAGGACAGGTTGGATGGAGCTTCCAACTACGTCATCTAGAAGGCAAGGATGTCCTTCCTTCTAGATGAATATTGTTAGAAAATCAGAAAGGCAGAAATATTTTCTTTTATATAGATAATTACTTGTGACTTTATGTTTTTCTTATGTTCCTCTTTTATCTTTAGTTCATCAAGCAACTATCAAAACAATAGCACAAAGATCATAGACACCAGATATAGGTGGACAACCAGGGCAAAACCCCTATCTAGGGGAAAACCCAGTCAACAACTCTTCCTTAATAACTTTCCTTGAGATAATCCAAGACTCTTGACCTAGACACAAACTTCCTCCACACCAAGTCAACCCTTTCTTCCTTCTTGCAGATGATAACCCTTCAACAACAACTTCGACCTAGCAGCAACAACTTGTAGCAGCAATTTCGACCCAGCAACTGGTAGCAGCAGCAGCAACAACTTCAACTTGACAAGAGAGACTTCGATCTCCTAGAGGAATCCACACGAGAGAGAGATAGATAGTCGAATTTTCTCTCTCCTTTGACCGAGTTGTTTTGTGCTGAAATTGACCTCCTAATTAGGCCGAGTTTGACCAAGGAAGACTGAGCTGCTTCAAGGAACATTTGTTATTGTTTTGATCAGCATTGATTTTTTGGTTAGGGCTGACGTTGATTTTTTGGTTAGGGCTGAAGTTTGACTGCAAAAATTTACCGGGTTGTTTTGACTTTGTATTGGGCAAGTCAATTTGAGTTTTGTACTCTCTCTCTCCGCTGAACTTTTGATTTAATAATAAGAAGAATTAATCAAAGGGTTTTCCCCACATTGGGGTTTTTCCTTGGCATTCGCCAAATCTAGTGTCCTTTTGTCTTGGCTTGTCTTCTGTAGTATTTCGGCCTCCCTTTTTCTCCTAACTCTTTCTCCCAAAATTTCATGGGTCCCATGGTTACCAAAAATGACAAAATTGTGGAAGAATAAACTTGGGACAAATTAATTTAGGAAGGGACATTACACATGTGTAGCCTAGAAATAGCCTCTGTGCAGGCCCGCACAACTTCTGAGACAGTCAGAATGCTACAAAAAAAACTCCATAGAAGTATACCCCACCAACATTCCAAATCTTTAGCAAAAAGTAGCCCAATGCTTTCCTAGAAAGCCCAATAAATATGTTGCTCCACAATCAACTCTCCCAAGAAGTGCGTATTCCCCTTACTACACCTAGTCTGCTATAATAATCCCACAAATTTCTTGAGCAAACCGTTGGAATAGCTCCCCACGTAGTCTAGATCTCCTCCTTGGGCTGACACTCGAAGTCCAAAGAAGGTAGGTTGAGATTCTCGCATGAAAATCTCGTGTGCTGAACAACACTTGTAGACTTGGCTCAGTAGCTCAAGCATGCTAGGTGAGTGTAAATGTCAAAGGTTGAAAAGCCCCCAAAATGAGTGCTCCAACTCCTATTTGTAATTTTTGCCCCTTCTTCCTTGTGGGCTCCACCCCATTGAACTTCCTTCTTCCCTCTCCTCTCTCCATGTCGAATTGTCCAAGGGGTGCGTATTTCCTCATGGAGTGCCCCCCATCTTCCACTAGCTCCACGATTTCCCCTTTTTCTCTATAGTGGAGTCCCTTCTCTACCAAAAATTAATTTCTTCTTTGGCTTTACCCACTTTTCCTAAGTTGTGAGCCAAAATTTTATGTACTTAGGCAAAATTGCAAAATTGGTGTAACTGCTTGGTAATTTTAAGTAGAGGGAACATCACAACTTGTGGGCTATCAGGGGTACTCATTGAAGCCTAAGCTTCCCTCGTAGGACCCCCTTGCAACTTTCCTCAGCCCTGCGAGTATAAGGCTTGAAGAGGAATGCACACACAAAATTAACGTAAATCCAAGTGTAAATCCAACCTTGTTAATCTAAAATCAACCAAGTACACTCTCCACCACATTGTTGATTTTGGGTAGCATCAGATGTGATCTAGCTCCAAAATTTTGTGGAGGGGCAGGAATACATGAGATCTCCATGACCCAGAAATCATTTGGAGAAATTCCACCCAGATGATGAGTTATCAAAATAATTAATATTTTTAATGGGGTTCCTAAGTCTAAACTTAGGAAAATAAAAATATTACTGGGCATTAATAAAGATATGGGCGAGAAGCTTCTAAGAGACGAGGATCAAGTCTGTTTTAATCTTAGCTGTTGATTAGGGACTTAATCTCGGTTGTTGATTCATCAACAGGAAAAGTATAAGAGAAGACTTGAGAGTCATTTGGAGACACACCGGGCAAATACTCAGTAACCTGAGGGAAATCGATTCTCAAGGAGAAGAAGTTCGATTTCAGAGGGAGAGTTGCAGGGTGAAGGAAGAGGAGGGTATCAGCATCAATCAGAGACTGAGGAAGAGGTGACGCAGAGCATCTGAGAGACAACACAGAGGGAAGATCAGTGAGACAACGCAACAGGGAGACACAGTGCTCACGCAGGCTGATGCAGAAGTGACGCAGAGGAGGGTAGAGGGTCTCCAGGGTGTCAAAACTTCTCCAGGAGGAGGAGAAAAATTGTCTCAGGTGTTTCTCTCAGAAGTGTCTCAGTATTCTGTAGAATCTTTCTTTGTAAAGAGATTGTTGCTGAAGATTAATAAATAAACCCTCATCTGCTGCACCGGTTTTCTCGCATTGGGTTTTTCCGGGGACAATTGTCCAAAAATAACTATGTTGATGTGATTGATTCTTGTGCTTGTATATCATTGTTATTTTTCTCTATGCTATTATGTGATAACTACAGTAGAATTTATTTTAATGTTTACTGAAGGGTTTTGTAAATAACTTATTGTGGAAAATAAGTAGGAGAAATAAATCAGTTACTGTAGTAGAATTTTCTCATGGTATCAGTGCAGAGATCGAGCAACATGATTAAAGAATATGCTAGGAGTCCGGAGCATGATGTCACGGCATCAACCCAGAAGGACTCATGCAGATCTCCAGAGAAAGAAGAGAGCACACGTAACATGGATCCTGAGTATTCTATGTTAGCTTCCAGACTGGAAGAAGAATTCGCTTGCTTAGCAAGTTTTGCCTGCTCTGAGGTTTGGTATATAGATAGTGGAGCTTCCTGGCACATGACAGGAATACGAGAATGTTTTTCAAATTACCAGGAAGAAAGGATGAACTTCCAGATCACCATGGGAAATAAGTCAAAATGTACCCCCGTAGCGAGAGGTATTGTAGTCTTTGAAACAGAAGCAGGGGATCAACTTCAAGCAACCAATGTGTTGCATGTGCCAGGATTGGGGATGAATTTACTCTTTGTATCTTTGCTTGAAAACAAGGGCTATGATGTTTTCTTCATTAAGGAGAAAGTATATGTCAAACACTTGAGTTGGAAAAAGAAGGCCCAGATTGGAGTCAGAAGTAATAAGCTGTATAAATTACAACGAGAATTTCCAATGGCACTGATAGGCAACAGTGGGGAAAAAGATTTGAATGAACCATGGCACATGAGGATGGGACACTTACACCATGGGGCTCTAAGAATTCTTGGAAGAACAGTTATAGGAGTTCCAGAGTTGAGTACCAAACGAGATGATGTATGCAGAGGGTGCACTCTAGGCAAGTACGCCAAGCGAAATTTTCCAGAAGTAACAATAGGGCTAAGAGTGTTCTAGGATTGATACACTTAGATATTGACAGAGCCATGTCTAGAAAAGCTCTTAGTGGTGCCGAGTACTTCATCACCTTCATTGATGACCATTCCAGAAAGACTTGGATCTACTTTCTAAAAACCAAGGATGAGGTTTTTGGTCGATTCAAAGAGTTCAAGGCTCTAGTTGAGAATTTGACAGGAAAGAGGATAAAAGTGTTGCACTTAGACAATGGTGGAGAATACATTGACAAGGACTTCACTGATTTTTGCGCAAGGGAAGGCATCAGAAGAGAGTGGACAACTCCCTATAATCTGGAGCAGAATGGAGTAGCAGAAAGGAAGAACATGACTATTGTTGAAGCAACTAGGGCGATGTTGTATGATCAAGATATGCCCAAATTTCTATGGGCAGAAGCATGCAACACGACAGTTTATGTTCAGAACAAGACTCCTCACAGGGCATTAGGTAAGATTACTCTGGAGAGTGTCTTCATCGGTAAGAAGCCTGAGGTGAGTCATTTCAGGATATTTGGGAGTTTGGCATACTGCCATGTACTCGAAGAAAAGAGGAAGAAATTGGATCAAACTGCAAAAAAAGGATATCTTGTGGGATATAGCGAGAATGCTAAGGCATATAGGGTCTATCTTCCGGGGAATAGGAAGATCGTAATTCGACGAGATGTAAAGTTCATGGAGGACAGAGCTTTCAAGAAATCCCGAGAAATGCCTTTCGAAGAGCAGTCAAAGGATGATCCATTGGTCCAGCCACTTCGACCAGCAGAAACCAGCACCAGTATTTCTCCTAAAGATAAAACTCCAGAGGTATCGCAACAGGTGGAGTCTCAGGAAGAGGAGGAGCAGTTAGATATACCCACTACCAGTGGAAGAACGAGCCGAGAACTTCAACAGATACTACGGGATATAGAGGATTTCGTTGGTGCGCCCAGGAATGAGAAAAGGGAGCGTAGACAGCGTGACAGATACCAAGCCTTGGTGGCTCAGGTTTCAGGAGGCCGTTCAACATCAAGTATGGGTAGATGCTATGGTGGAGGAATACAGTTCCATAATGGTCAATGATGTCTGGGAAGTGGTACCTAGGCCTCAGGACAAGTCAGTTGTAGGTTCGAGATGGATCTACAAAGTCAAATACGCTGCAGATGACAGTGTGGAAAAATACAAAGCTAGGTTTGTGGCTAAGGGGTATGCTCAGAAGGAAGGGATAAACTACGAAGAAACCTTCGCCCCAGTAGCTAGGTATACTTCTATTAGATCCGTGATATCCCTTGTAGCACAAATGGGGTGGGAGATTCACCAGATGGATGTCAAGACTGCGTTCTTGAACGGGGTGATAGAAGAAGAAGTATACATTGAACAACCAGAGGGTTTTGAGACACATGAGAAGAAATCTCATGTATGCAGGTTGAAGAAAGCCTTGTATGGGCTTAAACAAGCACCTAGAGCATGGTACAGTCGAATTGATGGTTACTTGCAGAAGATGGGATTCGTCAAGAGTGACGCAGATCCTAACCTCTACTATCTGGTTGTAGAGAATGAGCCTCTAATCTTGGTGTTATATGTGGATGATCTTTTTCTGATAGGCTCATCAAAGATTGCAAGGAAAACCTAGCTACAAAATTCGACATGAAGGATTTGGGATGGATGCATTATTTCCTAGGGTTGGAAGTTTGGCAGCAGAAGGGTGGGATTTTCCTTGGACAAGGAAGACACTCTACAAAGATTTTGAAAAGGTTCAGAATGCAAGGCTGTAGACCTCTGGCTACTCCAATGATTACCAACTGGAAGAAGATTGATGCATCCAAAGATAAAGAAGTCGATCCCACCTTGTACAGGTAGAAGGGTGGGATTTTCCTTGGACAAGGGAGATACACTACAAAGATTTTGAAAAGGTTTAGAATGCAAGGCTGTAGACCTATGGCTACCCCAATGATTACCAACTGGAAGAAGATTGATGCATCCGAAGATAAAGAAGTCGATCCCACCTTGTACAGGCAACTCATAGGTTCCCTGATGTATCTCGTCAATGCCAGGCCAGACATTTGTTACGCTGTCAACACCCTTAGTCAGTTCATGGTGGAAATAAAGAGGGTGCATTGGGTAGCAGCAAAGCATGTTCTCAGATATATACGAGGAACAATCGAGCATGGACTAATGTACACCCAAGGCAATGACATCAGGCTGAGTGGGTTCACTGACGCAGATTGGGCTGGAAGTTCAGTAGATCGGAAAAGTACCTCTGGGTACTGTTTCAACATTGGATCAGGAATGACCTCCTGGTGTAGTAGGAAACAGAAATCCGTAGCTTTGAGCTCAGCTGAAGCTGAATATATGGCAGCTAGCACAACTTCGTGTGAAGCCATATGGCTTAGGAAATTGCTTGTGAATCTATTCAGGAGAAGGATGGAAGCAACCAATATTTTGTGTGATAATCAGAGTTGCATCAAGCTCTCTGAGAATCCAATTTTTCATGATTGGTTGAAGCACATTGACATCAAGTGTCACTTTATCAGAGACTGTGTCCAACGAGGGGCAGTATAGTTGAGGTACACCCCAACAGGAGAACAGGTGGCAGACATTCTCACCAAGGCTCTAGGAAGAACAAAGTTTGTTTATTTCAGGGAGAGGATGGGGATGGTCAAGAATCCGTTTCAGGAGTAGAAGCAGATAGTATAGGGAGTTGCAGTGCAATAGTTAGTAGTGGCAGTGCTATGGGAAGCATGATGCAGCATATTCAGAGGGAGCTGTAGTACAGATGTAGCAGTGACAGTTGCAGTGTCATGGGCAACAGTACAGGGTGCAGCAGCGTAGTAGATCAGTGTGATGCTTCTGTTGGGAAGCATTGCTAGAGCACATTCCTCGCTAAGAGGGAGTGTTGATTTTGGGTAGCATCGGATGTGATCTAGCTCCGAAATTTTGTGGAGGGGCTAGAATACATGAGATCTCCAAGACCCAGAAATCGTTTGGAGAAATTCCACCCGGATGATGAGTTATTAAAATAATTAATATTTTTAATGGGGTTCCTAAGTCTAAACTTAGGAAAATAAAAATATTAATGGGTATCAATAAAGATATGGGTGAGAATCTTCTAAGAGACGAGGATCAAGTCTGTTTTAATCTTAGTCGTTGATTAGGGACTTAATCTCGGTCATTGATTCATCAACAGGAAAAGTATAAGAGAAGATTTGAGAGTCATTTGGAGACACACCGGGCAAATACTCGGTAACCCAAGGGAAATCGATTCTCGAGGAGAATAAGTTTGATTTCAGAGGGAGAGTTGCAAGGTGAAGGAAGAGGAGGGTATTATCATCAGTCAGAGACTGAGGAAGAGGTGATGCTGAGCATCTAAGAGATAGCGCAGAGGGAAGATCAGTGAGACAGCGCAGCAGGGAGACGCAGTCCTCATGCAGACTGACGCAGAAGTGATGCAAAGGAGGGTGGAGGGTCTCCAGGGTGTCAAAACTTCTCCAAGAGGAGGAGAAAAATTGTCTCAGGTGTTTCTCTCAGTATTCTGTAGAATCTTTCTTTGTAAAGAGATTGTTGTTGAAGATTAATAAATAAACCCTCATCTGCTGCACCAGTTTTCTCGCATTGGGTTTTTCTGGGGACAATTGTCCAAAAATAATTGTGTTGATGTGATTGATTCTTGTGCTTGTATATCACTGTTATTTTTCTTTATGCTATTATGTGATAACTGCAGTAGAATTTATTTTAATGTTCATTGAAGGGTTTTGTAAATAATTTAATAACTTATTGTGGAAAATAAGTAAGAGAAATAAATCAGTTACTATAGTAGAATTTTCTCACACATGTCATTTTCAGCATCTTGTACTTAATCAATATCTTATTGCCTCTTTACATTTCAAGCTTATTTACTTTTGGGTAATTGTCATTTTCAATCTCAAGTACATTTCAATTCAAGCACTTTATTTTCCAGCAATTTACATTTCGAGTACTTTACTTCAAGCATCTACTTATACAAGCACTCTTTTGGCACTGGTCTTATTGGTCATATCTTTTGCTTATCAAGTACTTCATTCATTTGTTTATCACTGTTACATCTATGGTTTATGAATGATTCATGATGCTTATGGTTATTTACTTATGAATGCTTTGAAGTATATGCTATGGTTCATTTTGTTGATGGTGGAATTGTATCTTGTCTAATTTCCTTTAACTACTAGAACTTGATTTACTTTTCTTAGTTTAATCAAGCCTTAGTTTATTTTGTCTCACAGGGTCCACCCCCCTTGGCTTCGCTAGGAGTTTGCCTAGGAGTTGAGATTTGAGTGACAACTACTCAACTTGAGACTTGCCCTCAAGGCCACAACAAGTGGAGTTGAATATTTTCTCCATGTTAACCAGGGTGTGGATTTAGGCGACAATAGAACCTGAAAACCCCCAGATTTATAATGTTACAGTAAGAAAATAATGCAGATATGCAACAAAATATTGAATGCATCATGAAAGATGTATGGAAGGAAAGTTATAAAATACGGTACATTGACCCTTGTTTAAAAAATAATATCATGTCCCTTCCTAAATTAATTTGGAACAAGACTAATTATTACATTTTGGGGGCCAATTTTGGAGATAGTGGGGCCCATTCGATTTCTATTAGGAGAATCGACTTAGGAGAAGTTATTTTTTTGTGGTTAAATTATACAGGGGGACCATCCACACTAGGGAAATACACATTCCCTAGTTCAGTTTGCATGGAGGTGGTTAAGTGAGGGCCCACGATGGAGGTAAAATTGGAGGGAAAAGTACTCCACAAAATCTATATAAGGTAGGCAACTCTCCTCATTTTCATTCATCTTTTTGGCAATATCGATTTCTCTTTGGTCGCTTGAGTTGCTTAGTTGAGTAACTTTTTGTTCAACACGAGTTCTTCAAGCGAAGAGCTCACCCTTTTTTCGGGGGACTTCGAGTGCCACCTTAAGAAGGTTTTCTTTCATTTCTTCAAGAGGAGGATTTCAATGTGATTCCCATCGATTGGATCCATTTCTAGGTGGTGCGTATTACGAGAGGACGCAGTGAAGAGGAGGCCGAGTTTGCTTGTGGCTTCTTGCAAAGGAGTTTGGGTGAAGGATTTTTCAGAGAGGAGGCATAGGAGGATTTTTTTTATTTGGGAGAAGTTTTGGAGCTGGAGGAGTGTGCTACTTCGCAGGGTGATTTTCGCACTTCCTGGGTCAGTGCAAAGGCAACATTGAGTGTTCACGTGGAGGGTAGAGTATTCGTATTTGAGGCTGAACTTTACCGTGGAGGTTATGGAAAATATTTGGAGAAGTGATTGCGACATTTTCATGACATTGGAGGAGGATTTCGTTGGGGTTTATTGCAGGCCGTTTTCTGGAGCAGCTTGGAGGGTTGTGGGCATATTGAAGGTCGATTTTGAAAGTTCAAAATCCGGCCAAACCATTTCTGGGTTTTCGACAAGGATCCCAGATATAAAGTTTCATAATTTTATGAGCATTGGAGGTGGGGTTTTCAGCCGTATCTTTGCAGCAGACAATGCAAAATTGTTGGGGATTGCGTAGGGCATATTGGAGGCCGAATTTGGGAGGTTGGATTCAGCCCAAACCCCCTTTCTGGGTTTTTTTGGGTTTTTGACAAGGATCCCAGATATAAAGTTTTAGCATTTTTTGAGCACCACAGATGGTTTGTAGTTCCTTTCGAGCTAGTAGTGTAGTTTCTTGGGACAACGTAGAGCATTAGAGGAGCAATCATTTCCAGCTTCGAGATTATTGTTTTATCACCTGGGTCTTGTCAAGATTGCCCTTGAGGCAAGCCCAGGTGCATTTCTCCACATTATTATACTTCATTTCATTAATAAAATGGCTCAGCTGATTCTCACTTCTGGAGTTTTAATAAGCATTTTGCTGATTGTTTTTATTTCTTGTCTCACAAATCGATTTTGTTTTGCATATCACCGTTTATTTAATTTTGGAACATTACAATGGTATCAGAGCATGGTCTTGGCCCAGCTGTGGGAAGCTAGCCAAAAGATCATGGAAGTTTGGGTATGAGTGCACAATGATGGGTGAAACCAAAGACACCCATGGCTCAAGGGAAATCTAGTATGCAGAAATTTTGGGGTAGAATTCATTGGGACAATGAGAGGTTGGCCCAGTTGAGGAGGGTGACAGACCCTTACAACGGAGACGTTAGAGGTGAGCAGGCCGTGGGGGTGCAACCATCTACATCATGTGGGGAAAGTCGACAAAATTAGGCACCAGATCTCCTGAAAAGGAGCAGGCAGGACAGGGACAGTTACAGGGTGAGACCAGGGGGCTTTTGCTGGTGGAGACCTGGCTTTAGATATAAAGAGCATAAGGAGGAGGTTGAGCATGATGCTGAGAGCCCATAGGCTGGTGAGGAGCACATCGATATAGCCAGTGTGGCGTAGGAGTCACATTTATTAAAGACCTCTTTTATAGCCCCAGTTGACACCTTGGTGGAGAGGATAGAGCCTACACACATAGAGCCATATGTTGAGGAGGTGCCACCCATGGATGAGATGCCAATTGTTGCTAAGGTATCCAGAGTTGTGACCGACTCTGTAGGTGATAGATTCCCATGACAATTTCATCAGTTCCAAGCCGACCTTCTAACATTGAGAGAGAAGGCCACGATAGTACGAGAGGCCATTCTACAACAAAACGAGGAGTTGGAGGGCATGAGAGTGGTTTGTGCCGAGTCAGTGACCAAATTGACTCTCGTAGGGGAACAATTGGATTCCCTAATGGTACAACTAGAGTGCATATTAGAGCATCAGAGCAACCCTCTTCAGACATACATAGATGGGGCTTGTAGCATCAATAGTTTACCTCTGCACCTTAGAGAGGGAGAGGCAAAGCCACCTCGACATATTTTATGTGTTGACCAAGCTGATGAGATGAGGTGACATGAGTGACACAGGGTGCAACATTTGCAGGATGGAGGGCTTGTCCTATGTATGGGAGTTCGTACATTCAATCCCTCTCTTGGGGTTGGATGGCGAGAGATTTTGAGTTGGTACCTGGTGGAGTGGGCTATGGAGATGGTAGTGGACCGGCGTGAAGCTCAACAAGAGCTTTCAGGCATTAGGGATACTGTAAGCCCATACTGGAATTGGGATCTAGGTGGGACTACCTATCATTCCCTGGATATGTTGGTTGACTATGACCGTGGTGGTGTAGTTGGCCTAGCAGTTGAGCACACACATTCGCTAGGGGAGTCTTAGTCAGCACTAGTGGCCAACCAGTTTATGGACAGACTCCCTAGGTCGTTTTGGTATGATGGTCGTACATGGGATCACAGGATGACCATCATACTCTGGTAGGAGTTTGTCGGAGGAGGTGGCATTGGTAAGTCACTAGACAGTGCCTTGCATGGAGCTCAAGATTCTTCAGATTTGTGTGGGGAATGAAGGACGTGGAGGGGTAGAGCAGTGGTGGTATCACTACTGGTACCTAGGGAGATTCACTTCTTGGGTCCCTCAGGGAGGATTTGGAGGGGAGATCCCCTCATCGGACAACATGGTGATGCAACAGTGGAGGTGATGCTACAGGTCGGGTGTGGGCCGACGCATATGGACACAAATTTAGACCATCACATCCAGGGATCGGTAGGAGCATCTAGCGTGGAGTAGTGGTATGCAGATCAACATGGAGACACAACGAGGTGTGTCGTAGTATGTTGGACTGTGTTGTGGAGTGGGAGTGCCTCACATCGCATTGAGTACCTACGGGGAGTGACAGGTGCAGTGACACAGGTGGGACACAGGATGATACAAGATGGTATGGCCGTAGCCGATAGTATCTAGTGGTGTAACAGGATAGGTTGTGGCGAACAATGGCATGTCAAGGAGTGTGACGATACTGGGTGGTATGCAGTGGCAGATGATGCAGCGTAGCTGGTGCTTGGAGCATTTCCTCCCAGGAGACTTACGGACAGGGGCACTATGTGTACCATTGGATGCAACCCACCTAGGATCGATGAGGACATTGTTGAGCATTTGGGGACACCATGTTTAGTGGAGATAGGGCTTCGAGGGGGTTATTAGCAGATTCAAGACAAGAGGGGGTCATGCGTAGGATTACTTTTGAGCATTCCGACAGACTCTTGATCATACTTTTTCGGACATACCCACCCATCATCCTTCAGTGTTTCTTACAGTCACAGAGGGTTTGGCTATTGCCCTTTGACACTCTCCATTCAGTTAGCAGGGTATGGGTAGGTGCATGAGTTGACGGTTACAGGCTTAGGGATGACATGGTTGATTGTCGAGATTGTCGAGGTAGCATATGTTCCACCCCTAGGCTCACACTAAGGGAGGTGACCGATAGGGAGTTACATGGTGCTTTTTTAGCTGGACAGCTTGAGGCGTTAGGTGAGTGTGAGGTGCAGAGGACGGTAGTCCTTCTTGGCAGGATGATGCCTAGGCTTCTGGCAATACCCGGGCACATCATTAGGAGCTGGGATAACAGATCTCATTGTGTGATATGGCAAGCACATAACAACTGGATATTCGCGGAACAGGTTCTTGATGCTTGATGGCTACCTATTGGATACCTACATGAGGTAAAGATGAGGCACATAGGGGTCCCAACAGTTACCAACATATCATAGCAGCAGGTAGAGAGGATTGGGAGTTCTAGACCTCTAGTATGGTTATGGGATCCAGGGATCCAGTGGATTGGTGGAATACTCCACTCCTTAGTGAGCATGATCGGGATGACAGGTGGACTGATTCATTCACAGGTAGACACATGGGGGATCACTGAAGCCCTCACCATAGGACGAGGTAGATTGTTGCTCAGGATTGGGGCTAGCCATGGAGTGATAGGCGCCGACACTATTGAGTCACTTTGTCAAGATTGGCCTAGCCTCCATCATCGCATAGATTATGGCCGAGAGTTATGGGAGAGGAGGCTCTGGTATGAGCATGCTAGGAAGTCATTCATTACTAGAGTGTCACGATGTCAACAGGATAGGTTCCTTCTGTGACGGGGAGGAGATTCTAGCATAACAGGGCTGAGCAGTGCAACTACCCATAGAGGTGAGATGGTTTCTATAGGGGAGTGTCATCCAGATCTTCCATTTGGTTTCCATGATTCGCTGATGGCATGGGAGACTTCATCAGTATGGCAAGATGGCCAGCAAGAGGATTCCAGGAGGAGCTCATGCATGAGAGGCTTCATTCGCATGGGGATTGAGTTGTATCTTCAGGGGGCCATAATCTGAGTGCATGGGGTGGATTATTTGGTAGGGCAACTTCATGAGGATTTGGATGGAGTTTCACATCGTCAGGATGCTCTACATTTTGGCAGTAGACCGAGGGGTTCTAACACCCCTATCTGGCAAGATAGTGAGTGGCGCAAGGGGTGCTTCACGTTGGTCAGGTTGGCTTGGGATCCTGGTATCGAAGGACTCTTTCACTATAGGATAGTACAACAATCAAGGACGATCCAATGGCATATTTAAAACCCCGGTGAAGTTGTCAGCGACAGTGGGGATCCATAGTCAAAGAGGGTGCTTGTTCAGGCACTTCTTGAGGACAAGCAATTTTTGGTGCATTGGAGGAGCTTGCCGGATGAGGATGCTACTTGGGAGGGCGAGCACATACTTGAGAATCCAACACTGAAGTTGGTAGGGGACAAGAAACATTTGGGAGGGAGTACTGTCATGCCCCTTCCTAAATTAATTTGGAACAAGACTAATTATTGCATTTTGGGGGCCAATTTTTGAGATAATGTGGCCCATTCGATTTTTATTAGGAGATTAGACTTAGGAGAAGTTATTTTGTTGTGGTTAAATTACATAGGGGGACCATCCACACTAGGGAAATACACACTCCCTAGTTCGGTTTGCATGGAGGTGGTTAAGTGAGGGCCCAAGATGGAGGTAAAATTGGAGGGAAAAGTGCTCAGCAAAATCTATATAAGGAAGACAACTCTCATTTTCATTCATCTTTTTGGTAATATCGATTTCTCTTTGGTCGCTCGAGCTGCTTAGCCAAGTCACTTGCTGTTCAACACGAGTTCTTCAAGTGAAGAGCTCACCCTTTCTTCGGGGGACTTCGAGTGCCACCCTAGGAAGGTTTTCTTTCATTTCTTCAAGAGGACGATCTCAGTGTGATTCCCATCTATTGGGTTCATCTCCAGGTGGTGCATATTATGGAAGGACATAGTGAAGAGGAGGTCGAGTTTGCTTGTGGCTTCTTGCATAGGAGTTTGGGGCGAAGGATTTTTCGGAGAGGAGGCGTAGGAGGATTGTTTGTATTTGGGAGAAGTTTTGGAGCTGGAGGAGTGTGCTACTTTGCAGGGTGATTTTTGCACTTCATGGGCCAGTGCAGAGGCAGCGCTGGGTGTTCACATGGAGGGTAGAATATCCATCTTTGAGGCTGAACTTTACCATGGAGGTTAAGGGAAATATTTGGAGAAGTGATTGCTACATTTTCATGAGATTGGAGGAGGATTTCGTTGGGGTTTATTGCAGGCCATTTTCTGGAGCAGCTTGGAGGGTTGTGGGCATATTGGAGGTCGATTTTGAAAGTTCAAAATTGGCCAAACCATTTTTGGGTTTTTCTGGGTTTTCGACAAGGATCCCAGATAAATGTTTCATAATTTTATGAGCACTAGAGGTGAGGTTTTCAGCTGTATCTTTGCAGCAGGCAGTGCAACATTATTAGGGATTGCGTAGGGCATATTGGAGACCGAATTTTGGAGGTTGGATTCAGCCAAAACCCTTTCTGGGTTTTTATGTGTTTTGTACAAGGATCCCAGATATAAAGTTTCAGTTTTTTCTAAACACCAGAGATGGTGTTTCTTGTAGTTCCTTTCCAGCTAGTAGTGTAGTTTCTTGGGACAACACAGAGCATTAGAGGAGCAATCATTTCCAACTTCTAGATTATTGTTTTATCACCTGGGTCCTATTAAGATTTCCCTTGAGGTAAGCCCTGGTGCATTTCTCCATATTATTGTAGTTTCTCCATTTCATTAATAAAATGGCTCAGCTGATTCTCACTTCTGGAGTTTTAATAAGCATTTGCTGATTGTTTTTTATTTCTTGTGTCACAAATCGATTTTGTTTTGCATATCACTATTTATTTAATTTTGGAACATTACATATAACTTGAATGCTCAAAAAACCAAGGTAAAACTAGCTATTTATGATGAAATCTTGAAATGCAAGTTTCTAAATAAAACTAGTCTAAAATAGAAAGTGTAAAAGTTATGGATTTTTAATAAAGAAATGGTTGATGAAGAATGACTTACAGATTTTCCACAATACCTTACCTCAAGATACTGGGTTGTGAACCACAATTCCTCTTAGATTGACCGTGCAATTTGGACAGTGAGTCATTAAGATAGGTTTGGTCTCGGAAGAGAATATTGCCCCCACCTATGTCTAAAAATATCAACACTTTCAGATCCAACTAGGAGCAGCCCCCAGCATGGCATCTTCGAACTTCAGGTCAAATATCTGGTGAATGCTACTTTTCTCCCAGTTGAAGCTACCTCCTCAAAAGATTGGTCCAACCTTCATCCAAGTGATCCATCTACAACGAAAGGATGAAGTAGACTAGCACTTAGTCCATCCTTTCCTTGTGACTATGTAGACCCTCAACGAATTGTTCCTCCAATTGTTGTGTGACCTTACTTATTATGAAAGAATTTTTATGTTAAGCCTTGTTACAACATAGATTAAGAAAAATAAATATAGTAAAAGCCAACCCCCACAATGTTTTTAACACAGAAGTTCATAAAATGAGTTCTTTTATTATGGCATAAATGATCTCAAAAATCAACAACATCTTTATTTAGAGGAGTTGCTAGCCTTTATAAAAAAAAATTAATGGCTAGTTGGACTCTTCCTCTAGCAAAATAATTTTCTTGTCAATACATGTTGCAGACTAAGAAATTTTAAAATATTATATTTACATCAATAATTTACCCACAAGGAGGTTTACTTGAATCACAATAACCTTGGAAGCTCAATGTTCCCTTTTGCATTGGCCTACAAGTGGAAGAAAAGATGAATAGTGGTACAATATTTCCCAACACCTTCTTTGGATGCCCAACAAATCTCAATTTGCTAGATGTGACTCGATTTGGTCCATAGTCAACTCACTTTGCTTTAGGAAGACTTCAATTTGGTTGAAGAAGGAATCTTGACTTTGCAACAGCTAGAAATTTATCCACTTGATAAATTTTGGTCCATAAAACCTCCAATGTTCCACTTTGGCCCTCCAATGGCTAGTAACCACCTCCAACAGCTAGTTCCTTTGACTTCAATAAGCTACTACAACTCGACTTCGCCACCTTTTGCTTAGTTCTCTAACACCTTGATGAATTTGACACTTTTGCCACCTGGGTTTGCTGAGATTTTCCTTGATTTCATCGTTGTCTAGCTTCATTTGTCCAACTACTTTCTTGTGTTGCCACATCATCCCTGTCATTGCCATGCCATCATGCTCAACTATTGGATCGCAATGCCCTTAGGAACTTGGGGAAGCTGAGATATAGGTCTTGTTCCTCTACTTTTGTAGACCAAGTTTGATGTAATGCATGTGGAAAGTTGATCAACATTGTCACTGTCTTGCCACCTAGAAGCCGCACACACCATTTGATCAATTTGATCATCTGTAACTTCATCATGCCTTCATTGTTTGGAAGAATTTCAACATGGCATGTCATCTTCTTTTCCATCTAAGCATTTTGGAACCAAGTTGACTTTTTGACTTCTAGGACCACTTGCATTGGGAAACGTGATCTATGCCATGAAATGTGACACTGTTGATTTTGCGAGACTTCCATGTTGACAATTATTTGAGGAATACTGCACCAAAGCCGAAGCCACATACAAACTATATGATTCATAACCATGTGGTAAGATACAGGTGCACCCTGACACGGGCTAGACTAACCCATGCACTGGTGATTACCCCTACATAAGTAGGCTCCTATAAAACGATGAGTCCTCTCCATATCCATCCAAAATCTTCTGATCCTATACAGAAAAAGAGAGGCCAAGGACTTAGCCCAAAAAGAGAGGCCATGGCTGACCATCACAAGGTCTAGAACACCTAATACAATGACTCACGTGGTTGTTAGTAGTACTAGTTACAAGGCTTTTGACTTGTGACCTTGGGCTTACAATGTTGATAAATGCATTGTGAAAATGTGTAACCTTGCTGACATGAGGAGTAACGGGAACCCTAATTTATGCAAGTTCAGATCAGATTGCTGTAAGTTATTGTTTGCTTGCTTATTAGCTATCACTAGGCTGCATTTTTCACTCCTGCTAGTTACAAGGCTTTTGACTTGTGACCTTGGGCTTACAATGTTGATAAATGCATTGTGAAAATGTGTAACCTTGCTGACATGAGGAGTAACGGGAACCCTAATTTATGCAAGTTCGGATCAGATTGCTGTAAGTTATTGTTTGCTTGCTTATTAGCTATCACTAGGCTGCATTTTTCACTCCTGTTTCATTCCCCTAGCTCAAGAACGCAGCATCCATCATTCTAGTGTGTTTCCACACACTTGGGGTGCTTCAAAGACACTCCAAATCTCTAAGCATCCATCATTCTAGTGTGTTACCAAACTCTTGGGTTGCTTCGAAGACACTCCAAATCTATCTTTTTTGCATTATTTTGCATCTCGATAAGTGTAGGATAGCATGTAATATTCCTAATTAGCAATGGCTAATTGGAATATTTGATTTTGTTCAATTTTTGCCTTCTATAGTTATTTGTAAATAAAAAAGTGAGGAAGGGGGACATAACTCACTTTTAAAATAAGAAGTCACTTCCTAGTAGCACAACGTTGTGACTTAAAGGGGAGCCAAGGGGGCCAAAGGGGGATGCAGAAATGGAGCCCACGCAGACACATGGAGGGACTGCGCAGGAGGGAAGAAACACGTGGCAAGAGAGGAATCATGCAGGAGGAGGTGAGCCTTGGGATTGAGAGACGCAGAGGCTATAAAGGAAAGAGGAGCTTCCTCATTTTGATCATTTTGTTATGAGCATTTGTGATAGTCATTTCGACTTAGAGCATGCTGGCTGTTTAGCTAGTCTGTAGCACTGTTTAGTGCATCGAGTGTCTCCGTTCGGAGATCTCACCCTTAGCCCTTAGGGACTTCGAGTGTCTGCTCTCGCAAGGTATTTCCATTGGCATTCCGACAGTAGTTTCATCAGCGTTTCAGCAACAGTTTCATCAGCATTTTGGAGGACTGCGCAACACTGAGAGGAGGACGCAGTGCTTTCTGGCAGGAGTCTGGGTTGAGGGTTTGCAGGAGGATTTGTGTTGAGAGGTAGAGCAGGGGATCAACCCTTGCATATTGGAGAGTTTTGGCAGGGGTTTCAGGCAGGTTTCTGGAGTGTTTCATTCAGTGGCAGCGCAGAGCATTGAGGGACTGCGCAGAACCCCAAGGGGGTGATTTTCGGGGGTCGGCCATTTCAGAAAATCTTTCTGGGCTTTTCTGGGTTTCTTGAGTAGAGTCCGATTCCAGAGTTTCAGCCTTTTTTGAGGAGGGGAGCAGCCCCAAATCCTCATTTGATTTCTAGCAACAACAAAAGCACAACAATTCTCTAGCAGTTGGGACGCAGTTCATAGAAGGGCCATTCCGAGTGTATTTCTTCACTTGCCTTATGCAAGTCGAGGTGCCATCTTCCTGATCACCTCCTGTACTCATCCTATTACTCAATATAATAAAATGGCTTAGCATTCTCTCTGCATTTCTTGAGTATCTGCTTATGGTTTTATTGTTATACGTTGCACCATTGTTATTTGTATCTCTTTGAGCATTCTCGGTTATTATACCACTTGTGTGTTTCCCTTATACTCTTAGACAGAGTCTAGAAAGGGCCAGGTAGCCTCCAGATCTCGTCCTCTTTTCAGAGGCAACATGTCTGGCAAATGCCCTCCCAGTCCATCTCTGGTTGGAGTTTGCTTGTGTTTGAGGTATATTCCTGATAAGGGATATTACAGTGGTATCAGAGCATAGATCTGGCTCAGCCTATGGAGCTAGCAATCTATGAAACCGGGGGAAAAACCATATATCTATTATAGAGGTCGGAGATACAGAGACTCTGGGCATAGGTTGGAGAACACTTACGGAGAGGGAGACTGTGTTCCAGTGGTAGACGCAGAACATGAGGAGCCTGTAGTGGACTCAAAACAGAGGGACCCTGTGGTGGACGCAGAGCAAGAGGCTCCGATGGCAGATGATGACGGGAAGAGATTTGCAGATATGCTCCTCAAATTAGTGTAGGATCTGTCGAGGCAGATTGAGGTGATGGGGCAGAGATTCACGGCAGTAGAGGCCAGACAGTGTGAGAGCCAAGGGTTTTCCAGGTTGGTGAGGGATCGGGCGCATCCCACCACTTGCCAGAGCAGTGTGATATTGCGCAGCAGGTGGCCTCACATGCCCCTACACGCTTTGCCATGCCCACTTTCTTAGGAGCAGACACGGGGGCCGTAGTCCAGTAGGAGGCAGAGCCCGGACATATGGGTGATTATTTTGCAGAGTACCAGGCCTATGGGCAGGAGTTTAGGGAAGCCCTTTCATTCAGAGATATTGTTCAGCTCCAGCGGGATAGTAAACCCCGCGACCATCACGAAGGGTACCGGCATTACCATGATGGTGACACCCACTGTGCAACGAGTAGATTCCACTTGCCTATGTTTGATGGTTCATCAAACAGTTCGGCAAAGTCTTGGGTGGAGAAGCTAGACATTTATTTCCAGCTTAACCAGATGTCGGAGACAGAGGCCATCAAGGTGACAACATTGCATTTGGATGGTGAGGCCCAGGATTGGTGGTTTCATGGGATGGTTACACTCGGGCACTCTACAGTGACGCATAAGCTGAGTTTACCAGGAGATTGATGGAGCGATTTGATCGGAGGGATCCAGAGTAGCATTTTGTTGAGCTGACGAGGCTCAAACAAATAGGGAGCCCAGAGACCTAAGTTGCAGATTTCTTGAGGGTCTCTGTGATGGTGCCAGACTTATCCACTATGCGGAGGGTCTATATGTACATTGAGGGGTTAGCAGAGCCACTTCGGGGTCTAGTCCGATCCACTAGACCAACCACACTCCAGGACGCTATCTGCAGGACCCAGGACTTACAGGATGTCTTACCCAGGACTCGGACACCTTACCCACAGAGACAGACTTTTCAGTCTAAGGAGAAGGATGTGAGGATTCCACCTCCAAAAGGGAATCCAGGATGAGCACAGATTGATGACGATGTCAGGAGGGCGCTGAAGAAGAAGTGACTATGCTTCACATGTCAGGAGCCGTGGGCACCAAGACATAGATGTGCTGCTGGTAAAGCACATTTTATTGAGGTCTTCTCCGAGAGCAGTGGAGAAGAGGATGACGAGGATGATGTGGAGGCAGGAGATAGCCATGCCGTACAGGGACCTTTGCCACCTCCACCATTGGCAACAGGAGGTGCATCTTTTGCACCCACTGGAGGGGCCCTTGTAGCATTGTGAGGAGTTCCCAAGTATCTAACGCTACGCGTACGAGGGACAGTACGTGGCCAGCGGGTATCAGTTTTGGTTGACAGTGGGGCGACCCACAACTTCATCGATGCGCAGATGGTTGAGCGGAGAGGTATACAGACAAAGAGCTTCGATGGGTTTTCAGTCTTGGTCCCAGGAGATCAAACCATGACACGTGCTTGTTATGTTCCAGAGTTTTCAGTGACGATGGACACCTACACTTTGAATGACCACTTTTTCATGGTTGATATTCCGGACACCAACATGATACTGGGTGTTCAGTGGCTTATCACTCTAGGGAAGGTCACGACGGATTGGAAGACCCTAGAGATGGAGTGGGATGATGAGAAGATAGGGAGGCATGAGAAGATACGGGGACAACACACATATTCGCCTCAGACTGTTTCGGCTCATCGGATGGAGGCAGTCTTCCAGAAGGGAGACATAGAGTGGGCAGTGGAGCTGCGTGCATTAGACGCATGAACTACAGGGCAGACGGTACATCCAGAGATACAGTCCATCCTTGATCGGTATGCCATAGTGTTTGGGGAGATTCCACCAGGACAGCCACCGGATCGAGGGTTTGAGCACACTATCGAGTTTGAGCAGGGCATACAGGCCATGATTACCACCCCCTATAGGCACCCCAAGGCCTATCGGGATGAGATTGAGCGGGCTATCCAGGAGTTGCTGGCTCTTGGGCACATTCGACTGAGCACGAGTCCTTTTGCTTCTTCTGTGGTGTTGGTGAAGAAGAAGGATGGTACATTGAGGATGTGGATTGATTACAGGGCCCTGAACAAGAAGACCTTGAAGAACAGGTACCCCATACCCAGGATCGATGAGTTGATGGACGAGTTGAAAGGAGCACGGTTCTTCTCAAAGATTGATTTGAGATCTGGGTACCATCAAATTTGTGTGAGGGAGCAGGACATTCCCAAGACCGCCTTCAAGTGTCAGTATGGGCACCTTGAGTTCTTGGTGATGCCTTTTGGGCTAACCAACGCCCCCGCTACATTCCAGTCCTGCATGAATCACATCTTCCGTAGTCACTTGAGGAAGTTTGTGTTGGTATTCTTTGATGATATTCTCATTTACAATTGGACTTGGGAGGAGCATCTCCAGCACATTGAGACAGTATTGCGTATCTTACAGGAGCAACAGTTCTATGCCAAACTCTCCAAGTGTGAGTTTGGGTTGACGGAGATGTTGTATCTAGGACACATCATAGGGGTGGACGGGGTGACAGTCCACGAGGAGAAGATCAGGGCCATCAGAGAATGGCCGGAGCCGAGAAATGTGACGGAACATCGAGGATTCATTGGCATTTGTACTTACTACCGAAATTTCGTCAAAGGTTTCTCACAGCTTGTTGCACCCTGACAGATTTGATGAGGAAAGGGGCATTCAGTTGGTCGGATACAGCGCAGCGAGCCTTTGACAAGCTCAAGGAGGTTATGAGCAGCTGCCCAGTGCTTGCGTTGCCAGATTTTACGCAGCCATTTGTTTTGGAGTGTGATGCGTCGGGAGAGGGGATCGGCTAGTGTTGATGCAGGGAGGACACCCTATAGCCTTTAAGAGCCGGATGCTCCTTCCGCACGAGAGGTTGTATTCTATATACGACAAGGAGATGCTGGCCATCATGGACGCATTGGCTAAGTACCAGCAGTATTTGGGGTAACAGGTTCAGGGTGAGGACTGATCACAACAGCCTCAATTTCTTTTTGGAGTAGAAGCAGCTACAGGAAAGGCAGCAGAAGTGGATCAGAAAGATCCAAGCATATGACTTTGACATTGAGTATGTCAAGGGTAAGAACTACGTGGTAGCAGATGCCTTTTCACGTAGACCAGCCACGTTGTCCCTTATGAGCTTGGATACAGACTGGAGGGCTGAACTCTTAGTAGAGTACTCCAAAGACGGGTTTGCATGTGAGGTTCTAGATGGGCAGGTGGCAGATGACAGGTACAAGGTGGTTGATGAGATCATCTATTACAGGGACCGGATCTTCTAGACTGAGGGGTCTCAGCTCAAGAAGAAGATACTCCAGGCATCACATGATTCACCATTGGCAGGACATCAGGGGTTTACCAAAACCTACAGGGCCATTAGAGAGAGGTTCTCATGGAAGGGCCTTAAGGAGGACGTACTTCAGCGCATCCGGGAGTGCGATGTTTGCCAGAGGAACAAGAGAGAGATGAGCCATCCCGCGGGTTTATTGCAGCCTCTTCCCATTCCGGAGGGGATATGGGAGAGTATTTCGATGGACTTCATCACAAGGTTTCCCATGGTATAGGGCAAGGATTGTTTCTTTGTCGTCGTTGATCGACTGACGAAGTACACACATTTCTTTGCCATATTTGCACACTATACAGTGGCACAAGTGGACGAGCTGTTCTTCAGAGAGTTCTTCAGGCTACATGGTCTTCCTAAGACCATCGTCAGTGATAGGGATAGCCGCTTCATGGGCAAGTTTTGGCAGGAGCTTTTCTGGTTGGTGGGGACAGAGTTGACATCGAGTACCAGTTGTCACCCACAAACGGATGGGCAGACAGAGATAGTTAACAAGTGGCTGGAGGGCTACTTGCGTAACTATGTCAGTGGGTAGTAGCGAGCATGGCTGAAGTGGCTGCATCTGGGGGAGTACTGCTACAATACTTCACATCACATGTTCATTGGTATGTTGCCATTCTATGCCTTATATGGGTATCATCCTTTATCTTTTGTTGATGCGATGTTTGGTGATAGCAAGGCTCCTAGAGCCAAGATTTGGATTCAAGAGAGTCAGGATATCCTCCGAGCTCTCAAGGACAACATGGCTACAACGCAGAATCAGCATAAGCTATATGCCGACAGGGGTTAGGTGCAGGGCAGTTCGAGGTAGGGGACATGGTCTACCTATGATTACAGCCATACCGACAGTTGTCACTGAAGCAGAAGGGGGCTGAGAAGCTCAAGCCCCGCTTTTATGGGCCATACAGGGTGATACGCAGGATTGGACCGGTTGCATATGAGTTGGAGCTGCCCCAAGGCAGCGAGATTCATAACGTTTTTCATGTATCATGCCTGAAAAAGGCATTGGGGCAGCAGGTGACGGTGATAGATGAGCTACCACCCATGGATGATGAGGGGCATTTGGTATTGCAGTCGGAGGCTATCATTGATACCAGGGAGAGGCAGCTGCGGAGCAGGACGGTCCGGGAATTCTTGGTGAGGTGGAGGAATTTGCTGGATGAGGATGCCACTTGGGAGAATGAGAAGATCTTGCAGCATCCATCACTTCAATTACTTGAGGATAAGCAACATTTTGCCAGGGGAGACTATAATATTCCTAATTAGCAAATGCTAATTGGAATATTCGATTTTGTTCAATTTTTGCCTTCTATAGTTATTTGTAAATAAAAAAGTGAGGAAGGGGGACATAACTCACTTTTAGAATAAAAAGTCACTTCCTAGTAGCACAACGTTGTGACTTAAAGGGGAGCCAAGGGGGCCAAAGGGGACGCAGAAATGGAGCCCACGCAGACACATGGAGGGACTGCGCAGGAGGGAAGAAACACGTGGCAAGAGAGGAATCACGCAGGAGGAGGTGAGCCTTGGGATTGAGAGAGGCAGAGGCTATAAAAGAGAGAGGAGCTCCCTCATTTTGTTCATTCTGTTATGAGCATTTGTGATAGTCATTTCGACTTAGAGCATGCTGGCTGTTTGGCTAGTCTGTAGCACTGTTTAATGCATTGAGTGTCTCCATTCAGAGATCTCACCCTTAGCTCCGGGGGACTTCGAGTGCCTGCTTGGGCAGGGTATTTCCATTAGCATTCCGACAATAGTTTCATCAGCATTTCAGCAGCAATTTCATCCGCGTTTTGGAGGACTGCGCAGCACTGAGAGGAGGATGCAGTTCTTTCTGGCAGGAGTCTGGGTTGAGGGTTTGCAGGAGGATTTGTGTTGAGAGGTAGAGCAGGGGATCAGCCCTTGCATGTTGGAGAGTTTTGGCAGGGGTTTCAGGTAGGTTTCTGGAGTGTTTCATTCAGTGGCAGCGCAGAGCATTGAGGGGCTGCACAGATCCCCAAGTGGGTGATTTTTGGGGGTCGGCCATTTCAGAAAAGCTTTCTATGCTTTTCTGGGTTTCTTGAGTAGAGTCCGATTCCAGAGTTTCAGCCTTTTCTGAGGAGGGGAGCAACCCCAAATGCTCATTTGATTTCTAGTAGCAGCAGCAGCACAACAGTTCTCCAGCAGCTAGGATGCAGTTCAGAGAGGGGCCATTATGAGCGTATTTCTTCACTTGCCTTGTGCAAGTCGAGGTGCCATCTTCCTGATCACCTCCTGTACTCATCCTATTACTTAGTATAATACAATTGCTTAGCATTCTCTCTGCATTTCTTCAGTATCTGCTTATGGTTTTATTGTTATACGTTGCATCATTGTTATTTGTATCTCTTTGAGCATTCTCAGTTATTATACCACTTGTGTGTTTCTCTTATACCCTTAGACAGAGTCTAGAAAGGGCCAGGTAGCCTCCGGATCTCATCCTCTTTTCAGAGGCGACATATCTGGTAAATGCCCTCCAAGTCCATCTCTGGTTGGAGTTTGCTTGTGTTTGAGGTATATTCCTGATAAGGGATATTACATAGCAGCACAAATCAAGTAGTTATTGTTGAATTTTCTAAGTCTATACGTTAGAAAATTAATCTGTATTCTACTCGTTTATTTCTTCTACTTGTAAATTCTGAACAAGTTCTTTAAAACATTTAAATACCGAAATAAACACAATACAGTCACAACATCTATAGATCATCAACTGAAAGAAAACAAACACACAAGTGACACCGTTATTTTTGGACAAATGTCCCCGGAAAATTCCGATGCGGGAAAACCGTTGCAGCTATTTTGAGGGTTTATTATTATGCAGTATTTCCTTGAGTACAATTGGGTGCCAACCGGCTCACCCGACAGAGAAAAAATACACGGCATCAATACGTCTCTATTCGGAAAAAGGTATTCAGAAAACTTGTCACACGAAACCCTCTCCAGTGTCTCTGAAGCTTTGTGTTGACCCTCTGAGGCACTCCACAGCCTCAAACCTCTCTGCGTCAACCCTCTGAGGAACTGCGCAGCCTCTGGGACCCTTTGCGTCACTCCTGCAGCCTCTGCATGGATGACGTAGTCCCTCTGGCCTCTGCGATGTCTCTGCTAGGCTCTGCGTGGCCTGAACTGGTTGTTGCTTCTCTCTCTTTTCTTTTGCGCTAGTCTCTTGGCACTGTCTGTGCCTCTCTGTTCAATACTCACTGCCCCTTGTTCTTGATCATTGATTCGACTTTTCTTAGCAACCCCGCTCTAGCAAATCGAATGACTGATCACTCGTGTGTTCTCCAACTGACCCTCAAGCCTCCACTTATACTTTTCTTGTTGGTCTTTCAGCGGCCGAGATTAAATCTCTAATCAACGGTTAAGATTAAATTTGACTTGATCCATGACTTTTGGAACCTTATGACCCAGTTTTATATTAATACCCATTAATATTTTATTTTTCCTAAGTTTAGACTTAGGAACTCCATTAAAAATGTTAATTATTTTAATATCTCTCAAACCGGGTACATTCAGTCCAAACGATTTCTGGGTCTTGGAGATCTCATGTGCTTTAGCCTCTCCACCAATTTTCATGGCTAGAGCACATCCGATGCTATCCCAAATCAACACTCCCTCTTAGCGAGCACTGTGCTCTAGTAATACTCCACACTGAGCATCACTCTGATTATACGACACCAGTACCTGTGCTGATGCTAGGCCTCCCCACCCAACATCCTTTGCATTGCTACATCCTGTACTGCTGCCCATGGCTCTGCCACTGCCACTGCCACTGCCACTGCTGCATCCGTACGACAACTCCCTCTGCATTCATGCTGCTGCTGGTCCTTTCTCCCAACACTACATCTGCACTGCAACCCCCTCTCATCATGCTGCATCGTGCTACTACATATTGCTACTGCACTGCAACTTAGTTACTGAGAAGTATGTAACTGATCCACCCACCTTTTGACATCCCTATCAAGCTAGAAAGACTCTCGATGCTAAAGCTCCCTCTGCTACTAACAAGTGCTCCCTCTACTGACCTTTGCGCTGCTACAACAACTCCCTGCATCTCGCACCATTGCAAACCTCTATGTGCCATTCTGCACCTTTGCAACACTCTCTGTGCCTCTTGCATTGTTGCAACCTGCTAGCCTCGCACTGCCTGGGGACACCTGCACTGTAGCACTCTCTGTTGCTTCATTCGCATCTGTCTCCACTGACATCCGCCAGTCCTGCTACTCTCTTCGGGGCTCCCGTAGCAAGGTATAATCCACGAGGTTGGGTACCTCAAGGATCCTGCCTCTCATCCCCTATAGTCTTCCTGAATACAGCTCAATGTCTCCCCACCTCTTCTCTAGAGGTACATGAGCACTCATGGCACAATCGTCATCCTCCTCGACTTCCTTCTCCGCCTTCGCTGGTGCTGCCTTAGAGTCAAACGCCTCTCCCTTGTTCTTCTTCCTCGGACACTGGTTTGCATAATGACCCAGTTCCCCACAGTGGAAGCACTTGACCTTGGAGAGGTACTTCTTCTTCCTCTTCTCCTGCTTTCCGGCAGATGCCAGAGCTACATCCTCTTCCTATTCCTTCTTAATTCAGACTCCTTTGCTGCTACTTCCCGTCTTGGTCAGCCGTTTGATCTCTTCTTGACAAAGACTCGCCCACAATTCTTCCCAATCTGTAAGATTCGCCCTGCCTGGTATGTTCTAGACAAATGTCTCCCACTCGAAGACTACGTTTAGTGCGGTTCTTACCATCAACTCCTGATCCGGCGTGACCCCTATGGAAGTCAGTTGGTCCTGGATCTCCTTCAACCAACCAAGGAAGAGATCTATCTGCTCTCCCTTCTGCATTGGTATGACCGTAGCTGATTCTTAAGTAGCATCTTCCTCTGCATGGAAGTATGTTGGTACAATGTCTTCAAGGTATCCCACATTCCCTTTTCTGTCTCCTTCTCGGCAATATGTTGGACCACATGATCCTTGACCCCATCAAAGATGATGCATTTTTCCTTGGCCATTGCCTCCTCGTACCTTTCATTAGCTATCGGGTCAAGTGGGATAGCCATTACTCTCAAGGCAAAGCCCTTGATGCGACTGTCTAGAATGGGCAGGATCTTGGCCTTCCAGACCACAAAGTTGGACACTCCGTCCAGCCTATTCTGATCCCTCAACCCATTCACGGCCATCTCTCTGCTCCTCTGTCGACTCCTCCAAGTCTCTCTACTTCCTGCCTGGAAGTTCTCGGTTCGACTCCTGTTGAGTCTCTCTACTTCCCATTTGGAAGTTCTCTGTTCGACTCCTCCGGGTCTCTCTACTTCCCATCCGGAAGTTCTCTTCTGGACTCTCTCTAAGTCCCGATTTCCCTCCTAAAAATCCTTTTGCCAACCGTCAAGTTGCCCCTCTCCGATCGTCTATGCAACTGCAACACTGATTCGGATTCCTTGGCTAGAAATCCGCCTCGGCAGTAACTCCCTCTACCTTGGTTTTGCCCTGTTAGGTACTGTTTTGACCATAGTACCCCACTAGCTTCACTCCTGCAAACTGCCCACAACTTCCTTTGCCCAAGCAACTGAAGGATTGAGCCTCTTGTCTCTGCGCAATCCCGACACCGGAAAAACAAGTCCCTCAGCCAACTGCGTCAGCGCTCCTAGCCTTTTTGTGGCTTTGCATGAGCCTGTTTATGCCTTCCTCAGCCTCTGCGCTGACCTCTCACTGGCCCGGATTGATGACGCAGTCACTCTGCGTCAACCCTTCTTTGTCGCTTTCTGCAAGGAACAACTTCTGTCACTTGGGACAACTATCTCTGCTGCAAATGCTTTGCTTCAGCTGGTGCCTTCAGCTCTCCTGTGATCTGTAACCACGCTTTGATACCATGTTTTATTTTCTAAGTCTATCCGTTAGAAAATTACTCTGTATTTTGCTGGTTTATTAATTCTACTTGTAAATTCTAAACAAGTTATTTAAAACATTTAAATATCGAAATAAATACAATACAGTGATAATATCTACAGATCATCAGCTGAAAGAAAGCAAACACACAAGTGACACCGTTATTTTGGACAAATGTCCCCAAGAAAACCCGATGCGGGAAAACCGGTGCAGCTATTCTGAGGGTTTATTATTATGCAGTATTTCCTTGAGTACAACTGGGTGCCAACCGACTCACCTGACAGAGAAAAAATACAATGCAGCATTACCTCTCTATTTGGAAAAAGGTATTCAGAAGACTTGTTCCATGAAACCCTCTCCAGCATCTCTGAAGCTCTGCGCTAACCCTTCTGGCCTCTGCGTCAGCCTCAAACCTCTCTGCGTCAACGCTCTGAGGCACTGCGCAACCTCTGGGACCCTCTGCATCACTCCTGCAGCCTCTGCGTGGATGACGCAGTCCCTTTGGCCTCTGCGATGTCTCTGCTGGGCTCTGAGTGGCCTGAACTGCTTGTTGCCTCTCGCTCTCTGCTTCTGCGCTGGTCTCTTGGCACTGTCTCTACCTCTCTGCACAGTTCTCACTGCCCCTCGTTGTTGATCACTGATTCGACTTTTCTTAGCAACCCCGTTGTAGCAAATCGAATAACTGATCACTCTGGTGTGTTCTCCAACTAACCCTCAAGCCTCCTCTTATACTTTTCCTGTTAGTCCTTCAGCGGCTGAGATTAAATCTCTAATCAACGGCTAAGATTAAATTTGGCTTGATCCATGACTTTTGGAACCTTTTAACCCAGTTTTATATTAATACCCATTATATTTTATTTTTCCTAAGTTTAGACTTGGAACTCCATCAAAAATATTAATTTTTTTAATATCTCTGTAATATTCTTAATTAGCTATGGTTAATTGGAATATTCGATTTTGTTCAATTTTTGCCTTCTATAGTTATTTGTGAATAACAAGTGAGGAAGAGGGACATAACTCACTTTAGAATAAAAAGTCACTTCCTAGGTAGCACAACGTTGTGACTTAAAGGGGAGCCAAGGGGGCCAAATGGGGGACACAGAAATGGAGCCCATGCAGACGCATGGAGGGACTGCGCAAGAGGGAAGAACACATGGCAAGAGGGGAATCACTTAGGAGGAGGTGAGCCTAGGGATTGTGAGAGGCAGAGGCTATAAAATATTGAGGAACCCCCTCATTTGGATCATTTAGTTATGTGCATTTTGAGCTAGTCGTTTCGACTTCTTAGCACACTGGCTGTTTAGCTGGTCTGCAACACTGTTTAGTGCATTGAGTGTCTCCATTCGGAGATCTCACCCTTAGCCCCTGGGGACTTAGAGTGCCTGCTCGGGCAAGGTATTTCCATCGGTATTTCAGCAGTAGTTTTATCAGCGTTTCAACAGCAGTTTCATTAGCATTTTGGAGGACTGCGCAGCACTTGGAGAGGGATGCAGTTCTTTTTTTTATTGTAGTGCTGGATTGGGGTTTTGTAGGTGGACTTATGCGGGGAGATTGAGCAGGGGTCCAGCTCATGTCTCATTGGAGGATTTTTGGCAGGGTTTCTGGCAGTATTACAGGCAGAGTTTAGAGGGGTTTTCTTCAGTGGCAGCGCAGGGCATTGAGGAACTACGCAGAACCCCAAGAGGGTGTTTTTTGGGGGTCGGCCATTCCAGGAAAGCTTCCTGGGTTTTACTGGGTTTCTTGAGTAGAGCCCGAATCCATAGTTTCAGCTTTTTCCGAGGAGGGGAGCAACCCCAAATCATCATTTGTTTTCTAGCAGCAACAGTAGCACAACAACAACATCCACGTAGAGAGGCCATTCTTGTCATTTTGATGATATTTCTTCACTTGCCTTGTGCAAGTCGAGGTGCCATCTGTCTAATCACCTCTTGTACTCATTTTATTGCTCAGTATAATAAAATGGCTTAGCATTCCTCGCTGCATTTCTTGTGTATCTGCTTATATTTCCGGTTTACATTATTATATGCCGTTCCACTGTTATTTTATCACTTTTGGGTTATTATATCATTTGCACATATTTGGTTGGAATTTTTGCTAGGGTTTGAGGAATATAAAGGGTTAGGAATATTATAGTGGTATCAGAGCATAAATCTAGCTCAGCCTGTGGAGCTAGCAATTTATGACACTAGGGGAAAAACCCAACATTTGTTACAGAGGTAGGAGGTACAGAGACACTGGACATAGGTTGGAGAATACCTACGGGGAGGGAGACTATGTTCCTGTAGTGGACACTGAACTGGAGGAGCCTGTGGCAGATGCAGAACAGAGAGAGCCAGTAGTGGACGCAGAATAGATCGCCGACGATGACGGGAAGAGATTTGCGGATATGCTCCTCAAATCAGTGCAGGATCTGTCGAGGCAGATTGAGGTGATGGGGCAGAGATTCACAGCAGTAGAGGCCAGATAGCGAGAGAGCCCACGAGTTTTTCAGATTGGTGAGGGATTAGGTGCATCCCATCACTTGCCAGAGCAGCGTGATATTGCGCAGCAGGTGACCTGCCCCTACACGCTGTACCATGCCCACTTTCTTAGGAGCAGACACGGGGGCCGTAGCCCAGTAGGAGGCAGAGCCCGAACATATGGGCGATTATTTTGTAGAGTACTAGGCCTATGGGAAGGAGTTCAGGGAAGCCCTCTCATTCAGAGATTTTGCTCAGCTCTAGCAGGATAGCAGACCCCACGACCATCACAGAGGGTACCGGCATTACCATGATGGCGATACCCACCGTGCAGCGAGTAGATTACACTTGCCTACGTTTGATGGCTCATAAAACAGTTCGGCAAAGTCTTGGGTGGAGAAGCTTGACATTTATTTCCAGCTTAACCAGATGTCGGAGGCAGAGGCCATCAAGGTGGCAACATTGCATTTGGATGTTGAGGCCCAGGATTGGTGGTTTCATGGGATGGTTATATTGGGGCACTCCATAGTGACGACATATGCTGAGTTTACCGGGCGACTGATGGAGCGATTTGATTGGAGGGATCCAGAGCAGCATTTCGTTGAGCTTACGAGGCTCAAACAGACAGGGAGCCCAGAGACCTACATTGTAGATTTCTTGAGGGTCTCCGTGATGGTGGCAGACCTATCCATGACACGGAGGGTCTATATGTATGTTGAGGGGTTAGCAGAGCCACTTCGGGGTTTAGTCTGATCCACTAAACCAACCACACTCCAGGACGCTAGCAGCGGGACCCGGGACTTATAGGATGTCTTACCCAGGACCCGGACACCTTAGCCCCAGAGACCGACTTTTCAGTCTAAGGGGAAGGATGTGAGGATTCCTCCTCCAAAGAGGAATCCAGGATGAATATAGCTTGACGACGATGCTAGGAGGGAGCTGAAGAAGAAGCTGTTGTGCTTCACCTGTCAGGAGCCATGGGCACCAGGACATAGATGTGCTGCTGGCAAAGCACATTTTATTAAGGTCTTCTCCGAGAGCAGTGGAGAAGAGGATGACGAGGAGGATGTGGAGGCAGGGGATAGCCATGCCATACACGGACCTTTGCCACCTCCACCACCACCAGCAGGCGGTGCATCTTTTGCACCCACCGGAGGGGCCCTTGCAGCGTTGTGGGGAGTTCCCAAGTATTTGACACTGCGCGTACGACAGACAGTACGTGGCCATCGCGTCTCAGTTTTGGTTGACAGTGGGGCAACCCACAACTTCATCGATGCACAGATGGTTGAGGGGAGAGGTACTCAAACAGAGAGCTTCGATGGGTTTTCAGTATTGGTCCCAGGGGATCAGACCATGACGTGTGCTTGTTATGTTCCAGAGCTTTCAGTGACGATGGGCACCTACACATTGACTAACAACTTTTTCGTGGTCGATATTCCGGACACCAACATGATACTGGGTGTTAAGTGGCTTATTACTTTAGGGAAGGTCACGAGGGATTGGAATACCCTAGAGATGGAGTGGGATGATGAGAAGACAGTGAGGCATGAGAAGATATTGGGATAGCACACATATCCGCCTCAGACTGTGTCGGCTCATTGGATGGAGGTAGTCTTCCGGAAGGGAGACATAGAGTGGGCAGTGGAGCTGCGTGCATCAGAGGCAGGGCCTACAGGGCAGACAGTACATCCAGAGATCTAGTCCATCCTTGATCGGTATGCCATAGTGTTTGGAGAGATTCCACCAGGACAACCACCGGATTGGGGGTTTGAGCACACTATCGAGCTTGAGCAGGGCATCCAGGCAGTGATCACCACCCCCTATAGGCACCCCAAGGCCTATCGGGACGAGATTGAGCGGGCTATCCAGGAGTTGCTAGCACTTGGGCACATTCGTCTGAGCACGAGTCCTTTTGCTTCTTCTGTGGTGTTGGTGAAGAAGAAGGACGGTACATTGAGGATGTGCATTGACTACAGGGCCCTGAACAAGAAGACCCTGAAGAACAGGTACCCCATACCCAGGATCAATGAGTTGATAGACGAGTTGAGGGGAGCATGATTCTTCTCAAAGATTGATTTGAGATCGGGGTACCATCAGATTCGCGTGAGGGAGGAGGATATTCCCAAGACCGACTTCAGGTGTCACTATGGGCACTTTGAGTTCTTGGTGATGCCTTTTCGGCTAACCAACGCCCCAACTACATTTTAGTCCTGCATGAATCACAACTTCCATAGTCATTTGAGGAAGTTTGTGTTGGTATTCTTCGACAATATTCTCATTTACGGCAGGACTTGGGAGGAGCATCTACAACACATTGAGACAGTATTGCGTATCTTACAAGAGCAGCAGTTCTATGCCAAACTCTCCATGTGTGAGTTTGGGTTGACGGAGATGTTATATCTGGGTCACATCATAGGGGTGGACGGAGTGAGAGTCCACGAGGAGAAGATCAGGGCCATCAGAGAATGGCTGGAGCCGAGAAATGTGACGGAACTTCTAGGATTCACTATCGGAAGTTTGTCAAAGGTTTCTCACAGCGTGATGCACCCCTGACAGACTTGACGAGGAAGGGGGAATTCAGTTGGTCGGATACAGCGCAGCGAGCCTTTGACAGGCTCAAGGAGGTGATGAGCAGCTGGCCAGTGCTTGCATTGCCAGATTTTACACAGCCATTTTGTTTTGGAGTGTGATGCGTCGGGGGAAGGGATCAACGCCGTATTGATGCAGGGAGGTCACCCTATAGCCTTTGAGAGCCGGAAGCTCATTCCGCACGAAAGGTTGTATTCTATATACGACAAGGAGATGCTGGCCATCATGCATGCATTGGCTAAGTACCGACAATATCTGGTGGGTAACAGGTTCAGGGTGAGGACTGATCACAACAGCCTCAAGTTCTTTCTGGAGCAGAAGCAGCTAAAAGAGAGGCAACAAAAGTGGTTCAGTAAGATCCAAGCATATGACTTTGACATTGAGTATGTCAAGGGTAAGAACAACATGATAGCAGATGCCCTTTCACGTAGATCAGCCACGTTATCTCTTACGAGCTTGCATACAGACTAGAGGGCTCGACTCTTAGTAGAGTACTCTAAGGACAGGTTTGCATGTGAGATTCTAGAAGGGCAGATGGCAGATGACAGGTACAGGGTGATCGATCGGATCATTTATTACAGGGATCGGATCTTCTTGACTGAGGGGTCTCAGTTCAAGAAGAAGATACTCCAGGCATCACATGACTCACCATTGGCAGGCCATCAAGGGTTTACCAAAAGCTATAGGGCCATTAGAGAGAGGTTCTCATGGAAGGGCCTCAAGGAGGACGTACTCCAGCATGTCAGGGAGTGCGATGTTTGCCAGAGGAACAAGGGGGAGATGAGCCATCCCACGGGACTGTTGTAGCCTCTTTCCATTCCGAAGGGGAAATGGGAGAGTATTTCGATGGACTTCATCACAGGGCTGCCCATGGTACAGGGCAAGGATTGTATCTTTGTCGTCGTTGATCGGCTGGCGAAGTACGCACATTTCTTTGCCATATTTGCACATTATACAGCAGCACAAGTGGCCGAGTTGTTCTTCAGGGAGATCTTCAGGCTACATGGTCTTCCTAAGACCATCGTCAGTGACAGGGACAGTTGTTTCATGGGCGGGTTTTGGCAGCAGCTTTTCCGGTTGGTTGGGACGGAGTTGACACTGAGTACCAGTTATCATCCGCAGACATAGATAGTTAACAACTGGCTAGAGGGCTACTTGCTTAACTATGTCAGTGGGCAGCAGCGAGCATGGCTGAGGTGGCTGCATCTAGGGGAGTACTGCTACAATACTTCACATCACATGTCCATTGGTATGTCACCATTCTATGCTTTATATGGGTGTCATCCTTTATCTTTTGCTAACGTGATGTTTGGTGATAGCAAGGCTCCCAGAGCCAAGATATGGATCCAAGAGAGTCAGGATATTCTTCGAGCTCTCAAGGATAACATGGCTACAACACAGAACCAGCAGAAGCTGTATGCCGATAGGGGTCAGGTGGAGAGACAGTTCGAGGTAGGGGACATGGTCTACCTACGGTTACAACCATACCGACAGTCGTCACTAAAACAGAAAGGGGCTGAGAAGCTTAAGCCTCGCTTTTATGGGCCGCACAGGGTGATACGCAGGGTTGGACAGGTTGCATATGAGTTGGAGCTGCCCCAAGGCAGCAAGATTCATAACGTTTTCCATTTATCATGCCTGAGAAAGGCATTGGGCCAGCAGGTGACAGTGACAGATGAGCTACCACCCATGGATGACGAGAGGCATTTGGTATTGAAGCCGGAGGCTATCATTGATACCAGGGAGAGGCAGCTGCGGAGCAAGACTTTCCAGGAATTCTTAGTGAGGTGGAAGAATTTGCCGGATGAGGATGCCGCTTGGGAGAGTGAGAAGATCTTACAACATCAATCACTTCAGTTGCTTGAGGACAAGCAACATTTTGCCAGGGGAGACTGTAATATTCCTAATTAGCTATGGCTAATTGGAATATTCGATTTTGTTCAATATTTGCCTTCTATAGTTATTTGTGAATAAAAAGTGAGGAAGAGGGACATAACTCACTTTAGAATAAAAAGTCACTTCCTAGGTAGCACAACGTTGTGACTTAAAGGGGAGCCAAGGGGGCCAAATGGGGGACACAGAAATGGAGCCCATGCAGACGCATGGAGGGACTGCGTAGGAGGGAAGAGCACATGTCAAGAGGGGAATCACTCAGGAGGAGGTGAGCCTAGGGATTGTGAGAGGTAGAGGCTATAAAATAGAGAGGAACCCCCTCATTTTGGATCATTCAGTTATGTGCATTTGTAGCTAGTCGTTTCGACTTCTTAGCACACTGGCTGTTTAGCTGGTCTTTAACACTGTTTAGTGCATTGAGTGTCTCCGTTCGGAGATCTCACCCTTAGCCCCTGGGGACGTCGAGTGCCTGCTTGGGCAAGGTATTTCCATCGGTATTTCAGCAGTAGTTTTATCAGCATTTCAGCAGCAGTTTCTTCAGCATTCTGGAGGATTGCGCAGCACTTGGAGAGGGACGCAGTTCTTTTTTTTATTGTAGTGCTGGATTGGGGTTTTGTAGGTGGACTTATGCGGGGAGATTGAGCAGGGGTCCAACTCTTGTCTCATTGGAAGATTTTTGGCAGGGTTTCTGGCAGTATTATTGGCAGAGTTTAGAGGGGTTTCTTCAGTGGCAGCGCAAGGCATTGAGGAACTGTGCAGAACCCCAAGAGGGTGTTTTTCGGGGGTCGGCCATTCTAGGAAAGCTTCCTGGGTTTTACTGGGTTTCTTGAGTAGAGCATGAATGCAGAGTTTCAGCTTTTTCGGAGGAGGGGAGCAGCCACAAATCATCATTTGTTTTCTAGCAGCACAGCGACAACATCCACGCAGAGAGGCCATTCTTGTCATTTTGAGAGTATTTCTTCACTTGCCTTGTGCAAGTCGAGGTGCCATCTGTCTAATCACCTCTTGTACTCATTTTATTGCTCAGTATAATAAAATGGCTTAGCATTTCTCGCTGCATTTCTTGTGTATCTGTTTATATTTATGTTTTACATTATTATATGATGTTCCACTATTATTTTATCACTTCTGGGTTATTATATTGCACATATTTGGTTGGAGTTTTCGCTGTGGTTTGAGGAATATTCTGGGTTAGGAATATTACAGTGGTATCAGAGCATAGATCTGGCTCAGCCTGTGGAGCTAGCAATTTGACACCAGGGGAAAAACCCTACATTTGTTACAGAGGTAGGAGGTACAGAGACACTGGACATAGGTTGGAGAATACCTACGGGGAGGGAGACTATGTTCCTGTAGTGGACACTGAAATGGAGGAGCCTGTGGCAGACGCAGAACAGAGAGAGCCAGTAGTGGACGCAGAACAGATCGCCGACGAGGACGGGAAGAGATTTGCGGATATGCTCCTCAAATCAGTGCAGGATCTGTCAAGGCAGATTGAGGTGATGGGGTAGAGATTCACGGCAATAGAGGCCAGATAGCGAGAGAGCCCACGAGTTTTTCAGATTGGTGAGGGATCAGATGCGTCCCATCACTTTCCTGAGCAGCGTGATATTGCACAGCAGGTGACCTCACATGCCCCTACACGCTCTACCATGCCCACTTTCTTAGGAGCAGACACGGGGGCCGTAGCCCAGCAGGAGGCAGAGCCCAGACATATGGGCGATTATTTTGTAGAGTACCAGGCCTATGGGCAGGAGTTTAGGGAAGCCCTCTCATTCAGAGATTTTGCTCAGCTCTAGCGGGATAGCAGACTCCGCGACCATCACAGAGGGTACTGGCATTACCATGATGGCGATACCCACCGTGCAGCGAGTAGATTACACTTGCCTACGTTTGATGGCTCATCAAACAGTTCGGTAAAGTCTTGGGTGGAGAAGCTTGACATTTATTTCCAGCTTAACCAGATGTCGGAGGCAGAGGCCATCAAGGTGGCAACATTGCATTTGGATGGCGAGGCCCAGGATTGGTGGTTTCATGGGATGGTTACATTGGGGCACTCCACAGTGACGACATATGCCGAGTTTACCAGGCGACTGATGGAGCGATTTGATCGGAGGGATCCAAAGCAGCATTTCGTTGAGCCGACGAGGCTCAAACAGACAGGGAGCCCAGAGACCTACATTGCAGATTTCTTGAGGGTCTCCGGATGGTGGCAAACCTATCCACGACACGGAGGGTCTATATGTATGTTGAGGGGTTAGCAGAGCCACTTCGGGGTTTAGTCTGATCCACTAAACCAACCACACTCCAGGACGCTAGCAGCAGGACCTGGGACTTATAGGATGTCTTACCCAGGACCCAGACACCTTACCCCCAAGACCGACTTTTCAGTCTAAGGGGAAGGATGTGAGGATTCCTCCTCCAAAGGGGAATCCAGGATGAATATAGCTTGACGACGATGCCAGGAGGGAGCTGAAGAAGAAGTTGTCGTGCTTCACCTGTCAGGAGCCATGGGCACCAGGACATAGATGTGCTGCCGGCAAAGCACATTTTATTGAGGTCTTCTCCGAGAGCAGTGGAGAAGAGGATGACGAGGAGGATGTGGAGGCAGGAGATAGCCATGCCATACAGGGACCTTTGCCACCTCCACCGCCAGCAGCAGGTAGTGCATCTTTTGCACCCACCGGAGGGGCCTTTGCAGCGTTGTGGGGAGTTCCCAAGTATTTGACGCTGCGCGTACGAGAGACAGTACGTGGCCAGCGCGTATCAGTTTTGGTTGACAGTGGGGCAACCCACAACTTCATCGATGCACAGATGGTTGAGGGGAGAGGTACTCAAACAGAGAGCTTCGATGGGTTTTCAGTATTGGTCCCAAGAGATCAGACCATGACGTGTGCTCGTTATGTTCCAGAGCTTTCAGTGACGATGGGCACCTACACATTGACTAACAACTTTTTCGTGGTCGATATTTCGGACACCAACATGATACTAGGTGTTCAGTGGCTTATTACTCTAGGGAAGGTCACCACTGATTGGAAGACCCTAGAGATGGAGTGGGATGATGAGAAGACAGGGAGGCATGAGAAGACTGTGTCGGCTCATCGGATGGAGGCAGTCTTCCAGAAGGGAGACATAGAGTGGGCAGTGGAGCTGCGTGCATCAGAGGCAGGGCCTACAGGGCAGACAGTACATCCAGAGATCCAGTCCATCCTTGATCGGTATGCCATAGTGTTTGGAAAGATTCCACCCGGACAGCGACCGGATCGAGGGTTTGAGCACACTATTGAGCTTGAGCAGGGCATCCAGGCAGTGATCACCACCCCCTATAGGCACCCCAAGGCCTATCGGGACGAGATTGAGCGGGCTATCCAGGAGTTGCTAGCACTTGGGCACATTCGTCTGAGCACGAGTCCTTTTGCTTCTTCTGTGGTGTTGGTGAAGAAGAAGGACGGTACATTGAGGATGTGCATTGACTACAGGGCCCTGAACAAGAAGATCCTGAAGAACAGGTACCCCATACCCAGGATAAATGAGTTGATGAACGAGTTGAGGGGAGCACGATTCTTCTCAAAGATTGATTTGAGATCGGAGTACCATCAGATTCGTGTGAGGGAGGAAGATATTCCCAAGACTAGCTTCAGGTGTCACTATGGGCACTTTGAGTTCTTGGTGATGCCTTTTGGGCTAACCAACGCCCCAGCTACATTTCAGTCCTGCATGAATCACAACTTCCATAGTTATTTGAGGAAGTTTGTGTTGGTATTCTTCGAGGATATTCTCATTTACAGCAGGACTTGGGAGGAGCATCTCCAGCACATTGAGACAGTGTTGTGTATCTTACAAGAGCAGCAGTTCTATGCCAAACTCTCCATGTGTGAGTTTGGGTTGACGGAGATGTTATATCTGGGTCACATCATAGGGGTGGACGGAGTGAGAGTACACGAGGAGAAGATCAGGGCCATCAGAGAATGGCTGGAGCCGAGAAATGTGACGGAACTTCGAGGATTCATTGGTATTTGTACGTACTATCAGAAGTTTGTCAAAGGTTTCTCACAGCTTGCTGCACCCCTGACAGACTTGATGAGGAAGGGGGAATTCAGTTGGTTGGATACAGCGCAGCGAGCCTTTGACAGGCTCAAGGAGGTTATGAGCAGCTGCCCAGTGCTTGCATTGCCAGATTTTACGCAGCCATTTTATTTTGGAGTGTGATGCGTTGGGAGAGGGGATCGGTGCCGTATTGATGCAGGGAGGTAACCCTATAGCCTTTGAGAGACGGAAGCTCCTTCCGCACGAAGGGTTGTATTCTATATACGACAAGGAGATGCTGGCCATCATGCATGCATTGGCTAAGTACTGACAGTATCTGGTGGGTAACAGGTTTAGGGTGAGGACTGATCACAACAGCCTCAAGTTCTTTTTGGAGCAGAAGCAGCTATAAGAGAGGCATCAAAGGTGGATCAGTAAGATCCAAGCATATGACTTTGACATTGAGTATGTCAAGGGTAAGAACAACGTGATAGCAGATGCCCTTTCACGTTGATCAGCCACATTGTCTTTGATGAGCTTGGATACAGACTAGAGGGCTCGACTCTTGGTAGAGTACTCCAAGGACAGGTTTGCATGTGAGATTCTGGACGGGCAGATGGCAGATGACAGGTACAGGGTGATCGATGGGATCATCTATTACAGGGATCGGATATTCTTGACTGAGGGGTCTCAACTCAAGAAGAAGATACTCCAGGCATCACATGACTCACCATTGGCAGGCCATCAAGTGTTTACCAAAACCTACAGGGCCATTAGAGAGAGGTTCTCATGGAAGGGCCTCAAGGAGGACGTACTCTAGCGTGTCAGGGAGTGCGATGTTTGCCAGAGGAACAAGGGGGGAGATGAGCCATCCCGTGGGACTATTGCAACCTCTTCCCATTCCGGAGGGGAAATGGGAGAGTATTTCGATGGACTTCATCACAGGGTTGCCCATGGTACAGGGCAAGGGTTGTATCTTTGTCATCGTTGATCGGCTGACGAAGTACGCACATTTCTTTGCAATATCTGCACATTATACAGCAACACAGGTGGCCGAGCTATTCTTCAGGGAGATCTTCAGGCTACATGGTTTTCCTAAGACCATCGTCAGTGATAGGGACAGCCGTTTCATTGGTGGGTTTTGGCAGGAGCTTTTCCGGTTGGTGGGGACGGAGTTGACACCGAGTACCAGTTATCATCCACAGACGGATGGGTAGACATAGATAGTTAACAACTGGCTAGAGGGCTACTTGCGTAACTATGTCAGTGGGCAGCAGCGAGCATGACTGAGGTGGCTGCATCTAGGGGAGTACTGCTACAATACTTCACATCACATGTCCATTGGTATGTCACCATTCTATGCTTTATATGGGTATCATCCTTTATCTTTTGCTGACGTGATGTTTGGTGATAGCAAGGCTCCCAGAGCCAAGATATGGATCCAAGAGAGTTAGGATATTCTCTGAGCTCTCAAGGATAACATGGCTACATCATAGAACCAGCAGAAGCTGTATGCCGATAGGGGTCAGGTGGAGAGACAGTTCGAGGTAGGGGATATGGTCTACCTATGGTTACAACCATACCGACAGTCGTCACTAAAACAAAAAGGGGCTGAGAAGCTTAAGCCTCGCTTTTATGGGCCGCACAGGGTGATACGCAAGGTTGGATAGGTTGCATATGAGTTGTAGTTGCCCCAAGGCAGCAAGATTCATAACCTTTTCCATGTATCATGCCTGAAAAATGCATTGGGCCAGCAGGTGACAGTGACAGATGAGCTACCACCCATGGATGACGAGGGGCATTTGGTATTGCAGCCGGAGGCTATCATTGATACTAGGGAGAGGCAGCTACGGAGCAGGACTATCCAGGAATTCTTGGTGAGGTGGAAGAATTTGCCGGATGAGGATGCCGCTTGGGAGAGTGAGAAGATCTTACAGCATCCATCACTTCAGTTGCTTGAGGACAAGCAACATTTTGCCAGGGGAGACTATAATATTGCTAATTAGCTATGGCTAATTGGAATATTCAATTTTGTTAAATTTTTGCTTTCTATAGTTATTTGTGAATAAAAAGTGAGGAAGAGGGACATAACTCACTTTAGAATAAAAAGTCACTTCCTAGGTAGCACAACATTGTGACTTAAAGGGGAGCCAAGGGGGCCAAAGGGGGGACACAGAAATGGAGCCCATGCAGACGCATGGAGGGACTGCGCAGGCGGGAAGAACACATGGCAAGAGGGGAATCACTCAGGAGGAGGTGAGCCTAGGGATTGTGAGAGGCAGAGGCTATAAAATAGAGAGGAACCCCCTCATTTTGGATCATTCAGTTATGTGCATTTTGAGCTAGTCGTTTCGACTTCTTAGCACACTGGCTGTTTAGCTGGTCTGCAACACTGTTTAGTGCATTGAGTGTCTCCGTTCGGAGATCTCACCCTTAGCTCCTGGGGACTTTGAGTGCCTGCTTGGGCGAGGTATTTCCATCGGTGTTTCAGCAGTAGTTTTATCAGCATTTCAGCAGCAGTTTCATCAGCATTTTGGAGGACTGCGCAGCACTTGGAGAGGGACACAGTTCTTTTTTTATTGTAGTGCTGGATTGGGGTTTTGTAGGTGGACTTATGCGGGGAGATTGAGCAGGGGTCCAACGCTTGTCTCATTGGAGGATTTTTGGCAGGGTTTCTGGCAGTATTACAGGCAGAGTTTAGAGGGGTTTTCTTCAGGCAGCGTAGGGCATTGAGGAACTGTGTAGAACCCCAAGAGGGTGTTTTTCGGGGGTTGACCATTCCAGGAAAGCTTCCTGGGTTTTACTGGGTTTCTTGAGTAGAGCCCGAATCCAGAGTTTCAGCTTTTTCTGAGGAGGGGAGCAGCCACAAATCATCATTTGTTTTGTAGTAGCACAGCAACAACATCCACGCAGAGAGGCCATTCTTGTCATTCTGAGAGTATTTCTTCACTTGCCTTGTGCAAGTCGAGGTGCCATCTGTCTAATCACCTCTTGTACTCATTTTATTGTTCAGTATAATAAAATGGCTTAGCATTCCTCGCTGCATTTCTTGTGTATCTGTTTATATTTCCGCTTTACATTATTATATGATGTTCCACTATTATTTTATCACTTCTGGGTTATTATATCATTTGCACATATTTGGTTGGAGTTTTCGCTGGGGTTTGAGGAATGTTCTGGGTTAGGAATATTACAATCTCCCCAACCGGATACAATCTGTTCAAAACTTCAAACCATATCTGGGTCTTGGAGATTTCATGTGCTTTAACCTCTCCACCAATTTTCATGGCTAGAGCACATCCGATGCTACCCGAAATCAACAGTTATCAAGGGTGAATCATCTCACTTGAGTCTTGTCTCTTTCTCTCACACTCAAAGCTTCTAAGGTAACTTTTATTTGAGTATTCTGAGTGAGTTTTCCTCACTGGTTTGTAATTTTTGCTGTAGAATATTATATATCAGATTTGGCATTTATCATATTTTTAACTCCTAACCTTCATCACATCGAGTGTTTATGGACACTCCTTTTCTAAGATCATTGGTAAATTGTGTGTAGATTGGGATACCTCCATGGCATTCTCGGAGTTGGCCTAAAGTGAGAAGTAAATCTGCTGAGGTAACAGTGGGTGTATCTCCTATGTGCTTACCGTTTAGCCCCTTGACCAGACATTGCCAAGGTTGCTAATTTAGGCAGTAACATGCCCAAAAGTACTAAATGTACAATGATTTAGCAAGGGAGTGCATAAGGAATGTCTAAGCTAATCCTATAGCCTAAATCCACATGATAAAATATAGAGCAATATAAATGAAAATCTGAAATAAATACAGTTCTGGATCAATGCAAGGTCAACTTTGTGTCATTGTCCACTGCAAAGTTCCTCAGGATCTGTTAAGTGGCACCATATGGAGACTCCATGGAACCTGTCTGCTCAATCCTTGGAGGTTGTTTGTTGAAGTCTCATGAAAGGCCTGAAGGGGCAGCTGGGGCAGACATGTAGAGGAAATATTAGACTTGCACTAAGGATTCCATTAAGTACAGTTGTTTATGTGACTTCCAACATTTATCAATGTAACTTAATGCCTCCTAATGACTTAACTACCTCAACTACTAACTTTTTACTGACTCTCCTTACTGTTTGCTTGCTATTAACAAAGGTCTTCATGATGGATGGAAAGATAACTATTTGTAACTGATTGTAATGCAGACCTTAAAAATCAAAACTTGTATTTTCTCTATTGAACCTGTCTAATATTTAGTAAACAGCAAATAAAAGAATATAAAAATTAAGGATTTTGATTGAGCAATGCAAAAGTTCAAGCAATATCCTTTATTTTAAATTTTAACTAAAAATCTGAATATTTCCTGTGAAAATCAATATTTGAAATGATTTGAAAACACATAGCATCTAATATATGAGCTCACCTCACAACAGGTATGTGGATGTATCCACAGTTGATGGACAAACTTCAAAAGCTATCAGCATAGCTATCAAAGCAACCGGTGCTCAATTTTTGGAGGTACTATAGAATCTAGATTTGCCCCTTTCTTCTGTTGGTGTTTATTATTTGTTATTTCCAGTACTTGTGCGTCTTTTAACCAGATAATAAAAATTGGAAAGGACTGTTTTGAAGTTCAAATTTGACCAATGTCTGGAATGCCTGCTGAAGCTTGCTAATTACATGTGGGCTAGGCTCCAGTTTCAGGTTCTAAGAAGCCCGCAGAAGAAGGAAAACTGATCTTTCTTACAGCAGGTACTTATTCAGTTTTTCATTGGTGTTGGCATTCTTCAGATAGCAATAAATAGTTTACACTATACAATAATTGCACTTATTACATTCTGTTGGGCTCTACTTGCAGTATAATTTCTTGAAAACATATAGTGCCGTGTAAAAATAAAGTGATTAAAACCAAAACAATATAGTTGTCTGTTTTATATTTTAAAAGCTGAAAAGGGAACATTATTTATATGGAAATGCCTTTAACAATTAAATCCTGTGAAGGGTCAATGATGATGGTACATACGTACAGGTTAAAGATGTAAAAATTGCTGATTTGGGGTAGCATCAGATGTGCTCTAGCCATGAAAATTGGTGGAGAGGCTAAAGCACATGAGATATCCAATACCCAGAAAGGGTTTGGTCAGATTCTAAATAGTTTGGGTTAAAATAATTAATATTTTTAATGGAGTCCCTAAGTCTAAATTTAGGGAAAATAAAATATTAATGTGTATTAATATAAAACCGTGTTAGAATGGTCCAAAAGTCATGGATCAAGCCAGATGTAATCTTAGCTGTGGATTAGGGACTTAATCTTGGCCGTTGATTTGTCAACGAGAAAAGTATAAGAGGAGGCTTGAGGGTCACTTGGAGAACAGACTGAGGGAGACCAGTCAGTTCAATTTTTGGAGCGGGTTTAGCTGAGAAATTGAACCAGTGGTCTGGAGAGCAGTCAAGAGGCAGCAAGTATGGAACAGAGAGATGGGAGATCAGCACAGAGGCAGAAAAGGCAGACACAGGGCCAGAGGAAGCCACGTAGAAGGGCAGAGAGGCTGCACAGAGTCTCAACAGGCTGACCCAGAGGGTTTTAGGTCACGCAGAGGTCAGTAGGGCTGACGCTAGGTTCAGAAGAAGTGCTGGAAAATTTGTCTATGTGTGGGTAAGCCAGTTTGGCACCCTTTTGTACTAAAAAATTGCTGAATAATAAAATCCTCCCTTGCTGCATCGGTTTTCCCACATTGGGTTTTTCCGGGGACATTAGTCCAAAATAACTATGTCAATGTGTTGATTCTTGTGCATATGTTTGTTTCTGTATTACGGTGTGATATTTGGAACAATATTTATTTTAATGTTTATTGAAGTAATTTCATGAATAACTTATGGTGAAATAAGTAGGAAAAGTAAATCAGTTGTTGTAGTGATAGAGTTTTCACATGGTATCAGAGCAAGTAATCAGAGACAGAAAGGGAAAATCAGTTATGAGTCGAGACCATGATGTAGAGGCATCCACCCGAGGGACTCACGCAGATTTTCAGAAGATTGCACAAGAGAAAGAGATTTCGATTTCTTTATGATGGCTTCCAGGCTGGAAGAAGAAGTGGCATGCATGACTAGTGCTGCATCATCAGAAGTATGGTATATAGACAGTGGAGCCTCGTGGCATATGACATAAATCAGGGAGTGTTTCTCAGAATATTAAGAAGAGAAGATGAACTTTCAGATCACCATGGGGAACAAGGCAAAGTGTACTCTAGTAGGAAAGGGTACCATAGTTTTTCAGACAGAATCAGGAGAGCGGTTTCGTGCCACAAATGTGTTGCATGTACCAGGATTGGGGATGAACTTACATTCCGTGTCACAACTACAAGGCAAGGGCTATGACATCTACTTCATTAAGGAAAAGGTATACGTCAAATACCCAAGTTGGAAAAAGAAAGTGCAAATCGGGATCAAAAGTAATCGGTTGTATAGATTACAACTAGAATCACCAATGGCACTAATAGGCAGCCGTGGGGACAAGGACTTGAACGAACTATGGCACAGAAGGATGGATCACTTGCATCATGGAGCTCTGAGAATTCTCAGGAGCACTGTAACAGGAATTCCGGATCTGAATACGGAACGAGATGATGTATGCAGGGGATGCACTCTAGGAAAGTATGCCAAGGCAGCATTTCCTAGGAGCAAACACAGAGCCAAGAGTGTACTAGGATTGATACACTCAGATATCTACAGACCTATGTCCGTCAAAGCTCTCAGCAGTGCCGAATATTTCCTTACCTTCATTGATGACCATTCGAGGAAAACTTGGATTTATTTTCTGAAAACCAAGGATGAGGTTTTCTGTCGATTCAAGGAGTTCAAGGCTATGGTGGAGAATCTGACTGGGAAGAAAATAAAAGTCTTGCACTCAGATAATGGTGGAGGGTATGTCGATAAGGACTTTACTGATTATTGCGCTAAGGAGGGCATTAGAAGAGAGTGGAAAGCTCCCTACAATCCGGAGCAGAATGGGGTGGCAGAAAGGAAAAACAGGGCTATTGTAGAAGCAGCTAGGGCCATGCTGTATGATCAAGATATGCCAAAATTCCTGTGGGTGGAAGCATGCAACACAACTGTCTACGTTCAGAACAGGACTCTTCATTGGGCATTAGGCAAGATTACTCCAGAGGGAAGACGCCTGAAGTCAGTGATTTCAGGATATTTGGGAGTTTAGCATATTGCCACATACCCGAAGAAAAGAGGAAGAAGTTGGATCAGACTGCAGAAAATGGATATCTGGTGGGATATAGCGAGAATGCTAAGGCATACAAAATCTATCTTCCAGGGAGCAGGAAGGTAGTAGTACGACGAGATGTAAAGTTCATGGAGGACAAAGCTTTCAGAAGATCTCGCGAAATGCCTTTCGAGGAGCAGTGGAAAGAGGATCCATTGGTCATGCCTCTTCAACCAACGGAAGTGAAGAATTATTCCTCAGGTCAGGAAGATTCTTAGGATGAGGAGGAGAAGCGAACAGAAGCACCTGCTGGCAGAGGAAGAACTAGCAGGGAACTTCGTCAGATTTTGCGTGATGCAGAGAACTTCATCGGTGAGCCAAGGAACAGTAAGAGGGAGCGAAAACAACTAGACAGATATCAGGCGTTAGTAGCTCAGGATGGAGAGCCTACCAGTTTCAAGGAGGCAGCTCAGCATCAGGTCTAGCTAGATGCGATGGTAGAGGAGTATATTTCCATAATGGTGAATGATGTTTGGGAGGTGGTGTCAAGGCCTCAAGACAGATCTATGGTAGGTTCAAGATGGATCTACAAGATCAAATATGCTGCGAACGACAGTGTTGAGAAATACAAGGCCAGGTTTGTGGCTAAGGGGTATGCTCAAAAGGAAGGGATTGACTATGAAGAAACCTTCGCCCCAGTAGCCAGGTATACATCTATTAGGACCATGATATCTCTTGTAGCCCAGATGGGATGGGGGATCCATCAGATGGATGTCAAGACGACATTTTTGAACGGGGTAATAGAAGAAGAGGTATACATTGAACAACCAGAGGGCTTTGAAACTCATGAGAAGAAGTCTCATGTATGCAGACTGAAGAAAGCCTTTTATGGGCTGAAGCAGACACCGAGAGCGTGGTATGATCGAATAGATGGCTACTTACAGAAGATGGGGTTTGTCAAGAGCGACGCTAATCCGAATCTCTACTATCTGGTCGTAGAGAATGAGCCGCTTATCTTAGTATTATATGTGGATGATCTCTTTCTGACAGGATCATCCAGACTCATTGAGGACTGCAAGAAGAATCTAGCCACAGAGTTCGATATGAAGGATTTGGGAGTCTGGGACGAATGCACTACTTCCTAGGGTTGGAAGTTTGGCAGCAGAAAGGAGAAATCTTCCTTGGGCAAGGGAGGTATGCTACAGAAATCTTGAAAAGGTTTGGGATGGGAGACTGTAGACCTATGGCTACGCCAATGATCACCAACTAGAAGAAGATTGATGCATCAGAAGACAAGGATGTCGATCCCACCCTATACCGGCAGCTCATAGGGTCCCTAATGTATCTGGTCAATACCAGGCCAAATATTTGCTACGTTGTCAACACCCTCAGTCAGTTCATGGTGGAACCAAAGAGGGCACACAGGGCAGCAGCCAGACACATTCTTAGGTATTTACAGGGAACAGTTGATTATGGGCTCTTATACACCAAGGGGAAGGATATCAGGTTGAGTGGATTTACTGATGCAGATTGGGCAGGAAGTTCAATGGATCGGAAAAGTACCTCTGGGTATTGTTTCAACATTGGATCAGGAATGACCTCCTGGTGCAGTAGGAAACAAAAGTTCGTGGCTCTGAGCTCATCTGAGGCAGAATATATGGCAGCAAGCACAGCTTCGTGTGAGGCCATATGGCTTAGAAAACTGCTGGTGAACCTATTCAGAAGAAATATGGAGGCGACTAGGATCATGTGTGATAATCAGAGTTGCATCAAACTCTCTGAGAATCTAGTGTTTCATGATAGGTCGAAGCATATTGATATCCGGTGTCACTTTGTCAGAGACTGTGTCCAACGAGGAGCTATACAGTTGAGCTACACTCCTACAGGAGAATAGGTGGCAGATATCCTCACCAAGGCCCTTGGAAAGTCAAAATTTGACTACTTCAGGGAAAAGATGGGGATGGTAAAGAACCCCTTTCAGAAGTAGAAATGAGTGTGTTAGCAGCATGAAGGAAGGGGGAGTTGCAGTGCAGATGTAGTGTTGGGAGAAAGGATCAACAACAGCACAGATGTCGATGGAGTTGCAGTGCGGATGCAGTGTTGGGAGAAAGGACCAGCAACAACACGGATGTAAAGGGAGTTGTTGTATAGATGCAGCAGTGGCAGTAGCAGAGTCATGGGTAGCAGTATAGGATGCAGGAGTGCAGAGGATGTTGGACAGGGAGGCTTAGCATCAGCACAAGGACCAATGCCGAATGATCAGGGTGATACTCAGTGAGGAGCATTACTAGAGTATAGTCCTCGTTAAGAGGGAGTGTTGATTTGGGGTAACATCAGATGTGCTCTAGCCACAAAAATTGGTGGAGAGGCTAAAGCACATGAGATCTCCAATACCCAAAAGGGGTTTGGGCAGATTCTAAATAGTTTGGGAGATATTAAAATAATTAATATTTTTAATGGAGTCCCTAAGTCTAAACTTAGGGAAAATAAAATATTAATGTATATTAATATAAAACTATGTTCTAATGGTCCAAAAGTCATGGATCAAGCCAGATGTAATCTTAGCCGTTGATTAGGGATTTAATCTCGGCCGTTGATTTGTCAATGAGAAAAGTATAAGAGGAGGCTTGAGGGTCACTTGGAGAACAGACTGAGGGAGACCAATCAGTTCAATTTCTGGAGCGGGGTTAGATGAGAAATTGAACCAGTGGTTTGGAGAGCAGTCAAGAGGCAGCAAGTACGGAATAGAGAGATGGGAGATCAGCACAAAGGTAGAAAAGGGAGAAGCAGGGCCAGAGGAAGCCACGCAGAAGGCTAGAGAGGCTGCGCAGAGTCTCAACACGCTGATGCAAAGGGTTTCAGGTCACATAGAGGTCAGTAGGGCTGACGCTGGGTTCAAAAGAAGTGCTGGAAAATTTGTCTATCTGTGGGTAAGCCAGTTTGGCACCCTGTTGTACTAGAAAATTGCTGAATAATGAAATCCTCCCTTGTTGCACCGGTTTTCCTACATTGGGTTTTTCCGGGGACATTAGTCCAAAATAACTGTGTCAATGTGTTGATTCTTATGCATATGTTTGTTTTTGTATTACAGTGTGATATCTGCAACATTGTTTATTTTAATGTTTACTGAAGTAATTTCATGAATAACTTATGGTGAAATAAGTAGGAAAAGTAAATCAGTTGCTGCAGTGATAGAATTTTCACAGAAATAACAATGTATGGTATACCAAGTAGCAGAGTATGAAAGAGGTGTTGATTTCTGGTAGCATCGAATGAGCTCTAAGTCTCAAAATTTGCAGGGAGGCTTAGACACATGCATTCTCCAATACCCATAAATCGTTTTGAGGAATTCCACCCGGAGACAGTGTTATTAAAATAATTAATTAAACTAATGGGACCCTAAGTCTAAACTTAGGAAATTAAAATAATTAATGGGTATTAATCTAAACTGTGGGTGTAACTTCTAGAAAAAGACGAGGATCAAGCCAAAATGATCTAAGCCATTGATTAGAAGTTAATCTAGGCCATTGGTTGTGCAACAGAAAGATATAAGAGGCTTGAGGGGCACTTGGAGAACACACAGTGGGGAGATCAGAAGTTTGATTTTCTGAAGCAGAGCAGCTGCTGGAGAGATTTTCGATAGTGATCTTTTGCAAAGAGGGGCAAGGATAGTATCCGAAGGGAAATCTGTCCCGGTTGGAGAATACCCATCAGAGAAGAGAGAGAGAGATCCAGTAGAGGCAGCGCAGAGCCATGCAGAGGTAGTGCAAAAGCCTTGAGGGAGTCCGAAATTTGTTGGAGGGTTCGACTTCTGCAGCTGGAAGTCGGGGTGTGAGACCGGGAGAGCAGAAGTCAGAATCTCAGAGGCAAATCGATTAGCCGGGAAGAGTGACGCAGATCCTAGATAGTGTGATGTTGGGCTGACGCAGAGGCAGTGCAGAGGCAGCCAGGGGCTGTTCATTCAAGGGTTGGATCAACTAGGACTTCTAGTGATAGTGTGAGGTAATCTCACAAATCTCTTTGTCAATGATATTCTCTGTAACTAGATTGTTGGGAAGGCATTCAAAGATTGTATTAAAAAATTACTACTGCATAATAATAAAACCCTCAGTTGCTGCACTAGTTTTCCCGCATTGGGTTTTTTCGGGGACATTTGTCCAAAAATAACTGTGTAGATGTGTTGTATCTCTTTCCTGTTCAGTTTCTTGTTTCCGCTTTTAATTTAAATGGTGTAGGCTATAGTGTATTTGTTTCAGTGTTTATTGTAGGAAATAGTAAATAATTTGCTTCAGTAATTAACAAATAGGAGAAATGTAATCAGTTGTTGTAGTAGTGATTCAGGATTCCGAAATTTCACATGGTATCAGAGCTGCAGGTGAAGCAAGAGAGCAGTGTCGGAAAAGCCCAGCGCTGAAGGAAGAAGGGAGTTTGAAATTCCTGCAAGTGCAACAATTTGAATCCCCAGAGGGTTTGAACAGTTCAGGCCAAGAGGGCAAGATTTTCGTGGGAAAATCTCTCTCTAAGTGAGTCGAAAAAGAGAAGGATTTCCAGATCGAGGTTTTTCAGCGGCAGAGGGAGAAGCACAGCAGAAGCTTCAACGAAGAGGGGTTTTTGGTGGGACACAGTTTTCTGCAGGCAGTTGCTGGGCAGAAAGACGTCAGAGGGAAGAGAGAGACACAGTTGAGGTAATTTCTTCCTTAGAGGACTTCCAGCCAAGGAGTTTGAGTTCTCACTTGCTGAGCAGCAATGGAGAGGGGCAGATCTACAAGCTCCAGCAGGGAGTGCGTAGGCCAGTCTAGTGTTGTGCAGAGGAGAGAGGAGGTCATTCGACTTTTTCGATTGGCAAAGATGGCAGCCAGTGGATTGAGAGATTAGGATAGGTTGGATGGGGCATCTAACTATGTGATCTGGAAGGCAAGGATGGCATCCCTTCTGGATGAGCATTTTCTCAAAGTCTACGTCAACAGCGTGTTAGCTAAGCCCGCGGATCTAGATCCGCTCAAGAAGTACAAGGGAGAAATGGCAAAGACCAAGAGAATGATCCTCGACGGAGTGAAGGATCATATAGTATGTCACATTGCTGGAATAAATACTGCCAAGGAGATGTGGGATGTTTTGTCGACGCTATATTAGGGATCTTCCGAGCAGCGGAAGATGTACTTGGAGCAAAAGATGAGATCCACGTAGATGCAGAAGGGGGAGCACATTGATCCATTCCTCACTAAGCTGCGGGAGACTCGAGATAAGTTGGCAGCTGTGGAGTCCACTCCTCAAGGTTTAGATATGGTAAGACTGGCCCTAAATTTGAGAAGTGGCAAGTCTTTGTCCAGAGCATCCTGGGTAGGGTGACTTTGCCAAACTGTGATGAAATGTGGGCAGCTCTTAAGCAAGAGGAGCTGAGGAGAGACTTGGTAAAGTGTAAACTTGACGGAAGCAGCAACAGTGGGTCGAAACCCAAGGAGGAGGAAGAGAATGCAACGCTCGCATCCAAGGGGTAGCAGGAGCAACAAAAGAAGAAGAAAGATGTCTCAAAAGATTAAATGCTTTAGTTGTGGTGAATTTGGTCACTATGCAACACAGTGTCCTCTCAGGAAGGACAAAGATGAGAAGCATGATCCGAAGGTCGCTGCCGCGAAGATTGAGGAGGATGAGTTCGCCATGACAGCCCAAACATCTCTAGGAGGGAGGTGAGGAGATTTAGAGCTGTAGCTCGAAAAAGCTAGAGAGGGGCAGGATCCTTGAGGAGCCCACTTCATGGATCAATTCCTTGCTACGGGATCCCAGATCAAAAGTATTAGGATCAACTAGTGTCAGTTGGTGCAGAGTATCGGAGTGACAATTGCAGTGGCTAGGAGCACCAGAGACTGAGCAACGCAAAGCAGAGTTGGCAGCAGTGCAATTGGTACAAAGTAGAGGTCAGCAGCAGTGCAGAGGGTCAACGTAGGGACTAGCATCAACGAGAACTCCAACAACGAGATGCATCATAATGAACACCAGTTCAGTAATTTGGGATGCTTTTCCATTGCTGATGCAGTGGCAATAGTAGTTGGAGATGGTTGAATTGCATATGCAGTATTGGCAGTGGCAGTGCCAGCAGTAGCACAGATGCAAAATTGAGAGGGAGTTGCAGTAAGGATGTAGTGTTGACAGTGACAGGGTCAACAGTAGTATGGATGCAACATTTGCGCAGTATTTGGTGGACAGGATGTTAGATATCAGCGATGCAGAAGGAGATGTTATAGAACAAAGTGATTCTTCAACAGGGTGCATTGTTAGAGCACATTCCTCACTAAGAGGGAGTGTTGATTTCTGGTAGCATCGGATGTGCTCTAAGTCTCAAAATTTGCAGGGAGGCTTAGACACATGCATTCTCCAATACCCATAAATCGTTTTGGGAAATTCCACTCGGAGACAGTTTTATTAAAATAATTAATTATTTTTAATGGGACCCTAAGTCTAAACTTAGGAAATTAAAATAATTAATGGGTATTAATCTAAACTGTGGGTGTAACTTCTAGAAGAAGATGAGGATCAAGCCAAAATGATCTAAGCCATTGATTAGAAGTTAATCTGGGTCGTTGGTTGTCCAACAGAAAGATATAAGAAGAGGCTTGAGGGGCAATTGGAGAATACACAGTGGGGAGATTAGAAGTTCGATTTTCTGAAGCAGAGCAGCTGCCGAAGAGATTTTTGATAGTGATTTTTTGTAGAGAGGGGTAGGGATAGTATCCAAAGGGAAATCTTTCCCGGTTGGAGAATACTCAGCAAAGAAGAGAGAGAGAGAGATCTAGTAGAGGCAGCGCAGAGCTAGAGAGGTTGAAGCAAAGCCACGCAAAGGCAGCGAAGGTTGATGCAGAGGCAGCGTAGAAGCCTTGAGGGAGTCTGAAATTTGTTGGAGGGTTCAAATTCTGCAGTTGGAAGCTGGGGTGTGAGACCGGGAGAGAATAAGTCAAAATCTCATAGGCAAATTGATTAGCTGGGAAGAGTGATGCAGATCCTAGATAGTGTGACGCTGGGCTGATGTAGAGGCAGCCAATGGCTGTTCATTTAAGGGCTGGATCAACCAGGACTTCCAGTGATAGTGTGAGGTAATCTCACAAATCTCTCTGTTAGTGATATTCTCTGTAACTGGATTGCCAGGAAGGAATCTAAAGATTGTATGAAGAAATTACTATTGCATAATAATAAAACCCTCAGTTGCTGCACCGGTCTTCCCACATTGGGTTTTTCCGGGGACATTTCTCCAAAAATATCTGTGTATATGTGTTGTATCTCTTTCTTGTTCAGTTTCTTGTTTCCGCTTATAATTGAAATGGTGTAGGCTGCAATGTATTCATTTCAATGTTTACTATAGGAAATAGTAAATAATTTCCTTTAGTAATTAACAACTAGGAGAAACGTAATCAATTGTTGCAGTAGTGATTCGGCATTTCAAATTTTCACAAGGGGTTCCACTAATTATTGAGATTAAAATATGTTAGATAAGCACTACAGAAAACAAAAATTCCGCATATTTATATGGCTAATCAGCTGTGCTCAGGATGGGGAACTCACATGATAACTCATTGTTATCACTTTTTTCATTCTCTTTGGGTTGCTGATCACATAGTTGGCTAGCGCCATTTTGTGTCATTTTCCTCCATCCTTATGACCTAGAGATTTCTCACTGGGAGGTTCACGCTGTTATAGAATGCGGTCTTGATGATGAGAAAGAGGCCCTCCTTGTGGAGGTTTCATTACTAGTTGATAAAGGCTTGCACGAAAAAGTCATTTCAAACCAGACTTTGGAGAAGCAAACATTTTCTTTGTTGGAAGATTAAGAGGATCATTTGTTCACAATTTTCTGAATAGAAAACAGAGGGACTTTGGTAATATTTAGATGTGCCTATTCTTGTCAAAGTGTCTGCATCTTGATTGATGTCATCAACCAATGTCCATATCAAATTCTATTGAATCATTCATACTAAAGTTCAAACCATAGCTATCAAGTTATCTTTTATCTATTTATTAGTGTTTGTAGAAATTTTCTCTTTTATCATAGACTTTTGTAATGTCCCCTTTGAGTGAATTTCAACAGATTTTGGAACAATGTAATGTCCCTTTTCCTATTGTAGTTAAACCCTCACGGCCTGCTACAGACTTGGCATACTAAATGGCTATTCCTTAAACCCCTGCAGTGGCACCTTGATGTAATTCGACCATGATTTAAACAACAATTCGACTATGCATAATATTGACCCTCTACAACTGAATTTCAATGGATTTTGGAACAATGTAATGTCCCTTTTCCAATAGTAGTTAAACCCTCACAGCCCACTACAAACTTGGCATACTAAATGGCTATTCCTCAAAGTCCTGCAGTGGCACCTTGATGTAATTCGACAACGATTAAACAACAATTCGACCCTGCATAATATCGACCCTCTACAACTAGAAATGGATAACCGACGAATTTACCTGGAATAGAAATTTGGCCACAAAGTGAATCGACCCTCTACAATTTGGCTTGGTGTCTTCCACGAATTTCTTCAATTCGGCCTAAGGGTTTTTGGCCTCTTTTCTGACCCATTATTTCTTCAGTTCAGCTGAAGGTTTTTGGCCTCCCACAATTTGTTTAGTTTGGCCTAGGTTTTGTCGGCCTCTTTTTTGCCCATGATTTCTTCAATTCAGCCCAAGAGTTTGCTAAATAAATCAGCGAACCTCTTGTATCATGTTTGCCCTATACTAGCATGGCCTCAACAAAAGACCTAGTAATTAATTTGTAATATTCCTAACGGAAATGTTAAGTGAATAACAGATGCACTATAACAACAACTAGGAAATTCAAAGGAAATCACAACACAAGAGGAAATGCACCAAAACTCTGAGCCATTTTATTAAATTTTGAGCAAATAGAGTACAAATGAGTATGAAATAGGACCCTGGGCTTGCTACAACAAGCAAATCCAAACCCAGGTGATGATCAAGCTGCCCAAATGTCAGATGAGCTCCCCACCATGATTTTGCTCTAACTCAGAAATTATTGCCACTGCTGTTGTAGGTGAACTGAGATTTTGGCCCTCAAATCTACTCCAAAAATTCTGCAAAATTAAATGTAGGCTCTCCACACCAACTCCAACAAAACCCAGAAGTATCTCACGACCCAAGTGGTGGAAATGGTCCTGGGGTAAATTGCGCACTCCAACAATTTATGTTGTTGATTGCTAAATGGAACTAGGAATTCTACCCTCAGAAGTGCTAAGAAAATTCTATAAAATTAGTCCTAGCCTCCTCTCACCAAACCCACAAAAACGCGGAAAGGGTTTGGGCTGAACCCACCGACCCCCGGTGACCCCCAATAAGTGTAAATTGCTCAATTTGGCCAGAAAACGCCCTACAGTTTAGAAACTGCTGAATTTGGCCCAAATCTCCCTCCTAGATCTCCAAGACCCAGAAATTGTTTTGAGAAATTCCACTTGGATGAGGAGTTATTAAAATAATTAATTTTTTTAATGGTTCCTAAGTCTAAACTTAAGAAAATAAAAGTATTAATGGGCATTAATAAAGATAAGGGTTAGAAGCTTCTAAGAGACGAGGATCAAGTCTGTTTTAATCTTAGCCATTAATTAGAGATTTAATCTCGACCATTGATTCATCTATAGGAAAAGTATAAGAGAAAACTTGAGGATCATTTGGAGACACACCGACAGATACTCAGTATCTCAAGGAAAATCGGTTCTCAAGAAAGGAGATTGATTTCAGAGGGAAAGTTGTAGGGTGGAGGAAGAGGAGGGCATCAGCAGCAGGCAGTGACTAAGGAGGAGGTGACGCAGGGACAGTGGGAGACAACGCAGAGTGGATTTTATCACAGGATTTCCAGCAGTACAGGGGAGAGATTGCATCTATGTGGTTGTTAGCTGACGAAGTTTGCACATTTTTTTGCCATTCCAGCTCGATACTCAACTTCACAAGTGCGCGAGTTGTTTTTGCGGGAGGTGTTTAGGTTGCATGGGTTGCCTAAGATGATTGTCAGTGACAGGGATGCCAGATCTATGGGTGGATTTTGGCAAGAGTTATTTCGCCTTCTGGGCACGGAGTTGACACCTAGCACTAGCTATCACCCTCAAACAGATGGGAAGACGGAGATAGTGAACAAGTGGCTGGAGGGATATCTGCGCAATGTGGAAATTTTTGAATTTAACACATCAGAAATCCCTACTGAATTATCTGGCTTATTATCTCCTACTTGTTCATTCCATTAACAAGTTATTTATTAATATAAATACTGAAATAAACACAAATGCAACCTTCACACATATACAGATCAACAACTGAAATAACTGAGACAATCACACAAGGGACATCGTTATTTTTGGACAATCGTCCTCGGAAAAACCCAATGCGGGAAAACTGGTGCAGCATATATGAGGGTTTTATTATTATGCAGTTTTTGAATACAACTAGGGTGCCAGAAATGGCTCACCCTTCAGAGATTTTCCTTGGCAAAAGTACCTCTCTTCGGAGACAGATATTCCGGCTGATCAGCAACCAGATGATTGATCCCATAGCAACTTAGATAATTCCTTAGCTCGATAGCAAAAGCTGCTCCAAGCTTCTCTCTGGAACTGCATCACCCTCCAGGGACTACGTCACCCTCTATAGCTCTGTGTCTGCCTCTTAGCTCCCAGTCTGCCCCACAAAAATTTCTCAGCGCTGCCTCTTCAGCCCAACGTTAGCTCTGCAGCCCTCTGTGATGCCTTCTTCAGCCTCTGCATCAGCCTCTTGGCCCTCTGCGTTAGCCTCGTGGCCCTTTGCATCACCTGCGCTAGGCTCCTCAGCCTCTGCATCAGCATTCCAAGGCTCTGCGCTGTCTCTCTGACACTTTCTTTGTCTCTCTGATATGTATTCGCGGCCTTCTACTGAATTGCCCGTCGCTGCAACAGATCACTAACTCGATTTCTTAGCAAACCCTGCCCCAGAAAATCGAATTCTTGATCGACTTGGTGTGTCTCCAACTGACCCTCAAGCCTTCTCTTATAATTTTCCTGGATTCAACGACCGAGATTAAGTCCCTAATCAACGGCTAAGATTAGATCTGGCTTGATCCTCGTTATTTAGAACTTTCTACCCATATTATATTAATACACATTAATATTTTAATTTTCCTAAGTTTCGACTTAGGTTCGATTAAAAATATTAATTATTTTAATATCTCTCCAGCTGAGTGGAATTTCCCCAAACGATTATGGGCCTTGGAGATCTTATGTTCCTTAGCCTCCACCAATTTTCATGGCTAGAGCACGTCCGATGCTACCAAAAATCAACACTCCCTCTTAGCGAGGAATATGCTCTAGTAATGCTTTAACACAGAAACATCACACTGATCCTGCATATCAGTACCTGTGTTGATGCTTGGCTTGCTGCCTCACATCCTCTGCACTGCTGCTTCCTGTACTGCTGCCCATGCCACTGCCACTGCCACTGCTACATCTATACTGCAGCTCCCTCTCAATATGTTGCCCATGTTGCCCTTAGCACTGTCACTGCTAACTGCTGCACTACAACTTAGTTACTGAGAAGTAACTAATTCACTTCTCCCAACCATTGACATCCCAGTCAATCTGGAAGCCTCGTGATGCTGAAGCTGCCACTGCTACTAACTCATGCTCCCTCTATTTCCATTGCGCTGCTGCAACCTCTTTTGTGCCTCTTGCACTGTTGTAACCTCTACTACGTTGCTACAAAACTCTGCACTCTAGCCCAGCCTTGCTGCTCCACCACACTTTGCTCCACTTGTCACTTGTCATCAGGCTATTGTCGTTAAGGGCTCCCGTAGTCGGATGTGATCCAAGAGTTTGGGCACCTGAAGGATCCTGACCTGTCAAGTTATGGTATGTCCTATGCTTATAGCAGTGTACTTATCTTTCTTATTATTATCCACATATTAGCAATCACATTTACATTAAGTAAAGTGCAGATAGAACATTAAACGATTGACAGAAAACAAGCCAAGACAAGAGACACAAGATGTGGCGGCTAGCCAGGGACAAACCCCAATATGGGGAAACCCTTTGATCAAATCTTCTTTTATTTTCAATAATTCAACAGAGAGAAATAGTAAAAGCATCTGATTTATATTAGCAGCAGCAAACCCCAGATCAACGCTAAACTAGGGCAGCAAACCCTAGATCAAACTTGTCAAGTCTCCACCAGTGAGTCGTTCACCGTGCACCAGTTCGAGACTTCGTTGTGCACCATGTTAGCGCTTGAATTTGGCCTCAGGCTGAAAAAGACAAAATCCAAGGCAACATCAAACCACTTAGCCTCGTAGCTAGCCCTACGGGGACAGGAAAGGGATCTCTCCGGGTCTATCTCGGCAAAAGGTCTTCAAAGGGCTGAGATGACCAATAAAGAACACTGATTTTAGGCTAGTAAACTGATAGGGAAAGTTTGATTTTAAATTTTTAGGGTTTTGTTGGAAAACTGAGCACAACAATTTTGGGTGCGGGGATGAGACACAGTTTTTGCAGAGGCCTTTTTGGGGCAAAGTAGGAGATTGTCTTGATGCCTTTGAAGGAATTGAATGGATAGGTATGACTGGTGAGGAGCTAAGGAGAGCAAGAAACCATCAGGAGTTCTCCTTAAACAGATGAAAACATAAATATTAAGCAAACTTAAAGGCAGAGCATAGAAACCATGAATTCTACCTTAACACTTCATTTACTTAATTTGCAGAAGAGAAGAGTAGGAAAATGATACACATAAAAAACTTACAAGTACATGAGAGAAACACACCATCAACACAAATCACCACAGGAATCCCAAATAGTGCTGCAAAACCCTGATCTTTCCTTTGCCAAAATTGCAGAGATACAAAGAGTAATACAGTCTAAGCTTATCCCTCAAGGGTCCAACCATGAAAATGACTAAGAAAGTACATAATATAGGCAAGCTAACACATTTCCTTGCCTCTAGGGGTCGAGCTCATCATCCTAGGAGCTGTTTCAACCAATTCTAAACTGAGCACTACAATCTAGGCAATCAAAACAACTTGCCTCTATAAGCTAGGAAACCAATTCATTCATTAATTTTTTGCTATTTTATGAATGAATCTTCTAGAATAGGTAAATAAGTGTCATGTCAACTTAAAATTACATTAATTACATCAAGGAGGGTGAAAAATCCCACCAAAAGTCAAAATTGGTCAAATGTTGCGTTTTCCTGAGCTGAAGATGCAAAATTGAGAAAATGTCCTGATGCGTAGCGCGCCTTTGAGCCCACTTTTGGGGCACTTCCTGGCATCCAAATGAGGCTCAAGTGGGCTTGTTGGAAAGGTCTGGATGTCTACTCTCCAGCCCAAGTGGAATTTCTCAATTTGGTGCCCATTTGCCCCTCCAAAATTGCAATCTCCCAAGACTGCTTCCTGTGTGTCCAAAAAGTGGCAGAAGGTCATTTTTTGCTTGTTTTTTGACCTTTTGAGGGCCCAAACCTCAATGAAATGTCTTGGCAGTGGCTGAGCAAGTGTAATTTATCATGACAAATCCAAAAATGCTGAGTTTTTGTGAAATGGACCTCCCCAACTTAAGGGTAGCGCGCGGCGCGCTACGCGTTGAGGGCAAAAACCTGTTTTTTAGTGCAAAAATTTCAAAATGTCAAAAATTTCTCCAAATTTCTTGAAATTTGGACTGTAGGTTCTTCATCAAGGGCAATGATGAGCCAAGGATGCCTCAGCCAATATCTAGAGTCCTTCATCCACTTTTTTCCTCCTTGAAACTCTCTTTACCTTTGCTTTCAAACTTCTGATTCTCGCTTTGTACACCAAGTTCCGGGACAAGTAATGATATTTCTGCCACCTCTATGAAGCCTCATGAGTGCATGTCCTTCCAAGGGTGAGTCACTTTGGGTTTCCACTTCATAATCGGATGAATGACCGGATGACATAACTGTTGTTGCACGACTGCCTTGGATGAATGCTGATATGTGAAACTGCTGTATACAACTGAATGTGAACTGCTCTTCTGATCTAAACAATGCTGTGACCAAGGGGAAAACAAATGTAACAAGGGAATATTAGGAAGGGGAGAATATCAGGGAATTAGGGAATAATGGAAATAAAACAAGGAATTTAGGGAAGGGAAGGGATATGGAAATCTTGATATTGTAGGGTTTTGGGGTGACGAAGGTTTTGGAATTAAGAGAGGAAAATTACGAAATTTTATGGGAAAATTTGAAGGAGAATGTGGATGGAGATGAGGGAAAAGAGGGATCAAAAATGGGCAACCTTGGACAGCAAAATATTTTGAAACCCTAGCACCATTAAGTTTTTAAATCTTCCACAGCAAAGTAGGGTTTTGACTTTTCATTTTCATGGCATTTTAACATATTAATTTCTCATTCATCTTGCAAAACCAAATCTAGCCATGGAGGAGAGGCCTACCTGCAATTTGCTTGAGAGAAAAGTGGATTTGGTAGCTTGCTGACAGTTTGTTGGGCGAAAAACCCAACGCGTAGCGCGCCTTGCCCAACGCGTAGCGCCCCTCTGACGCGTAGCGCATGAGCAATTTTGTTCTGAGAAAGGCAGCCTGATGCGTAGCGCGCCCCTGACGCGTAGCGCGCCCTCCCTGATGCGTAGCGCGCCCCTGATGCGTAGCGCGCCCTCCCTGATGCGTAGCGCGCACCCAGCTACATAGTGCATTTTGCAGGAGGCTTTTGGAGGCCTTCCCGGTGTCGAAATCGGGCGCAGGATAGCTCGTTGGAAAGGTCTTTGAGTCTACTTTCCAACCCAACTGGAATTTTTCAATTTGGAGTTCATTTGCCTTGTCAAAAATCAAATCTCCCAAGACTGGTCAAAATGTGCCAAATGAGGCTGCCTCAAGGCAGAGTGCTGTTGCAGTCAACTTTTGAATGCCTTCCTCAACTCCAAATTGAGCTCATGATAGCTCATTGGAAAGCTCTTTGTGTCTAGTTATCATTTGACTCATCAAGAAAGTCATTTGGCCAACCAAGCTAGGAGAAAATTTGATTTTCCCAAGGTCACTCCAGAGGTGCATTCGATTCTCCTGAAGCAACGATATTTTTGACATTTCTCTAAAACCTTGACACCTGTGTAAAAAGTGAAGGAGTTTTTTCTTCCTTGGTCTGTTGTGGACAAAAACGTCTCTCAGTTTTTCAAAATTCATCTTGGATTGCTCTGAAACATCTTTTGAGTGAAACTTGTCCCGATGTGTGGAACAAGGGATTTTGTCGAAATGAAGTGAAATGAAGGGGATAAGGGGCTTCTAAATTCTTGGGGAAATTTTTGGAAGTAGGGAGGGATGTTAGGAAGCAGGAGAAAGTGGAATCTCAGAGATCGAGCGAGGGGAAGGGGTCCAAAAGGGAAAAACACAGGCCTAGCCTAGAAAATTGCCAAGTTGTGGCAAGAAACTAGGGTTTGTGCAAAAATGAAGAATTTGGGGAATCTCAGTGATGGAAAGTGTTTTATAAGGTACTTTAAGGATAGGGGAAGGTGTATGAACATCAGGATATAAGTTTTGCTGATGATTTGTCCATCCAAGAGAAATTGCCTTCAAAACCCTAGGAGAGGGAAATGAACTTACCTAGGCGCAACTGAAGCATGAACAAGGAGTAAAATGACCCAATGGAACCTGACATGATAATGACAACCCTTTGAATGATGGTACACTCAGCAGAATGATGACATGGACCTACATTTGGACAACTTTAGAAGGAGTGAAAGCAAACCCTAGACCTAATGCCTAGTGACCAAATTTTGCTTGAAGCCTCACTGAAATGACAAAATTTGACCTTGACACTCTGAGACCACTTTGTAAGAGCATATTTGATCACTGGAGGAAGGCTGGAAAGACTGACACTAACACACCAATCCAAGATTTGTCGCGCACCAGTCCAATATTTCGCCGCGCACCAGTGCAAGATTTCGCCGCGCACCAGAGAGAGAGATGTGATGATCAGTGTGTATCCAAATGAGGAAAAAACCTCCTGTATTTATATACAAATGTTGATGATGAATAGATGCGTCTGTTGGGCTTCTAAGCCTACAAGAGTTGCTGGTCAGCTTGATAATTATTCCATAATCAAAATAAATTCATATCTCCATAAATGCTTATCAAAATCGGATGATCTTTAGATCAATCCTACACCTCTCGACAAGAGGAATCTAGGAAAAATATTTTCTGCCATGAATAAGGTGACCCACATCGAGTTTGGTCCTAGTTGCCAATTTTAACACTCCCTCTCAACTAGAGAGAACTCCATCAGCAATTTGTTTGTCTGTCACTACTATTCATCCATCAAATGCACTGCCCTGTACAGCTTGACCCCTACTCCGTTCTGCTCTATTTTGCCTACACTGCTCTGTTCTGTTCTGCCATGTTCTGATCTGCGTTGCTCTGCTTTCTCTGAATTATGAAGAAAAAGAAATGATCGAGGATGTATCATACTGACTCAAAGTCAGTCTCAGAGTGTGTACCACTGGTCCCAGACCAGTCTTCAACTGACCCGAAGTCAGTGTCATAGTGGGTACAACTCCTACCATTGGTCTCAGACTAGTATCATCCTCCACTGACTCAAAGTCAGCCTCAGAGTGTTTACCACTGGTCCCAGACCAGTGTCAACCGACCCGAAGTCAGTGTCATAGTAGGTACCACTCCTAGTACTGGTCCTAGACCAATCCTTCACTGACTCGAAATCAGTTTCAGAGTATGTACCACTGGTCCCAGACCAGTCTCAACCGACCCGAAGTCAGCGTCACAGTGGGTACAACTCCTACAACTGGTCCCAGACTAGTATCATCCTCCACTGACTCAAAGTCAGTCTCAGAGTATGTACCACTAGTCCCAGACCAGTCTCAACCGACCCAAAGTCAGCATCATAGTGGGTACAACTCCTACCGTTGGCCCCAGACCAGTATCATTGATCCCAGATCAATGAAGGTCATCCTAGCATAGGGAGTACAGTAGATACAACGATGCGTCCATCGATATTACTATGGTCCCTATCCTCATTTCCCTGCTCATTGATTAGATGAGAGGTACTTCCCATGAGTCCCAGACTGCATGGGTAGGATGCCTCGACAGGAGAACTAATCATTCTGCTACACAATCGTCATGGAGAACACATCATCCAAATCTCACAGGAGAACTAGTCATCCTGTGACATAATCGTCATGGAGAACACATCATCCAGACCTCACAGGAGAACTAATCATCCTGCTACATAATCGTCATGGAGAACACATCATCCAGACCTCACAGGAGAACTAATCATCCTGCTACATAGTTGCCACGGGGTGTTACAGGGAAAGTTTTGATTCTTTTACCCTGTGATCATATGTCGCTCCAAGAAGTACCCCGCACCCCCCGGAGCTACAAGAGCTCCATACATCATACAGGACCCTCATCAGAGGGTTTTTGAACGACACCAAGTCGTTCTCGGAAAGTCAAAAATTTGACCTTTCCTAGGGGCTTTGTTAGAATGTCGGCGACTTGTTCATCTGTACCGATATGTTGGAGCCTTATAGCTCCCTGCTGCACCATATCTCGAATATAGTGGTACCTAATATCGATATGCTTGGAGCGATCATGAAATACGGGATTCTCTGACAAACGAATCCCACTCTGGTTGTCACATAGGATCACGGTGGTATCCAATGTAAATCCAAACAGCTCACTGAAGAGCTTTCGCAACCAGACTGCCTCACAGGAGGCCATGCTAGCAGCAATATACTCTGCCTCGGCGATGCTCAGAGCCACCGACTTCTGCTTCCTGCTCATCCAAGATATCGAAGCAGATCCCAAGGAGAAACAGCACCCGGAAGTGCTCTTACGATCCACCACACTGCCTACCCAATCAACATCAGTGTATCCAAGTAGTCTCACATCTCCGGCAGTGTATCTTAGCCCATGAGAGATTGTGCCCCGAAGACATCTTAGAAGATTCTTGGCATCAATCCAGTGAGGCTCAACCAAATATGAGCTCACCATTCTCACTACAAAACATATGTCCAGACGAAGGTTCACCAAGAACATCAACACGAATGAGTTTATGAAATTCAAAGGCATTTCCCAAATCTAGTCCAACATCACTACCATATAACTTCTGAAAGTTAAGATCCTCGAGGTAGTCATAGGGTTGCAGTCCACCATACCGAATCTTTCCAATACCTTCACCACATATTTTCCTTGAGATAGGAAAATTTCCCTTGGCTTCTGCCAGACTTCAAGTTCTAGTAAATAGTGCATCAGTCCTAGGTCCTTCATTTCAAATTCAGAAGCCATCTCCCTCTTACATTTGTGAATGAGAGGGTCTGCACCTGTTAGAAAGAGGTCGTCAACATATAGCATCAGTATAAGAGGTTTGTCATCTTCAACCTTAAAGTAAAGGTTGGGATCGGCTTCACTCCTAGTGAATCCCAGCTTCATCAAGTAGCTATCGATCCTCTCATACCATGCTTGGGGTGCTTGCTTCAGCCCATAGAGGGCCTTCTTCAACCTGCACACGAGCTTTTCGATCATAAATCTCAAATCCTTCGGGTTGCTCCATGTAGACCTCTTCTTTGATCGAACCATGCAAGAATGCGGTCTTGACATGCATTTGATGTAGGTTCCATCCTTGGCCGCAAGGGTTATGATCAAGAAGATGGTAGTATATTTGGCAACAGGTGCAAATATCTCATCATACACTTTTTCTTTCGGTTCCCTGGTGTCAACTTCTTGAGAGCTCCTCAATGTAGGAAGATTGTTCACTTTGCTGAGAGCCATATCTTCGTCAAATGTGACATCATGACTAATCACGACTTCCCTTTGACCGGCTACATAGATTCTATAGCCCTTAGTATTTTCACCATAGCCCACGAAGATTCTTTCTTTCCATATGCACCCAATTTATTCATTTTCTCTTTCGGCACATGAAAATATACAGGGCTTCCAAAAATTCTAAAATGAGATATGTCAGGTTTCTTACCGGTGAACATTTCTTCAGGAGTCTTGGAACCCAATGCTTGATGAGGGCATCGGTTTTGTACATATACGACGGTGCTTGCAGCTTCGATCCAAAGAAACTTCGGAAGTCTTTGATCATGGAGCTTGGCACGGACAGCTTCCACAATCGTACGATTCTTCCTTTCCGCCACACCATTCTGTTCAGGAGTATATGGTGTAGTAGTCTCCCTCTTAATGCCAGCCTCTTTACAAAAGTCATGAAACTCGTTAGATTCATATTCAGTTCCATTATCAGTCCTTAAGATCTTGATCTTCTTTTTGGTTTGATTCTCGATCAAGGCTTGAGATGTGTCACATGACATGACACCTAGCGGACTTCCTCCGACTTGATATAATGAATCAACTTGAAACCCAAGAGTGAAGGCATCTTTAATATTGTTTTTCCATGCACGTACCTTGCCATCGCTGAAAGCCACCTTGTAGCCTTTGTCTTCCATGGCTGAAATGGACACCAGGTTCTTTATGAGGTCAAGTACATATAGTACATCCTGTAAGTGGATCGTATTGCCTTGATTCAATTTAAGAGAGACATTGCCTACACCTTTCACGGGATATTTCATATTATCTCCAAGGACAATTTCCAGGTTAGTTTCTTTCTCTATCAGATTATGGAGAACTTCTTTGTAACCAGTGAAGTGCCTTGAGGCACCACTATCAATAAGCCAATTTCCCAGCGAGTCCGGAGGAGCAGAGGTAGATAGAGCAACTGGTAGATAATATTCATCCTGTTTATTGTCAAAAGTGTTAGATTCATACTTGGAATTTCTAGCCTTCTTGAATGGTTGTCCTCTTCCTTGATTTCCAACACTCCTTTTACCTCCGCTATTAGATTTTCCATTCCTTTAATTGCCATGAGAGGGATTTTGATCATTGTCCCAGTGTGAGTCCCTTCTATCAGGGCACTCTGTTGCATAGTGACCTGTTTTATCGCAAATGTAACATTGTCCTTTTCTTCCACCCTTAGGTCCATTTGTTCCTAGCAGCAGCAGATGCATTTGATGGAGGCTCAACAATTCTGCCTTTCACATGGTCCAGCACTTCATGTTCTTCTAATGTTATATCGAGAGACATCTTTCATTCGTGGTAGTCAGACTTCTCACAGAGCTTGTCTTCAGCAGGGAAGTGTGTTGAGGACCCCATGAATTCTTTTTGGATAGCCTGCCAATCTTCTCTTTGGTGATTTCTCTTGCTCTTGCTCGGGTTCTGTCTTCACCTCAGCATGTTAAGTTATGGTATGTTCTATGCTTATAACAGTTTACTTATCTTCTTATTATTATCCATAGATTAGCAATCACATGTACATTAAGTAAAGTGCAGATAGAACATTAAACGATTGACAAAAAACAAGCCAAGACAAGAGAGACAAGATGTGGTGGCTAGCCAGGGACAAACCCCAATATGGGGAAACCCTTTGATCAAATCTTTTTTTATCTTCAATAATTCAGCGGAGAGAAATAGTACAAGGATCTGATTTATATCAGCAGCAACAAACCCCAGATCAGCCCTAAACTAGGGCAGCAAACCCTAGATCGAACTTGTCAAGTCTCCACCGGTGAGTCGTTCACCGTGCACCAGTCCGAGACTTTGTTGTGCACCAGTGCAAGATTTCGCCGCTCACCAGTGTAAGATTTCGCCACGCACCAGTGCAAGATTTCGCCACGCACCAGAGAGAGAGAGAGTTGTGATGATCAGTGTGTATCCAAATGAGGAAAAGACCTCTTGTATTTATATACAAATGTCGATTATGAATAGATGTGTCTGTTGGGCTTCTGAGCCTACATGAGTCGCTGGTCGACTTGATAATTATTCCATAATCAAAATAAATTCATATCTCCATAAATACTTATCGGAATCGGATGATCTTTAGATCATTCCTACACCTCTCGACGAGAGGAATCTAGGAAAAATATTATTAGCCATGAATAAGGTGACCCACATGGAGTTTGGCCCTAGTTACCAATTTTAACATGCCCCTAGCATGTAGTCCTCTTGACTACAGCTCAATGTCTCCTCCCCTCTTGTTTAGAGGCGCATGAGCACTCATGGCACAATCTCATCAGTTTCGACATCCTTCTACACCTTAGCTGGAGCTGCCTTTGAATCATAAGCTTCTCCCTTGCCTTTCTTCCTGGGGCACTAAGATGCATAATGTCCCAACTCCCCATAGTTGAAACTCTTGACCTTGGAGATGTCCTTTTTCTTCCTCTTCCCTTGTTGTCCCATAGATGCTAGAGTTGCATCCTCCTCCTCTCTTTCTTGACTCGAACTCCCTTACCACTACTCCCCGCCTTGGTCATCCTCTTGATCTCTTCCTGTCGAAGAGCTACCCACATCTCCTCCCAACTGGGAAGAGTATCCCTGCCCAAAATACATTAGACAAATGTCTCCCACTCCTCGGAGATTGCATTCAGGGCAGTCTCGACCATAAACTCTGGATCCAGTGTAGACCCCACAGAAGTAAGCTGGTCGCGAATCCCCTGCAACCTGAGAAGGAATGGATCTATTTGCTCTCGCTTATGCATCTTATATGACCTCAGATGATTCTCCAATAGCATCTTTCGTTGCATGGAAGAGCCCTGGTATAAGGTGGTCAAGGTGTCCCACATCTCCTTTGCTATGCTCTTCTCAGCAATATGTGGTATGACATGATCTTTGACCCCGTCTAGGATCACGCACTTTGCCCTGGCCATCGCCTCCTCATACTTCTCATTAGTAGCTGGGTCAACTGGGATAACCATTACTTTCAAGGCAAAGTGTGATGTCGATTCAGGATTGCCAGGATCGTGGCCTTCCAGATTACAAAGTTGGAAGCCTCGTCCAACCTGTCTTGATCCCTCAGTCCGTTCACTGCCATTTCAACTCCTTCTCTGACTCTTGATTTCCCTCCTGGAAATCCTCTAGCCAGTTGTCGAACCGCTCCTCTCCAATACTCCTTGCAACTGCAACTCAGATCTGGATTCCTTGGCTAGAAATCCGTCGAGGTAGTGATTCCCTCTACCTTGGTTCCGTCTCCTTAGACATTGTTCTGTATCGTTCGAAACAACGCCCCACCAGCTCCTCAAATCACAATTTGCACAACTCCCTTAGCCCCAACAACTGAAGAAACTGAGCCTTTCAAGCTCTGCGCAATCCCGACAAAGGCTGAATTTGCTCCTCCGGCCAATTGCGTCAGTCCTACTTGGCTGAGCAGGATGATGTGGCTCTTCGTGAGCCTCTTTTGCCTCTCTCTGCCTCTGCACTGGCCCTTCCCTTGGATTGAAATGATGACGCAGGCTCTGCGTCACTTCTTCTCTTCTACTTTTGCTCTAGAACAATGCTGTCTCTCGGGACCGCTGCTTTTGTTGCAAATTTTCAGATTTGTACTGGTGTCTTCAGTCCTCCTTTGATTTGCAATCGCTCCGATACCATGTGGAAATTTCTGAATTTAACACATCAGAAATCCCTACTGTATTATCTGGTTTATTATCTCCTACTTGTTCATTCTATTAACAAGTTATTTATTAATATAAATACCGAAATAAACACAAATACAGCCTTCACACATATACAGATCAACAACTGACATAACCGAGACAATCACACAAGGGGCACTATTATTTTTGGACAATTGTCCCTAGAAAATTCCAATGTGGGAAAACCAGTGCAGCCCATATGAGGGTTTTATTATTATGCAATTTCTAAATACACTAGGGTGCCAGAATTGGCTCACCCTTTAGAGATTTTCCTTGGTAGAAGTACCTCTCTTCGGAGATAGATATTCTAGTTGATCAGCAACCGGATGATTGATCCCATAGTTCCTTAGCTGGACAACGAAAGCTGCTCCAAGCTTCTCTCTGGAACTGCATCACCCTCTACAGCTCTGCGTCACCCTCTACAGCTCTGCGTCTGCCTCTCAGCTCCTAGTCTACCCCACAAAAAATTCTCAACGCTGCATCCTCAGCCCAGCGTCAGCTCTGTAGCCCTCTGCGTTGCTTGCTTCAACCTCTACTGCCTTTGCGTCACCTGCGCTGGCCTCCTCAGCCTCTCTGTCAGTCCTGGCTACCTCTGCATCAGCCTTCCAAGGCTCTACGCTATCTCTCCGACACTTTCTCTGCCTCTCTGATATGTATTCTCGGCCTTCTGCTAAACTTCCCCTTGTTGCAACAGATCACTAACTCGATTTCTCAGCAAACCCTACTCCAGAAAATCGAATTCTTGATCGACTTGGTGTGTCTCCAACTGACCCTCAAGGCTCCTCTTATACTTTTCCTGTTGACGATTCAACGACCGAGATTAAGTCCCTAATCAACGGCTAAGATTAGATCTGGCTTGATCCTCGTTATTTAGAACTTTCTCACCCATATTATATTAATAGACATTAATATTTTAATTTTCCTAAGTTTCGACTTAGGTTCTCATTAAAAAAATTAATTATTTTAATATCTCTCCATCCGGGTGGAATTTTCCCAAACAATTTCTGGGTCTTGGACATCTTATGTGCTTTAGCCTCTCCACCAAATTTTCATGGCTAGAGCACATCCGATGCTACCAAAAATCAACACGCAACTATGTGACTGGACAACATAGAGCATGGGTGAAGTAGTTGCACCTTAGGGAGTATTGCTACAACACCACATACCACATATCTATAAGTATGACACCTTTTCGTGCTTTGTATGGTTGCGATGCACTGACTTTTGTTGATATGGTTTTTGGAGCTAGTAGAGCTCCAGGGGCCAAAGATTGGATACAAGAGAGCCAAGATATCCTTAGAGCACTCAAGGATAACTTGCAGATGGCACAAAACCAACAAAAGTTATATGTTGACATGGGCAGAGTAGAATGTGTTAAAATTGGCAACTAGGGCCAAACTCCACATGGGTCATCTTATTTATGACCACTGATAGTTTTCTTGGATTCCTCTCTCTGAGAGGTGTAGGATTGATCTAAAGATCATCCGATTCAGACATGTACAAATGAAGTTATGAATTTATTTTGATTATGGACAAATTGTCAAGGTCAGCTAGCAAAATTATGTAGGCTCAAAAGTCCAACAGTCACGTCTATTCATCCTCAACATTTGCTATAAATATATGAGACCTTAGCCTCATTTGGACACACTCATCTTCACACTTCTCTCTCTCTCTCCTCATTGATTGGGTACGGATTTCTGGGCCTCTCTCTCTCCACACATTCAAAATTTCTGGAGAGCGAAATTTCAGGAGGCCAAAATTTCAGGAGAGCGAAATTTCAGTTTCAGGGGGCTGAAATTTCAAGGGACCGAATTTATGGACAGTTTGACCATGCGTTGACCATCAACATTGACCTGTTTGACTGCATTTTTGGGTGAGGAATTTCTGTTTGGGTAGGCCACATTTTTGGGCACAGAAATTGAGGCCAAATGTCGACTTTGACCAATGTTGACTATAGCTAGGGCTGACCGCAAGTTGGCTGTTTGACCAGATTTGATTGGGTTGTTTTTGGGCTGATTCATCTTGCTGGTTGGAGGCCGAAGCTGACTGAAGTTGACCAATTTGTTGAGGTTCAAATCTGCCCTATTGACCAATGTTGACTTTTCTGGTTAGGGCTCTTTTACCACTGCTACAAAATATCAGATTTGTAAATTGTACTATCTCTCTTTGCTGAACTATTGAAGACTATAAGAAGATTTGATCAAGGGTTTCCCCACATTGGAGTTTGTCCCTGGCTGGTGCCACATCTTGTGTCCTTTTGTCTTGGCTTATCTTCTACTGTTTATGTTTATGTTCTATTTGCATTTTACTATCATGTTGATGTGATTGCTAATCTGGATATTGATATTGGGCTAATAAAGAAATTGAAGTAAAATTGCTCTAAAGCATAGAACATACCATTGCTGCCTAAAATTAACATGGTATCAAAGCTCAGGTGAAGACAAAGCCCAAGCAAGAGTGAAAGAGAAATCACCAAAGACAGTTGGACAAGGACAAAAGGCGCAACGGGTTCCTCTCTCTCTTTGCTGAACTATTGAAGACTATAAGAAGATTTGATCAAGGGTTTCCCCACATTGGAGTTTGTCCCTGGCTGGTGCCACATCTTGTGTCCTCTTGTCTTGGCTTATCTTCTATTGTTTATGTTTATGTTCTATTTGCATTTTACTATCATGTTGATGTGATTGCTAATCTGGATATTGATATTGGGCTAATAAAGAAATTGAAGTAAAATTGCTCTAAAGCATAGAACATACCATTGCTGCCTAAAATTAACATGGTATCAAAGCTCAGGTGAAGACAAAGCCCAAGCAAGAGTGAAAGAGAAATCACCAAAGACAGTTGGACAAGGACAAAAGGCGCAACGGGTTCCTCATCCCACTTCCCGATTGAAGACAAACTCCATGATAAATCTGACTATCATGGATGGAAGATGTCTCTTGATTTGACCTTGGAAGAACAAGAAGTGATGGATTATGTGCTGGGTAAAATCTCGGAGCCTCCTTCAAATGCACCAGTTACTGCGAAGACCAAGTACAGTAGGGTTGAAGTCAAAGAAAAAAAGATTATCAGGGATTCCATTGACAAGCGTCTGATGGCCTACATCTCCGAATTGAAGACCTCCAAGGAGATCTACGACAGGTTGATCAACATGTTCAAGGTTAGTAATGCTAATCAAATTATATTTCTCAAGAATAAGTTGAAAGATATTAAGAAGGGCAAGCACGAGAATATTCAATCCTACATCTTAAGGATCACTTAGATCAACAATGATCTACTTTCGATTGGAGAAGTCATTGCTAACACGGAACTTACCTCACCACCCTTGGAGGACTCCCACCTGAGTGGTATGTATTGAGAACCATTGTACTCAACAATGATCAAATTCCAGGGTTTGAAGAATTGATGTCGAGATGCATTTAAGAAGAAACAAGAATGGTGGAGTAATAAATGCCTTCTATTATAAGTAACCCCACTGCATTCTCCGCTCATGCCAAAAGGAGAAATAATGTAGGGTCTAAAGTTCATTTTCATGGAAAGCTTGGATCTAAGGGAGGAATGAAGGGCAGGTGCTTATTTTCAATAAGTTTGGCCACTATGCAAGGGAGTGTCCAAATAGAAAGGACACATCGCATGATGATGATCACAATCATTCTAGGGGCAACTTCAACAACAACGATCAAAGGAATGGCAGGTTCAATGGCAAGGGAAAATGGAATGCGGGACATCAAGGAAATGGTTGACCCTCCAAGAGATCAAGGAACTCCAAGTATGAAGAATCCAATGTTGTTAACAATAAGCAAAAATAGTACTATCTTATATCGGTCCTCTCCACTGCCTCTCCTCTGGACACTTTGGGAAATTGGTTGATTGATAGTGGTCCCTCAAGGCACTTCATCAGATACAAGGCAGCCCTCTCTAATCTAATAGAAAAGGAGACAAACTTGGAGATCATCCTTGGAGACGATGCCACCTATCCCGTGAAGGGAGTAGGGAATGTTACCCTTCAATTGAATCAAGGTAACACTATTCATTTGCAAGAAGTACCATATGTACCTGATCTCAAAAAGAACTTGGTGTCCATTTCAGCCATGGAGGACAAAGGATTCAATGTGGCTTTCATCGATAGAAAGGTATGTGTTTGGAAAAGAAATTTAAAAAATGCTTTTACTCTTGGGTTCAGGGTTGACACTTTGTATCAAGTTGGAGGAAGTCCATTGGAGCCATGTCTTGCGGCACATCTCTACAATCTAAACTATGGCATCGGAGGTTCGCCCATCTTCACTATCAAGCCCTATCCGATGTGAGACAGATGGTGGCAGGTATGCCCGAGTTCAAAGTAGAGCATGGAGGTGTATGTTCGGGATGTGCCGAAGGAAAACTTACAAGGGGACCATTCCCCTCAAGTAATAGCAAGACCACATACATATTGCAATTGATCCACTCTGACATATCTGGTATGATGCCCGTAAACTCTTTGGGAGGATACTTATATTATCTCACCTTTATGGATGATTATTCTTGCAAGACTTGGATCTACTTCTTGAAGAAGAAGGATGAAGTGTTCACCTGGTTCCGACACTTCAAAGCCTTGATCGAAAACCAATTCGAGACGAAAATCAAGATATTAAGGACCGATAATGGGATCGAGTACGAATCCAATGAATTCCAAGATTATCGCAAAGAAACTGGCATTAAGAGGAGACTACAACACCATACACTCTTGAGCAGAATGGTGTGGTTGAAAGGAAGAATCGCTCTATTGTAGAAGCAGTTCGTGCCATGCTTCATGATCAAGGCCTTCCGAAGTTCCTATGGGTTGAAGCTGCAAATACCGTTGTGTATGTTCAAAACGGATGCCCTCATCAAGCATTGAACTCCAAGACTTTCGAAGAAATGTTCACTGGTAAGAAACCCGATGTCTCTCATTTTAGAATTTTTGGAAGTCCCATATGTTTTCATGTGCCGAAAGAGAAAAGAAGCAAATTGGGTGCATCTGGGAAGAAAGGAATCTTTGTTGGCTATAGTGATAATTCTAAGGGATATAGAATTTATGTGGCTGGTCAAAAGGAAGTTGAGATAAGTCATGATGTCACCTTCGACGGAGATATGGCCCTCAGGAAGATCAACAACCTTCCTATCCTAAGGAAGGACAAAGAAGCTGACACTGGAAATCAAGGTGAAAAAGAAGACAAAACGATGCCTAATGTTGATAAACCTATGGATCCGATTGATCCTCCTCCTCATGAGCCCTCCTCCTCCAAAAGGAGACCCTCATGGCTTAGGGAGACTCTTGAAGATGCCGAGAGACACATTGCACCAAGGGGGGCTTTCTGTGAAAGCAAGAAGTTGAACAGGTATCAAGGATATTTGACCGCCATGAGCACTAGCATTCAAAATGAACCTTCATCATTCGAAGAAGTCGTGAAGCATCAAGTATGGATGTATGCTATGAATGAAGAACACGAGTCAGTTATGAAGAATGATGTCTGGGATGTGGTCCCTAGACCCCAAGACAAATCGGTTGTCACCTCTAAGTGGCTCTACAAAATCAAGCATGGAGTTGATGGAAGTGTAGACCCTCTCATTCTCAAATGTAAGAGGGAGTTGGCTTTTGAATTTGAGATGAAGGACCTAGGACCGATGCACTACTTCATAGGGTTGGAGGTCTGGCAAAAGCCAGGTGAAATTTTCCTATCTCAAGGAAAATATGTTGTGAAGATATTGGAAAGATTTGGGATGGTGGACTGCAAGCCTGTGACTACCCCGATGGAACTTAACTTTAAGAAGTTATGTGGTAGTGCTACTGGACCTTAATTGGGAAATGCTTCTGAGCAGTGTTGATAATATCGCCGATATTTCGGCGATATTCGTAAATATCGCGCGATTTTGGCGAAAACGAAATTTCGGCTGGAAAATAGCGCGATATTTTCGTGTTTTTAAATTCTCGCGAGATTTCCGAAATTGCGGCGATATTTTCATAAATATCGCGCCACGACTGTAAATATCGCGGGTTAGTTTAATCGGGTTATAAAATGGTAATATTGTTTTGCTTTTCCCGTCACTTTGTAATGTTTTCGTGCGAGCTGGAGAGAGACGGAACCGGTGCTGCGAAGGAGGGTTTACCCGGTGCCAAAGGTCACAGTCCCGACGTCTTGAGTCTTGACTCTTCACCGTCAACGCAACGCTGCAGCCTGCAACTGTGCAACACATTATATTGGACCTTGGTAATATGATATATCTATTGAGCAATGAGAAGCATAACCAGAAGTTAGAACATACAAATAGCATAACCAGAACATGCAGATTCGCATCTATATTTTGTGGCTTGTATTATATGTGCTGTATTCATATATGTTATATGCAAAGTCTTCTAAAAATCTGCACGTGATATCCTAATCCTGGTGACTTAGCTTTTCCAGCCTTTGCCGTTATGCTTTTCCACAAAGCTATGTTCAGAACTGGCTTTTCATGTCATATTTGGTCCTCCCATTAGCGAAGTCCTTCTAGCTCATTAGATATTTAAGGGTATAGCTCTTGTTGCTAAGCTGAGACTTGTAGTTGTGACAAACACTTGCAAAGACAAGCAATTTAGTAAGGGTTACAGAGAGCAGATCCTTGGTCAATATCTTGATTCTTTTCACACAACAATAAACTTTTGACATATAATTATTAATATCTACTATGTACATTATTCAATCTTCTGATTAAAGACGAGATACCTTAAGTTTGAAAGGAAGGGCAGATACTGATTCCTGGCACTCTCAAGTTAATACTACCATAATCCTCACAGCCATAGGGTTTATCTAGATTCTATATACCACACAACCATAAGGTTTCTCTGCACATGTAAAAGGGTCCTTTGCATTCAGATATATCTGCTATACTGTCCAGACTCCAAACATATCAAGGTTACTGTTAGCAAGATCACTGTCTGTATGGTAATAAGTTATAACAAGGTCACTGTCATGTCACAACAACTATCATTACAGTCATCAGGTCACTATGTCAAGAATCAAGATTACTGCTGTCATGCTGCCATTAATTACTTTCATCAAGATCTTGTTATAGAAGGTTGCTACCCAGTTCACAGGTCACTGACATAATCCTTCATCAAGGACTCTTGCCATGAACACAATCATGCCTTCAAGTCACCAACACAACGCCAAAGTCACCGTCAAAGGTAACTGCCTTATGAGGTTACTGTCACACTGTCATGACTCATGAGTCTCAACATGCATGTAACCAACAGAATTTGGTCAAACCCTGTAGCATCCAGATTCCAACCCAACATCAACAAATCTGTTCTCAGTTCTTGAAAACACTAATCCTTTTTTGGGGGCTTAAAAGTTAACAGTGAACACGTCATGTTTTGCCAGTACTCTTTCCTGATGCCTTCTTGTATTGGACCATGTAAAGCAGCCTCCAATATCATGATGTTTATGGCTGCAATTCACATTAAAAACTTGATGTGTTGATTTTATTTTACATCAACTCTTATTTCACCTCCTACAATTACTTGTCTACCTTATTAAAAATTAAAATCCCCTCTCAACACTCATTTAGCCTCAGAAAGATTGTTAGTGAACCAATATTAGAAGAATAGATGGAGCATAATCCCATGTTTTGGCCTGAGATTAGGAAAGTTGCCTTCCCACTCTACCATATTGAAATCTTTCACAACAGTTGCCCTCCCACTCTACCATATTGAAATCTTTCCCAACAGTTGCTTATCCTCAGAAGATAGCATATAAGCCAACATTAGAAGCATAAATATAAATGATTTTATTATCCTCAATGTATACACTGCTTGTAGCAGCCAAATCGCAGTCCTCTAACGCTGTTATTGAATACATTTATATTTTATGATTTTAATGTCTTTTGACTCTTTTCTACATAGCTTGACTAGGGTCCTTTGTGTGAAGATTGCAGATTGTAGAACTTTGTTAAAGTTTAGTCCATTTGACTTTGAAGAATGAGGATTTGATATTGAGACCTGCACCCATGGAATTTCGTAAATTCGTATTACTTATTAAGTTATTAAGTTACTAATTCCAAATTTTTTTTGGTGCTGTAGGTTTCCTTTTGAGTTAGCCCACTACAAAATACAAATATGCCAAAAAACTTGGACCCATTTTGGGAGTATGGGATCTCTGATGGTGGGACAAATCGTGCATATCTTTCATGCAAATTGTGTGGGGACAAGATGACAGGTGGGGTTACACGACTGAAATACCATCTTGCTAGACTCCCTGGACATGATGTTGGCATTTGTAAAGTTTCTAGTCCGGAGCTTATACGAAAAGCTCTTGAGGCAATTGAAGAAAAGGACAGAAAGAAGGAAGAGGCGGAAAGAAACAAAGCTGAACGTGCAGGTAGATCTTTTGGGATATCTTCTCCTGATTTTGATGTTCAGGGTAGTGGCCCTACTGGCCCTAGTGGGAGGGGCTCCACAACTGGCACACCATCACATGCTAGCGCTACTGCTAGTGTGAATGCGAGGTCATCATTTTTTGTTCCACGAACAGGAGCTGGAGCACAACCTGGCATAAAATCGCTTTATAAAAAAAAGGAGAAGGAAGAAGCAGATAGAGTCATGGGGAGGTGTATTTATTGGAGCGACTTACCTCTCAGCATCACAAAAACCAATCCATTTTGGCAACCAATGTGTGATGCTATTGCTGTTGTGGGCCCAGGGTACAAAAGTGCCACATATGAGGAGTTGCGGGGGCCAATTCTTCAAGCAGAAAAAGAGGACATCAACTCTAGATTGGCGGAGTTGAAACAGACATGGGAAATCACTGGATGCACAGTGATGTCTGATGGTTGGACAGATAGGAAGGGTAGGACCCTTCTAAATTTCTTGGTACATTGTCCTAAAGGTACCATGTTTATTAAATCGTTGGATGCATCAGAACATATCAAAGATGCAGCAACGATATGTGAGTTGTTAGATGGGTTCATTCAGGAGATTGGTGTGCAGAATGTGGTGCAAGTCGTAACAGACAATGCAGCTAATTATGTGTCTGCCGGCAGAATGCTTATGGAGAGGCATCCCACATTGTTCTGGACTCCATGTGCAGCGCATTGTCTTGATTTGTTGCTTGAGGATATGGGGAAACTCTCCTTCATCAAGGAGGCAGTTGATATGGCTAGGAGCATCCCCAAGTTTATTTATAACCATGCTTATGTTCTTAGCCTTATGAGGAGGTACACTAAAAACAAGGAGTTGCGGCGTCCTGCCATCACACGTTTTGCCACAACCTTTATTACTCTCCAGTCTTTGCTTCGATGTCAGTACGAGTTGAAGCAAATGTTTGTGTCTGATGATTGGCGTGCTTGTAGATACAGCAAGAGACCTGATGGGAGAGCCATTGCAAAAATGGTGTACTCTGAGACATTTTGGCGTGGAGTACAAGAAGCATGTGCAGTTAGCGAACCTATAGTAAAGGTTCTTAGATTGGTGGATGGAGAGAAGCCTGCAATGCCTTATTTGTATGAGGGCATGGATAGGGCCAAGGAGGCCATTCGTTCCTATTATGCAGACAAGGGTTCTGCTGGCCTTAATAGGCAGATGATGTTATGGGATGTGATCGATAATCGGTGGACAGGGATGCTTCATCGACCCATTCATGCAGCAGCACTCTTCCTCAACCCTGCATTTGCATACAAATGCAATTTTCGTTTTGATGGCGAGGTGATGGAAGGGCTCCATACCTGTATTCAGAGGATGGTACCTGATTCTGAGCTTCGTAGCAAAATCAAGCGCGAGGTACAGAGTTATCAGGATTGTGTTGGCCTATTTGGCTTTGATGATGCCATTAAGGAAAGGGCCCTCTTCATGCCACGTAAGTGACAAGTCATCACTCATTAGAAATTAGAAATTTGAATTTAATTTTTAACTTTTAAGTTTTTGAATTTTTTATTTCATTATTTTGTTGTAGATCTTTGGTGGCGAAGCTATGGTGCAAGGGTACCAAATTTGCAAAATTTGGCTATACGAATCTTGAGTCAAACATGTAGCTCTTCAGGGTGTGAGCGCAATTGGAGTGTATTTGAGAAAATACACGCCAAAAAGCGCAACAGGTATAACTTTGAACTCAAGCCTTCAGTTGAGCAATTACACTTATTGTAATTTTTAATTTTTAATTTATGACCTTCAAGTGTCAAGAGTCAAGAGTCAAGACTCATTACTTTTTTTGACACTCTTACAGGTTGGAGTTCGCACGCCTCAACGATTTCGTGTATGTGCATTACAACATCCGACTTCGAGTGAGGCAAATAGAATCACCAGTGGATCCAGATGCCATTTCCTTAGACAATATTGATGTATTGTCTCCGTGGAGGGTGGAGTCTCAGGAGCCCATATTGGAGGAGTCACCTTCATGGTTGGAGGAGCCAGTGGCAGATGATCCATTAGAGCAGGGGCAGCAAGAGGAGGACTCGGAGTCAGAGGAGCAGCAGCACTTAGAGGAGGAGCAGGAGGAGCTGGAGGAGGACACTGCGGGAGCATCAGCATCAACACCATCTGCTATAGATATAGGAGAGCATAGCTCCATGCCTATCACTCATTATTTGACATTAGGTGCAGAGGCAGTGTCAAGGCCTTCTACTACTAGGGGCAGGCCTGACAAACAGCCCATCATGTTTTCCCGTAAAAGGGGGAGAGGGCAGTAGATAGATAGCTGCTAGTTTTATTTGTTATGCTACATGTAACTCATGATGATGAGATACTTTTATTATTATATGTGATGTTATTTTGTATTGGTTCTCCACATTTGAGTCCTTGAATGGACAATTATCAGGGATTAGCACGATTTGGTATCGCCTTTGATATATCATTTCTATTTGACATCATATATATCAGTGTTTTCTTCATATTTATGTGCCAATGTGTTTAACTTTAAACTTTATTTCATGTTGTTATTGCTTTATATGTTTAAAAATCTGAAAAAAATGAATATATTATGCATTTTTTATGCTTGCTTTTGTTGTTTAAATTCTGAACATGAAGATGTTGCTTTAAAAATTAAAATAGTTTCTTGAGTGTTTGCTGGGCACTGTATAGTTATACTCATTTAATGCCAATTTTTTGTTTTTTTTGTGCCCTAGGTTTGAATTAGTTCACTACAGTACAAATGTCAAATATGCCAAAAGCCTTGGACCCATTTTGGGAGTATGGGGAGGCTGTTGGTGGGGCAAATCAGGCATATATATCATGCAACTTGTGTGGGACCAAGATGTCAGGAGGGATTACACGATTGAAATACCATCTGGCTAAACTCTCTGCATATGATGCAGCAGATGTGATGCCTTGTATGGTTTCTAGTGCAGAGGTTATACAAAAAGCTCGTGAAGCAATTGCTGAACAAGACAGAAAGAAAGCTGCTAGGGAGAGGCCAATGGTCTCAGATAGATAGCTGCTAGTTTTATTTGTTTTGCAACTTTTGCTACATATAAGTTTATAACTCATGATGATGAAATACTTTTAAACTTTTATATATGTGATGTTGTTTTGTTTGAGTCCTTGATTGGACAATTATCACTATCAGGGATCAGCAGGATATGTGATGTTATTTTAATTTTTGTTTGAGTCCTTGATTGGACAATTATCAATTTATCACTATCAGGGATCAGCAGGATTTGGTATCGCCTTTGAAGTTTGATGTATCATTTCTATTTGACATCATATATATCAGTGTTTTCTTCATATTTATGTGCCAATGTGTTTAGTTCATGTTGTTATTGCTTTATATGTTTAGAAATCTGAAAAAAAATGAATATATTATGCATTTTTTATGCTTGCCGATATTTGCCGATATTTTGCCGATATTTTCGCCGATATTTCCGATAAGATATTTTCCGGACCCTCGCCGATATTTTCCCGATACCGATATTATCAACACTGCTTCTGAGTATCGTCAACTCATAGGAGCATTGATGTTCTTGGTGAACTCCTGTCTGGACATATGTTTTGCAGTGAACACATTGAGCCAATATATGGTTGAGCCTCATCATATACATTGTATTGGTGCCAAGAATCTTCTGAGATATCTTCGGGGCACAATCACTCATGGACTGAGATACACTGTTGGAGATGTGAGGCGACATGGTTATTCTGATGTTGATTGGGCTGGTAGTGTGGTGGATTGCAACAGCACTTCTGGATGCTTTTTTTCTTTGGGTTATGCTTGGATATCCTGGATGAGCAGGAAGCAGAAATCGGTTGCCTTGAGCACTGCTGAGGCTAAATACATAGTTTCTATTATGGCCTCCTGTGAAGTTGTCTGGTTAAGGAAGCTCTTTGGTGAGCTGTTTGGACATGTGTTGGAAACTTGGATACCACCGTGATCCTCTGCGACAACCAAAGTGGGATCCGAATATCAGAGAATCCCATGTTTCATGATTGCTCCAAGCATATAGATATCAGGTACCACTTTATCCGGGATATGGTACAACGAGGAGCAATAAGGCTCCTTCACATTGGGATTGATGAGCAGGTCACCGATATTTTGACAAAGCCCCTGGGGAAGGTCAAGTTCTTGGCCTTCTGAGAACAACTTGGAGTTGCGGAGAGACCCTCTTATGATATGGACATTGAGCTCTGGGAGCTTCTAGGGGCTTGGGGTACTTTTTGGAGCGATTAGCAACCATAGGGTGAGTGGTTTAACCTTACCCTAGTGGTTTGTTGTGTACAGGGTGAGTGGTTCAGCCTTCCCCTGTGATACCCCTTGGCAACATGTAGGCAAGATGAGTGATTCATCCTTCTCCTGCTGAGACATCCTACTCATGCAGTCTAGGACTCATGGGAAGTACCTTTCATCTGGCCAATGAGTAGGGAAATGAGAATAGGGACCATAGTACTACCGATATTGATCTGGGATCAATGGAATTGACTTCAAGTCAATAAGAGTGGTATGAGACACTCTCTTTTATTTGGGACTGACTTCGGGTCAGAAGAGAATGGTATGATACATTCGCGATCACTTCTTCTTCTTCATAATTGAGCAGAGCAGAGCAAAACAGTGTAAAGCAGTGCATTGATGGCAACGATAGTATAGATTGGCAGATGGATTAGCAGATGGAGTTCTCCCTAGTTGAGAGGGAGTGTTAAAACTGGCAACTAGGGACAAACTCCACATGGGTCATCTTATTTATGACAGCTGATATTTTTGTTGAATTCCTCTGTTTGAGAGGTGTAGGATTTATCTAATGATCATCCGATTCCGAAATGTACAAATGAAGTTATGAATTTATTTTGATTATGGAAAAATTGTCAAGGTCGGTCAACAAACTTATGTAGGCTCAGAAGCCCAACAGCCACGTCTATTCATCCTCAACGTTTGCTATAAATACATGATTCTTTAGCCTCATTTGGACACACTCATCTTCACACTTCTCTCTCTCCTCATTGATTGGGTACAGATTTCTGGGCCTCTCTCTCTCCACATGTCCGAAATTTCAGGAGAATGAAATTTCAGGAGCGAAATATTTAGAGGCTGAAATTTCAAGAGAACGAAATTTTAGGAGGCCGAAATTTCAGGAGACCGAATTTCTGAACAGTTTGACCATGCATTGACTAGTGGCGTTGACCTGTTTGACTGCGTTTTTGGGTGAAGTATTTCTGTTTGGGCAGGCCACATTTTTGGGCATAGGAATCGAGGCCAAACATTGACTTTGACCAACATTGACTACAGCTAGGGCTGATCGCAGGTTGGTTTTTGACCAGATTTGATTGGGTTGTTTTTGGGTTGTTTTGAGGGCTAATTCATCTTGCTGTTTGGATGCCGAAGTTCACTGAATTTGACCAATTTGTTGAGGGCCAAATATGCGCTGTTGACCAACGTTGACTTTTCCGGTTAGAGCTCTTTTACTACTGTTACAAAATATCAGATTTGTAAATTGTACTATCTCTCTCTGTTGAACCATTGAAGACTATAAGAAGATTTGATCAAGGGTTTCCCCACATTGGGGTTTGTCACTGGCTAGTGCCACATCTTGTCCTCTTGTCTTGGCTTGTCTTCTACTGTTTACGTTTATGTTCTATCTGCATTTTACTATCATGTTGATGTGATTGCTAATCTGGATATTGATATTGGACTAACAAAGAAATTGAAGTAAAATTGCTCTAAAGCATAGAACATACCATTGTTGCTTAAAATTAACAGAACGACATTTTGAGGTGGGAGATTTGATTTTCTTGAGATTGCAGCCATACAAGAAATCCACACTAAAGCAGAAGGGAGCTTAAAAGCTTCAACCTCATTTTTATGGACCGTACAAGGTGATCCGACGAGTGGGAGATGTAGCTTATGAGTTGGAGCTTCCACCAGGAAGCAAGGTGCATAATGTATTCCATGTCTCTTGCCTGAAAAAGGCTTTGGGACAATGAGTGACAACTGCCACTGAGTTACCACCATTAGATGATGAGAGGCATTTGATTTTGACACTAGAGGCCATTTTACAGGAGAGGGAAAGGAAGCTGAGGAGCAGGACCATTAGAGAATTCTTAGTCAAGTGGAAAAATTTGCTCGAAGAAAATGCCACTTGGAGGGAGAATAGATTTTGCAGCATCCAACACTACAGTTGCTTGAGGACAAGCAACATTTGGGAGGGGAGGACTGTCATATCCCCAATTAAAAATTTTGACATGGAAATTCTCAATTTTGCAATTTTGGCGATTAATATATATATTTAGATAAATTAAATTAGGAGAAATAAGTTGTGGAGATATTTAATAAATTTTGGAGAAAAGGCAATGGTTGGGACTTAGGAAAAGAAGAAAAATTAAAGTTAAGTTGTGGAAATTACCAAGCTTGGAAATCGAACCATGGTATGGGAAATCTCAAACCAAGGTACGAGGAAGTGAAAGCAAAAATAAAAAGAAGGTTAGAGCCTCATTTTGATCATTCTGGTTTTGGCATTTCATTTCTAAATTGGAGGTTTGCTTAAGTTGTTGAGCTAAGTCAACCAGTGTTGCTTAGCACAGGGATTTCCAAGCGGAGAATCCCAACTCTCTTTCGGTGAACTTAGAGTGTCACCCTAGGAGAGAAAATTTGGAGCTGATTGGATATTTCTTTTCTTGCATTTTGTGAGCCATTTCATCTCTACAGCAAGTAGGATGGATTTTTTTAGTGGGATGCAATAGTAGAAGTAGAGTTGCTTGGAGGAAGAGATTGTTGGGGAGACTTGCCTTGAGAATTTGCAGGAATTTCACTTGGAGGAGGACAGATTTCCTGGTGGAGTTTTAGAGCCCGAGATTGTTTCATTTGTGTGGACAGTACTGTTCTTCCTTAGGCCCTGTGCAGGGCTTTTCTGGGCCATTTTTGCTGAAGCAGTCGCTGCAATCTTGTGCCGGGAAATAGCTGGAATTTCACTCTATCATTTCAGTGCTATCTTTCAATGATTTCTCAGTTATTTTTGTGGAGGATTTTGGGTGGAGCAGCTGTAGATTTTCTGGTGGGACGCAAAGTTGGGCAGTGGGTGATTTCACTTGAATTTTGGGTAATTCTGGGAGGTTGGAATTAACCCAAAATATTTTTGGGTTTTGTTGGTCTGGGGTTGGAGATCATTGTCCTAATTTTTTAGAATTTTTGGAGCAGATTTGAGGCCTCAAATATCAATTTGCCTCCAACAACAACAGTGGTAAATTTCTAAATAGAGCGTACTGCGAGTGAGCCATTTTTAGCATGGAGTTTCCTTCATTCTCACCTGGGTTTTGCATGCTTGCTTTGGCAAGCCGAGGTGCACACATTCCACTATATTTTGTACTCAGCTTCTCATTGAATATTTAATAAAATGGCTCAGCTCTATTTCTGCTCAATGGTGTTCTAAATTTGCTTTTCTTGTGGAGTTTTCATATTGCATGTTTATTTGTTTGCTGTAGCTAGTTCATGTTATGATATTTCACTGTATTTCTCTTGCTAGAATATTACATAAGGTCATTGTTTATCTCACTTTTCCAATCACATTACTTTTATGGTTGGCATTTAACCAAGAGGGATATAGAACTTCATTTTCCTATTTTAACATCAAAGGACACACATATCATGATAAAAACTAATAATATAATTTAAGGTTATAGTTTAGCTAGACATCAAATTGTCATATGAGACTCCTTTGTTTCTGGGACAAAGGACCTCCTTTGATTATGTGTGTGTATCTCAATTTTCCAATCACATTAATTTTATAGTTGGAATTTAACCAAGAGGGATATAGAACTTCATTTCCCTATTTTGACATCGAAGGATACACACATCATGATAAAAAATAATAATATAATTCAAGGTTATAGTTTAGCTAGACATCAAATTATCATATGAGACCCCTTTGTTTCTGGGACAAAGGGCCTCCTTTGATTACGTGTGTGTGTGTGTGTATTAAGGAAAAACATGTGGGTTCCCCCTCATACCTATATTGTTTGGATAGAGGAAGCTCACTGGCCAGCTACAACAGCCACTGGTAACCTGGTGGAACTCACCTGGATTAGAACCGGAGACCTCATGGCAAATTCCACTTTGAAATAGTCTTGTCAAACTAATTGAGCTAACCCATTGAACACACATGCACACACACACACACATTTATCATTTTATGTATATGGACAAATGAGAGATGATTAGAATGAGGAAGGCTGTTTTTCTATTATTAATCTATGGCTCATTAATCGTCATCTTCTTTCTTGTGCAGGTGATAAATCACTTTATCATGAGGTTTCCCCAATCTTAGACATCATGGGAAAGGTGAAAACCAAAATTCTCATTCATCACCTTTTGCCACTTTATGGAGCCTTTCTTTGGTGATGCTCACAATTGAAACGATGTATGTGTGTAGTCAAGATTCTATCTTGGAGATGTTGGGAATGGCGCTGCAATGAAACTTGTCGTAAACATGATTATGGGAAGGTTGGAGCTTGATCTTTTGTTCATTGTTTTATCAATTCTTATATCTTGTGCCATCTTTAGTCCTGTTTATTTCACCCACTTTATTCCTCTTTTCAAATGTCTCCACATATTTTGTAACAATTGTATTTTTGAGTGTTTTTCCTGGTTATTTTAGCATGATGGCTTCATTCTCCGAGGGCATGATTCTTGGTCAGAAAATGGGATTAGATCCCGGTGTTTTAGTTGAGGTACCATGCCTTGAGAACACTTTAAATATCTATTTCATTACCTTTTCCATAGGTATAGTATGGCTGTTGAATTTACATTATGCAAGCTTAATGTTCAGTGTAATAATGTCAACTAAGGAAATTTTCTCTTCATTTTAGGTAATATCCCAGGGTGCAATAAGTGCACCAATGTATTCGATGAAGGGCCCCTCTATGATAAAAGCCAGTTATGCTCCAGCATTCCCTCTCAAGCATCAACAAAAGGTACACTAGTATTCAGACTATTAATTTTTGCAACTCTAATGATTTTCTAACTCTGTCTCATGATAACTATTTAAATGCCGAGTATTGATTTACAGTTGAATTCCAGGATTTGCGACTTGCATTGGCTATGGCTGAAGAAGTGTCACAGCCTATTCCAGTTGCTGCAGCTGCAAATGAACTATACAAGGTAGCAAAAGCTCATGGTCTGGGGGAAGAAGACTTTTCTGCAGTTATTGAAGCACTTAAAGCAGAGCTTTGAAAAAATTAATTGCCTTACTGCATTCCTGTTTCTCTGCTTGGTGCTGCTTTTAAGATTTTTGACAAAGTTGTTGTCCAAGAAATTCCTGGAAACATGTTTCCATGAAGAAAACTTCTTGTAAAGTCACAGAGAAGCTGTTTTGATTGTCACACATAATAGTTTGATTCTTTGCTGAGATACTATCATAGTTTAACAGTTTAAACTTGCACCAAAGCACTAAGTGAAAGTTCAGATTACTATTACTGATGCCATATGTTTCTCTCCATCAAGTTTTGCTTTTAATTGAAATTGAAAGTTTATCAATGTCCACAAATGGTGAAATTGGTTGATGGTACTCGAGTGTAGCATGCATTGGTAGCTATACGGGAATGCATAATACTTCTGTAATGTTCCTAAGTAGGAATACAAGTGATATAAAGCATACAATCTGTTCAGGAAAATATAAAAACAGAATACATATTAAGCACCCATGGAAACGCTGGAAATAATGAACCGCTGAACCATTTTATTACTTCTTTGAGGGAAAAATACAATGGGTAATAGAATGGTGCACCTGGGCTTGTCTCAACGGACAAACATGACCAAACCCAAGTGAGAAATCGCTGAACCGATGACTGCTCCAACTGTTGCACCAATCTGCACTGCGCTGCCCAGAAAACTGTCTTTTCTGCTAAGTTCGAATGGCTAGAAAGTCCACTTCCTGTGCTCAGAAAATTATAAGATTTGAGCCCCGGACTCCTTGGCCTAAACCCAGAAAAAACCCACAAAGGAATTTAACTGGTTTAGACTTCTGAAAGTCGACCCACAAGGAGCCCAACTTCAGCTGCAACTGCAAAACTCAGCCTGTAAATCATTCCGAAAAGTGTCCCAAAGTGCTGGGCTGACCCCTACTGCAAATCCCCTGACTTCCTAGATGAGCTTCCGGGCTGCAGCACTTGCTCCTAAGCCCCATGAAAATGCTGAACTGGCCCTCTGTGCTGTCCCCAAGCCTAGTATTCGAACTGCTGGGTCGCTAGCTCCAAAACTCTCAAGAAATGCTGGCCTATTGCTGCTCTCCCAATCCTCTAACTCTCCCGGCAAATCACTGATCAAGAGTGGCTCACTCCTCCTGCATATTCTTTAGATAGCCCAAAAATACACACTCCCTGTATGTGGCTGAATGGCAGTGTTGTAACACACTCCTGGATCTCCTGAAATGTTGATGGAATTGCCTTCCTAGGGCGGGCACGAAAGGTCCCCCAAAGGTAAGGTTGAATCTCCTGCTTGAGAGATTCGTGGCTAAACAACCAGTTGACTCGGCTAAACAACAGAGCGAACAATCAAGTGATTTCGATTAGCAAGGTGTAAGAATGAATCCAAATGAGAGCTTCCTCCTCCTTTTATCTTTGTGGGCCTTCCTTACCTCATGTGGGCCCCTCTATCCAGCTATTCAAATTCCCTCCAAGCCATTTGAATGGCCTAGTTCGAACTCACATGTGGGTGGCCCCCACATTCCACTAGCAACCAAATAAAGTCAAATTTCCTCCCAAGTCCCTAAGTTGAAAATGTTGGGTTCTTTTCCTTAGCCAAAATTGTGCAAAATTGTGTAGCAAAACCCTGTTACAAATGTATTTGAGAAGGGACATGACAACTTCTCCTAGCGATGAGAACTAAAAAGAACAAGTTAATTCTAAATCTAAATCTAATAAGCAACAATTAGCGTAGCTAGCAAAAGTAGTAGACCTAAGAAGATAAGCTCCCCACAAAGTAAAGGAGAGCTATAAACTCTTGTTATCTGCACTTGTAATAAATATATTAACAGCTAGAGACTGCCAAATAGTGTCCTTTGGTGAGTGGCCTAGGATAATGTGCATTGTGAACTTGTGGGGTGATCCTTGGTGGCCTAAAAACCGTTCTGCTGGTGCTTGATAAAGGATTCAAGGGATTTGAGACATTCCTAGCATCCAAATTTGGGGAACTCATGGTAGTATTGGAGAAAATGGTTATGAATTCCAGATACCAGTAAAGGCCACTTCATGCCACTGAAGCAATTGCGATAGGTAGGTAACTCTGCGAGAAAGGCAGTGAACACACGTAGGAATTACTGAAGGACCAACATTGTGGGGAGGTCGATTTGTTTGATTTATCCTAGTGTTTGTAATTACTAGCATGGGATAGTGAAGGGCTCCACATATGTTCTTGCGTGTAATTATCCATTAGGGATTGGACTTCTCTTAATAAGTAAAGGGTGAATCATCTTGGTTTGATAGTGCGAAGAGAGTCTTATGTATATAAATCTTATTGTTTATAAGTAAAACTTTTATCTCAGGAAAAATAATTGTTAAACATTTATTGAGCTTCTATGAAACCTGAATATGCAAATAGAAAACTTAAAATAAAATCTCATATTGTCACAAAAACCAGTCTTAAAATCAAGGGGTCTATCTTGGCATTTATTGTGATGATGATGATTTTGGCATGATGCTAGTAAGGGATCTAGAAAACTTACACGAATGGTTTGTGCACAACATATGGCTTAGAAGTTAGAAGTTGTTGCCCACTTAGTAAGTGGGAGGCCAAGCTTCAATTGGATTATAGGCAAAGACACAGCCATAGGTAGAATGTTGCATCAATGCTAAGGGACAATGTGTGAGTGGGATCAATTGGCATTACCTAGGATAGTCAATCGAAGCATTGCAAGCGCATGGTCATTGTGAGGTAGGCAACAACAACCCATGAGTCACTACAAGGTTGACTTTGAGAGGATGTTGATAGGGTCTAGAAATTGATTGTGTATCTTGTTGTGAACAAGGACTATGACTTAGACCTTGCTATTTGTTACATGCATAGGTGGAGGGAGCCTTGACCCCAGAGGGGGAGTGTAGTGCTGAAACATTCATTGCAAGAGTTACAGATAGGGCGTATCAGACGATTGATTTGGTTAGTGTTAAATGTTGATGTTGTTTTATGTTTTCGCAAGGTGTTTTTTGAAGGGGAACCTACATCGTGAACCTAATGCTTATGTTCATAAATGGAGGTCGGAGAGTTATAAATATATGCTTTATTAGTTCATGGTATATTCATACCCATTGTATTGACTGACATGAAGGTTGATACAGATGATCGATTTGGTTTGTGTTAAATGTTGATGTTGTTTTATGTTTTGGCAAGGTGTTTTGTGAAGGGGAACCTACATCATGAACCTAATGCTTATGTTCATAAATGGAGGTTAGAGAGTTATAAATATATGCTTTGTTAGTTCATGGTATATTCATACCCATTGTATTAACTGACATGAAGAATGATATGACTTGTGTTTGATTGTTAAATCAACTTTAATTACTATAAGGAAAAATATGAATTTTGTTAAGGAAAAAATTGATTAGCATCAACTAAAAGCAGTCTATAAAATAAATTGCTCCCGTGGAAAAATCTACATTGGTGAACTAGGAGGACATTCAAAACAAGAACAAAAGAGCATCTTGTTGACATTAAAAAACAATGCTCTCGCTCCTCTATTCTTGCAGAGCATTCCCTTCACACTAAACATCACATATGCCTAGAAGACACTACTATCATTGCAAAGAAAAATAACATAAGATGATTCATGTTTAAAATTATTTGAGCAATGATATTTGTCATTGTTACTAACCAACTTGTGGAGAGGTCACCTTACCTCCGACATAGATTGAGAGAGAGGCTTCTTTGTTTGGTTACATCTCGTACAACAATGATTCAAAATATCTTGGCCTATGGCCAATACGATTCGTCATAGAAATTTCAAGAATTTGACTTTTTATGCAAGTTCAAAATTTCACCCCAACCTTGAGGTTTCCCAAAGCTATTTCTTGTGAATTTTCATTCTTAGGGCTGAACATAAATATCAAATTACGAAGACAAATACTCTCTCTCTCTCTCTCTCTTCATTAGATGTTCATGAGAATCCTCATAAGTGAATAATTGCAACAACAACTGCTTACTCTCTCTCTCTCTCTCTCTTGCTCACTCTTTCTCTCTCTCTTTTCATCAAATCTTCACGAGAGTGTGCATGAGTAAACAGTAAATGTTTCAAACCTATAACTTGGTTCATCTTTAGGACATAAATGGTCAAGGAAGATGTTTAAATTTATAATTTTGACACATTAGAAATAGCTACTGCTATTTTTGGTTTACTATCTCCTACTTGTTCTTTACATTAACAAGTTATTTAATCATATAAACATCGAAATAAACACAATAGAAGCCTTCACAAATATACAGATCAACCACTGAAATAAACTAAGACAACACAAGGGACATCGTTATTTTTGGACAATCATCTCTGGAAAAACCCAATGTGGGAAAACCGGTGCAACAGATATGAGGGTTTTATTATTATGCAGTTTCTGAATACAACTAGGGTGCCAGAAATGGTTCACCCTTCAGAGATTTTCCTTGGCAGAAGTACCTCTCTTTAGAGACAGATATTCCAGTTGATCAGCAACTAGATGATTGATCTCACAGCAACTTATATTGTTCCTTAGTTGGACAACAAAAGTTGCTCCAAGCTTCTCTTTGGAACTGCGTCACTCTCTAGGGACTGTGTCACCCTCTATGGCTCTACGTCTGCCTCTCAGCTCTTAGTCTGCCCCATGAAAACACCACAACATAGCTCTTTCTACCCAGCGTCAGCTCTGCATCAGTTTCTCGGCCTCGTGCGTCACCAGCGCTGGCCCTCCAAACCTCTGCGTCAGTCCTGGATGCCTCTGTGTCAGCCTTCCAAGGCTCTGTGCTGTCTCTTAGACACTTTCTCTGCCTCTCTGATATGTATTTTCTGCCTTTTGCCGAACTGCCCCTCGTTGCAACAAATCACTAACTCGATTTCTCAGCAAACCCTACCTCAGAAAATCGAATTCTTGATCAACTTGGTGCATCTCCAATTGACCCTCAAGCTTCCTCTTATACTTTTCCTGTTGACGTTTCAACGGCCGAGATTAAGTCCCTAATCAATGGCTAAGATTAGATTTGGCTTGATTCTCATTATTTAGAACTTTCTCACCCATATTATATTAATACACATTAATATTTTAATTTTCCTAAGTTTAGACTTAGGGTCTCATTAAAAATATTAATTATTTTAATATCTCTTCATCTGGGTGGAATTTCCCCAAACTATTTCTGGGTCTTGGAGATCTCATGTGCCTTAGCCTCTCCGCCAATTTTCATGGCTAGAGCACATCCGATGCTACCAAAAATCAACACTCCCTCTTAGCGAGGAATATGCTCTAGTAATGCTTCACCATAGAAACATCACATTGATCCTCCGCATCGATACCTGTGCCAATGCTTAGCTTGCTGCCTCACATCCCCTGCATTGCTACTCCCTGTACTGTTGTCCATGACATTGCAACTGCCAGTGCTACATCTGCTCTGCAGCTCCCTCTCAACATGTTGCCCATGTTGCCCCTAGCACTACCACTGCTAACTGCTGCACTGCAACTCAATTACCGAGAAGTAGGTAATTGACTTCCCCCAAATACTGACATCTCAGTTGGAAGCATCGTGATGTTGAAGCTGCCTCTGCTGCTAACCCGTGCTCCCTCTGCTACCACTGCACTACTGTAAACACTTTTGTGCCTTTCGCACTGCTACAAGCTCTGCTACACTGCTACAGACTTCTGCACTCTAGCCTTGCCTTGCTACTCCACCACACTTTGCTCCACTTGACATCTGTCATCATGCTAATATCGTTAAGGGCTCCTGTAGCCGGATGCGATCCAAGAGTTTAAGCACCTCAAGGATCCTACCCCTAGTATGTAGTCCTCCTGACTACAACTCGATATCACTCCACTTCATCTCTAGAGGTGCATGAGCACTCATGGCACAATCGTCATCAATCTTGACCTCTTTCTCCGCCTTAGCTAGAGTTGCCTTTGAATCGGAAGCATATCCCTTGTTTTTCTTCCTGGGACACTGAGATGCATAATGTCCCAGCTCCCCACAATGGAAGCACTTAACCTTGGAGTTATCTTTCTTCTTCCTCTTCCCTTGTTGTCCTGCAAATCCTAGAGCCGCATCCTCCTCCTCTTTCTTCATTCGACCTCCCTTGCCACTACTCCCCACCTTGGTCATCCTCCTGATCTCTTCCTAGTGAAGAGCTGCCCACATCTCCTCCCAACCGGGAAGAGTACCCCGCCCAAATACTTTGGACAAATGTCTCCCACTCCTCGGAGACTACATTTAGGGTAGTCGTGACCATAAATTCTGGATCTGGTGGACCCCATGGAAGTAAGCTTGTCGCGAATCTCCTGCAATCTGAGAAGGAATGGATCTATCTGCTCTCCCTTTTACATCTAATATGACCGTAGTTGATTCTCCAATAACATCTTCCTTTGCACGAAAGAGCCCTGGTATGAGGTGGTCAGGGTGTCCCACATCTCCTTTGTTGTGTTCTTCTCAGCGATATGTGGTATAACATGATCTTTGACCCCGTCTAGGATCATGCACATTGCCCTCGCCATTGCATCCTCATACTTCTCGTTCTCAATTGGGTCAACTGGGATAGCCACGGTTCTCAAGGCAAAGTCCTTGATGTGATGTCGATCCAGGACTGCCAGGATCCTAGCCTTCCAAATGACAAAGTTGGAAGCTCCATCCAACTTGTCTTGATCCCTTAGTCTGTTCACTGCCATTTCAGCTCCTCTTCTGGACTCCCTCTGAGTCTTGACTCCCCTCCTGGAAATCTCCCTCTAAGTCTTGATTTCCCTTCTGGAAATCCTCTGGCCAACTGTTGAACCGCTCCTCTCCAATCCTCCTTGCAATTGCAACTCGGATCTGGATTCCTTGGCTAGAAATCCGTCGAGGTAGTGACTCCCTCTACCTTGGTCCTACCTCCTTAGACACTATTCTGCTTCGACAGAAACAACGTCCCACCAGCTCCACAAATCACAATCTACCCACAGCTCCCCAAGCCCCGATAACTGAAGAAACTGAGCCCTTAAGGCTTTGTGCAATCCCGGCAAAGGCTAAATATGCTCCTCCTGGCCACAACGTCAATCCTTCCTGGCTAAGAAAGATGACCGGGCACTGCGTAGGTCTGATCTGCCCCTCTCTACCTCTGCGTTGGCCCTTCTCCTAGGTCGAAATGATGACATAGGCTCTACATCACTTCTTCTCTTGCTGCTTCTGTTCTGGAACAACGTTGTCTCTCGAGACAGTTGCTACTGCTGCAAATTTCAGATTTCTGCTGGTGCCTTCAGTCCTCCTGTGATCTGCAATGCTCTGATACCATGTTGAAATTTTTAATTCTGACACATCAGAAATCCATACTGCTATTTCTGGTTTATTATCTCCTACTTGTTCTTTACATTAACAAGTTATTTAATCATATAAACATCGAAATAAACACAATAGCAACCTTCACAAATATACAGATCAACAACTGAAATAAACTGAGACAACACAAGGGACACTGTTATTATTGGACGATCGTCCCAGGAAAAACCCAATGCGGGAAAACTGGTGCAATAGATTTGAGGGTTTTATTATTATGCAGTTTCTGAATACAACTAGGGTGCCAGAAATAGCTCACCCTTCAGAGTTTTTCCTTGGTAGAAGTACCTCTCTTCGAAGACAGATATTTCGGCTGATCAGCAACTGGATGATTGATCCCACAGCAACTTAGACTGTTCCTCAGCTGGACAACAAAAGCTGCTCCAAGCTTCTCTTTGGAACTGTGTCACCCTCAGGGATTGTGTCACCTTTATGTCTTTGCATCTGCCTCTCAGCTCTCAGTTTGCCCCACGAAAACACCATAGTGCAACTCTTTCTACCTATAGCATCAGCTTTGCTAGCCTCTGTGTCTGCCTGTGTCAATTTCTTCGCCTCCTACGTCACCAGCGCTGGTCCTCCAAACCTCTACCTCAGCCCTGGCTACCTCTGCGTCAGCTTTCCAAGGCTCTGCGTTGTCTCTCCAACACTTTCTTTGCCTCTCTGATATGTATTCTCGGCCTTCTGCCGAACTGCCCCTCGCTGTAACAGATCACTAACTCGATTTTTCAACAAACCCTGCCCTAGAAAATCGAATTCTTGATCAACTTGGAGTATCTCCAACTGACCCTCAACCCTCCTCTTATACTTTTCCGGTTGAGGTTTCAACGACCGAGATTAAGTCCCTAATCAACGGCTAAGATTAGATTTGGCTTGATCCTCATTATTTAGAACGTTCTCACCCATATTACATTAATACACATTAATATTTTAATTTTCCTAAGTTTGACTTAGGGTCTCATTAAAAATATTAATTATTTTAATATCTCTCCATTCAGGTGGAATTTCCCCAAACGATTTCTGGGTCTTGGAGATCTCATGTGCCTTAGCCTCTCCACCAATTTTCATGGCTAGAGCACATTTGATGCTACCAAAACTCAACAGAAGAGATTGTGGATTCTCTTCCTTAAATCTTTACATCCTGCAGGTGAATCAAGCTACAGGTTCAAACTTACATGGTTCACTTGCTTATGCAGATTCTCATGATCTAATGGAAAATTTGATAATTTGTAGAAGCTTAAATGATATTATTTCTCTTCTCTTGAACCCAAATCATGATGCAACTCTGTGAAATTTTGCTGCAGTAATTGATTTATTTCTTCTACTTATTAACAATAAGTTATTCATCAGTGCTTCAGTAAATATCAAAATAAATTCAGTTGCAATCTTCACAAATTTAGAGCTGAAAATTAAAAGGCAAGAGAAACATCAACATATGAACAATCACATTGACACACTTGTTTTTGGACAATTGTCCTCGGAAAAACCCAATGTGGGAAATTGGTGCAGCAGATATGAGGGTTTTTATTATTGGCAATAAATATCCGATACAATCTAGATACCCCATAGAAAATGGCAATCCACTCAGAAAAGATGACTAAGAATTATCTCACACTGATTCTGGAGATTTTATATTGTCCCTAGCTACTGGATAACCCACTGCGCAGTCTCTGCGTGAGCCTACGCAGCCGCTGCGTGAAAGCTCCCTCTGACTACGTCAACTTGGGTTGCTGCTGCTTCTGCTGCTGATAAATCGATATTTCTCCTGCCAATCACTCACAATGATTCTTGACGTTGATCTTTGCTTGTTCCCCAACACTTTTGTGTCAACTTCCTCTAGTTTCTGTGTTGTCCCTCTACGTCAATCTCCTCCAGCTGTTGCATTGCCCCGCCTTGGCCCAACGCTAGCTCTATTATCCTTCCCTGTCTTCTCTGATGTACATTCACTGGAACTGGAAATCACTTCCTTCCAGTACTGCCTCTGATCCTCACTGCTTGATCACTGGATCAAATTCCTTAGCAAACCCTACCCTAGGAAAATTGAATTGACTGATCAACTCTTTGTGTTTCTAAATGAACCCCAAGCCTCCTCATACTTTTCCTGTTGAGACTTCAATGGCCAAGATTAAGTCTCTAATGAATGGCTAAGATTAAAACATGACTTGATCCACCTTCTAGATCATTCTCACCCATATTTTGATTAATACCCATTAATATTTTAATTTTCCTAAGTTTAGACTTAGGAACCCCATTAAAAAATATTAATTATTTTAATAAAATACAATCCGGGTGGAATTTCACCAAACGGTTTCTGGGTTCTTTAAAACTCATGTGCCTTAGCCTCTCCACCAATTTTCAAGGCTAGAGTACTTTTGATGCTACAAAAAATTAACACTCCCTCTTAGCGAGGAAAGTGCTCTAGCAACAATGTCCAACTGCATGTTGCTCTGTCTCTGAAGCACCTCCTTTCTGCACTGTTGCTGCCACCAACACTATGTTGTTGCTATGACTATACTGATGCCCATGACACTGCCCTTGCCATTGTTGCATCTGTACTACATCTCCCTCTTAAATGCTGCATCACACTATTGAAAGGAGCTTTCCAACATACCCATTTTTCCTCGAAATTGAACAAACTTTGTTTTTCGTAGAGCCTTGGTGAGTACATATGCTCCCTGATTTCTTGTGGGAGTATACTCCAACTGTATCGCCCCATGCTAAATATAGTGTCTAATGAAGTGACACCGAATATTGATGTGTTTGGAGTGATCATGAAACGCTGGATTTTCAGAGAGCTTGATACAACTCTGATTATTACAAAAGATCTTTGTCGCTTCCATCCTTTTCCTGACTAGATTTACAAGCAATTTCCTGAGCCATATAGCTTCACATGTTGCTTTGCTCGCTGCCATATACTCAGCTTAAGCAGAGCTCAGTGCTACAAACTTCTGCTTCTTACTGCACCAGGAGGTCATCCTAGATCTAATGCCAAAGCAATACCTAGTGGTACTTTTCCTATCTACTGAACTTCCTGCCCAATCTGCATCAGTGAATCTACTCAATTCGATATCATCGCCCTTGGCATATCTTAATCCAAAATTGACTGTTCCCCGCACATATATGAGAATGTGCTTTGTTACTGCCCAGTGCACCCTTTTTGGTTCCACCATGAACTGATTAAGGGTGTTGACAACATAACATATGTCTGGCCTGGTGTTGACCAGATACATAAGCGACCCAATGAGCTTTCTGTATAAGGTGGGGTCTAGTTCCTTGTCTCCATAAGCATCTATTTTCTTCCAATTGGTAATCATAGGCATAGCCATAGGTTGACAATCCTGCATTCTGAATCTTTTCAGAATTTCCGATGCATATCTAACTTGCCCAAGGAATATCTCACCATCCTGTTGCCGAACTTCCAATCCCAGAAAATAGTGCATTAGCCCCAAATCCTTCATATCAAACTCGGTTTCCAGGTTCTTCTTGCAATCCTCTATGCGTTTGGATGATCTTGTCAAAAATAGATTATCCACACACAATACCAGAATTAACTGCTCACCTTCCACCGGCAAATAATAAAGATTGGGATCAACATCGCTCTTGATGAATCCCAACTGCTATAAGTAGCTTTCAATTCGACCATACCAAGCTCTGGGTGCTTGTTTCAGCCCATACAAGGCTTTCTTCAACCTACACACATGAGTTCTTTTTTCATGTGTTTCAAAACCTTTTAGTCATTCGATATATATCTCTTCTTCTATCACCCCATTCAAGAACGATGTCTTGACATACATTTGGTGAATCTCCCATCCCATCTGTGCTGCAAGGGATATAATGGATTTGATAGAGGTATACCGGGCTACTGGGGAAAGGGTTTCCTCATAGTCTATTCCTTTCTTTTGAGCATATCCTTTTGCGACGAACCTAGCCTTGTACTAATCTACGCTGCCATCTGCAACATACTTGATCTTGTAGATCCATCTCGAACCCACAACTGATTTGTTCTCTGGTCTTGGTACAATTTCCTAGACATCATTTGTCATGATGTAACTGTACTCTTCCACCATGCCATCCACCCATACCTGGTGTTGTACTGATTCTCGAAAACTAGAAGGTTCTTCGACCTGAGCTACCAATGCTTGGTACCTGTCAGGTTGTCTACGCTGCCTTTTCTCGACTCTAGGAGCTCCAACGAATTCCTTTGTGTCCCTCAGAGTCTGTCGTACTTCTCGGCTAGTTCTTCCACTGGTGGTGGGAGGTTCCATCTGTTCCTCTTCCTGTTGTTGTACCTACTGTGTGTTGGGTCCCTATAATACTAGTGATTACCCCATTACTATTGTAGTTATACCCCTTATTTATATTGTTGTGCCCCTATTACCCCCATATTGTTATTTCTGTGCCCCATAGAATCCCTCTATTGTTATTTTTGTGGCTTTATATTATTATTGTTAGGTCGGCTGGATTATATTGTGACTCCTTAGACTCCTATATATAGAAAGGAGGTTTTGTCATTTGTATCATCGAAGAATTGTTCATTTATGTAATGTAAAGGAGGTTGCCCCCTCGAAGAGGCTGAATTCTAAGGCGTTGATCTATCTTTTCTATCTTTTCTTGAGCTGGTTTCATAACATTTGGTATCAGAGCTTTGGATTCTAGGGTTTCGCTGCTCCAAACAGGTCATCGTGGCATTTTCGCTATAACTTTTTTTCTGTGACGTTTCAGAAGTCGCAAAAAAAACCCATTTGAGAAGAAATCGTGTTGAACCTTGGGTCCGAATTTCAGAGCTTTTCGCGCGATATTTGCGGAGATATGATCTGAGGAAGTTGGTCTTTTTGCAGACTCCTGAATTACATTCAAAACAGGTGACCTGGGGAAAATCGTCATAACTTTCTCTCTGGGGATCGGATTGAAATTTCGTAAGAAGGTACAGAAAGAGGACGGACTGTAGTTTCTTGTATGTGTGTTTCAGATTCAAAGGTTGAAACAGTGACTCGTGGCACGTCGTACAAGTTCGCTCTACTGAACCAGTCTAAAAGCAAGTCACTGTGGGAGATTTCACATAACTCTTCCTTGAGAATCCAATTTGGCTCAGACTTGTGGCATTGGAAAGAGGACGCAGAAGGCTACTACAGGTAGCAATTTCAGAACTGGATGATCCGAAATTACAGAGATACATCAGATTCAATATCAAGCTTCTATAAAGTGAAAAAAGGTGTGTAGTTTTTTTTAAATTTTTGTGTAAGCTTGGTTTAACGGAATTCAAAGGGCATAGTAAAGCATTATTATCGGTAACTGATGCCCCGAGGAAAGAAAATGCAAACACCTAGTAAGGAACCTGAAAGCTCTAGCATGACTCATGAAGAAGAGGAAGAAATGCTACATGATATATCAAAATTACAAGAACAAGTGCAACAAATGTCACGCTCACAAAAGCTAACAGAAGCTAAGATAAGTGGCGTGGAATCTAAGATAAAGGGCATGGAAGCTAAGATGGATGATTCGAAGACAGATTTGAAGAGAGACATGGCAGATTTGAAGATAGATTTGAAGACAAACATGGAAGAATTGAAGAAGTTGCTACAAGAAAGGGTCACTAATGGTGAAAAGGTAGTAAAGGAAACTCATGATGAGAACAAAAGAAATGTTAATCATGATTCCATAGACGCTAATGTTGGATCGAAGAATCACCATATTCCAAAAATCGATATGAGGAAGTTTGATGGCAAGGATCCCGCCACATGGATATTACAGATGGAGCAATTCTTCGATCTCAATAATGTGCAAAACACACAAAAGGTACGTATGGCAACTGTATATTTGGAACCAAATCAGTTTGTATGGTATCAATGGCTTTGCTCTCGTAAACAATTTATCACTTGGGCAATTTTTACGGAAGAATTGATAGCACATTATGAAGATACAAAAAGCAACACTTTTTTTAGCCAATTGATAAGTCTCAAACAAAAGGGTTCAATAATGGAGCACATTGAGGAGTTCCAAAAATTGAACATAAGGGTAAAAGATATTCCAGAGGAGCATAGGATTGATGTGTTCATAGGGTCTTTAAAGGATAATATCCAACATGATGTTCGCCTTTGGGAACCTGATTCATTAGAGAAGGCATTCAGGTTAGCAAGAAAAATGGAAAGCAAAATTATGGCAACCAGGAAGCATACCACTCACAACTATAAAGACGGAAGTGTTGTTGCCCCTAGTCTTCCACAACCTATAAGGTTGACACCACAACAATTGGAAGAAAAAAGAGCAAAAGGGCTTTGTTACAGTTGTGATAGCAAATACACTAAAGGTCATAAGTGTGCTGAGAAGAAATTATTCTACATAGATTGTGAAGAGGAAGAAGAAAAGGAGCAAGAAAGGTCAAAAGAAGAAGATATACTCCAGGAACAAAGCCTAGATGAAGAACAAATAAATCCGACCATATCTTGTAATGCATTGGCGGGAATTACCACTCCTCAAACCATCAAGATAGAAGGACAAATCAAGAAGAAAAAGGTAATAGTGTTGATTGATTCAGGAAGCACCCACAATTTTATTCATTGTAGGGTAGCAAAAGAATTGAATTGCTTCCTATATCCAGCACCAGAGTGTCAAGTGATGATTGCAAATGGAGGAACAATAAATTGCTCTGGAAAGTGCCATAATATCAAGCTATCCATGGGAGAATATGTATTGACTAGCCCAATGCTTTCCATTCCAATGGGAGGTGCTGATGTTGTACTAGGAGTCCAATGGCTACAATCCTTGGGTACAATAGCTTTTAATTTTCAAGAACTTTTCATCAAATTTTCTACGGAAGGAAAGGAAGTTGAATTAAGGGGTATTGCAGGGAAACCAGGAAAGATAATCAGCTCTAATGGTATGACAAAGCTTCTAAAAAAGGAGCAAAGAGGTGTAATTGCACAATTATGTTCGCTAGATGTTTCCACATTGGAATCATCTATTTCTCCAGATCTCCAAAAAGTCCTGGACAATCATTCCAAGGTATTTGAGACTCCCAAAGGTCTCCCACCTATGCGTGATCATGATCATGCTATTCATCTGATTCCAGGAAGTGTTCCTCCAAACATCAGGCCGTACAGATATCCCTATGTCCAAAAAAGTGAAATTGAACGTATGGTTGCAGAAATGCTAGAGGCTGGTATAATTCAACCGAGTCAAAGTTCTTTCTCAGCTCCAGTAGTATTGGTGCACAAGAAGGATGGATCATGGCGCATGTGTCCGGATTATAGGGAGCTCAACAAGCTCACTATTAAAGATAAGTTCCCCATTCCTGTCATTGATGAATTACTGGATGAATTGCATGGATCAATTTACTTCACCAAGTTGGATCTTCGTTCGGGATATCATCAAATCAGAATGAAGATTGAAGACATTCCGAAAACGGCATTTAGAACTCATGAGGGTCATTATGAATTTTTGGTCATGCCTTTTGGCCTTACCAATGCACCTTCAACATTTCAAGGTTTGATGAATTCAATTTTCAAACCATTCCTTAGAAAATTTGTGTTAGTATTTTTTGATGATATACTAATCTACAGCAAGTCTTGGAAGGATCATGTTGAACATGTTGACAGGGTGCTACAACTATTGGAGGAGAAACAATTATATGCAAAAAGATCCAAATGTTTCTTTGGAGTCCAGGAGGTGGAATATTTGGGTCATATTGTATCTCATGAAGGAGTTAAGGTAGACCCTAGCAAAATTAAAGCCATTAAGGAATGGAAAATCCCCACATCCATAAAGCATCTGCGAGGATTTCTTGGGTTGACAGGGTATTATCGCAAGTTTGTTAAGAATTATGGGAGAATAGCAGCACCTCTAACAACATTATTGAAGAAAGATTCATTTTCATGGACTCCGGAAGCAACAAAGGCCTTTGAACATCTTAAAGAGGCAATGTGCCAAGCACCGGTCTTAGCTACACCGGACTTCACAAAAACCTTTATTGTGGAATGTGATGCTTCAGGAAATGGAATTGGTGTTGTTCTAATGCAAGATGAAAGACCCATTGCTTTTGAAAGTCGTCCAATCAAGGGAAAGTTTTTAAGCAAAGCTATTTATGAGAAGGAAATGTTGGCAATACTCCATGCACTTAAGAAATGGCGACCCTACCTAATGGGAAGACACTTCAAGGTAAAAAAGGATCATGATAGCCTTAAATACTTTTTAGAACAAAGATTATCCTCTGAAGAGCAACAAAAGTGGGTCACAAAGATGTTGGGTTATGACTTTGAAATCATCTACAAAAAAGGGAAGCAAAATGTGGTGGCAGATGCACTCTCAAGAAAGGATGAGGATGTGGAAGCATTGTTGTGTGCCATTTCTATTATCCAACCAGATTGGATAAACGAAGCAAGGGAGGAATGGAAGAATGACGAAGAAGTGTGGGCACTTATTCGAAAGCTACAACAAGATTCCAGTACTTCTGATACATTTAGCTGGAAAAATGATTCGTTATGGTACAAAGATCGCTTATACCTCTGTAAGAATTCCCAGCTAAAACAAAAGATTCTTATGGAATTGCACACTTCTCCCTTAGGAGGGCACTCAGGATTTTTAAAAACTTACCACAGGGTTAAGAAGGAATTTTTTTGGGATGGCCTTAAATCAGATATTCAAAAGTTTGTGGCGGAATGTTTGGTTTGCCAACAAAATAAAGTTGAAACAATTAAGACACCGGGTCTATTACAACCTTTATCCATTCCAAGCCAACGTTGGGAGGAGGTTTCAATGGATTTTATCACAGGTTTACCCAAGTCTGAGGGAAAGAGTGTCATCATGGTGGTAGTTGACAGACTTACCAAGTATGCACACTTTTGTGCATTATCACATCCATTTAAAGCCAGTACAGTTTCTACTGCATTTATGGAAACAGTTCAAAAGCTACATGGAAACCCAAAGATTATTGTAAGTGACAGAGATCCCATTTTCACTGGAAATTTTTGGACAGAATTATTTTCTTGTCTTGGTACTCAGTTAGCTCATAGCTCATCTTATCATCCTCAATCTGATGGGCAAACTGAGATAGTAAACAAATGTTTGGAAGGATATCTTCGTTGCTTTGTATCTGATAAACAGACACAATGGGTCAAATGGTTGCCTCTGGCTGAATGGTGGTATAACACTTCCTTCCATACAGCAACAAAAATGACCCCATTTATGGCACTTTATGGGTATCAACCACCATCCATCACATCATATTTAAGAGAAAATTCTAAGGTTCAGGCAGTGGAACATCACATCGAACATCAACAACAAGTCCTCCAACTCTTAAAGGATAACCTCGTGTTGGCACAAAATAGAATGAAACAACAGGCAGATCAACATCGCAGTGAAAGAAGTTTTGATGTAGGTGATTGGGTATTCCTACGGCTACAACCATATAAGCAAATGTCCCTAAAGCAAGCTAAGAAGGATAATAAATTATCACCAAAGTATTATGGTCCGTACAAGGTGTTGCAAAAGATTGGTACTATGGCATACAAATTGGAGCTTCCTGCAGCTTCTCGATTGCACCCAGTTTTCCATGTTTCATGTTTAAAGAAGGTTATAGGTGACAAGCTCCCAATTCAAACAATATTGCCAGAACTTGACGAGGAAGGAAAAATTATATTGGAACCGGAAGCAGTCACAGAAACAAGAACTCGACAGCTACGAAATCGATCAATTTCAGAGTATCTTATCAAGTGGAAGAACTTATCCGCTGAAGATTCCACATGGGAGGATGAGAATTTTATGCAGAAGTATCCAGAACTACTCAAGCGTTGAGGACAACACTTTTTTGAAGGAGAGGGGCATGTTGGGTCCCTATAATACTAGTGATTACCCCATTACTATTGTAGTTATACCCCTTATTTATATTGTTGTGCCCCTATTACCCCCATATTGTTATTTCTGTGCCCCATAGAATCCCTCTATTGTTATTTTTGTGGCTTTATATTATTATTGTTAGGTCGGCTGGATTATATTGTGACTCCTTAGACTCCTATATATAGAAAGGAGGTTTTGTCATTTGTATCATCGAATAATTGTTCATTTATGTAATGTAAAGGAGGTTGCCCCCTCGAAGAGGCTGAATTCTAAGGCGTTGATCTATCTTTTCTATCTTTTCTTGCGCTGGTTTCATAACACTGTGACACCCTTGGCTCCTCTTCTCTTGAGGAGATGCTAGTACTGGTTTCCGTACTTGAACTAGATACCTGTCTTCCTACCAGATCTGATCCGTGTTGCTGAACTAGAGGAGCATCCTCAACCTGTTCTTCAAACGACATCTCTCGAGATTTCCTGAAAGCTCTATCTTCCATGAACTTTGCATCCCGACTTACTACAATCTTCCTATTGCTCGGGATGTAGATTTGATATGCCTTTGAAGTCTTGTTGTACTCCACAAGATACCCAATTTCGGCAGTCTGCTCTAACTTGGTCCGTTTCTCTTCTGGAATATGGAAATAAGCCACACTTCCGAATATCCTGAGGTGACTTACTTCTGCCTTCTTTTCTGTGAAAACACCCTCTGGCGTCTTCTTTCCTAAAGCCCCATGAGGAGTCTTGTTCTGAATGTATACAGTCATGCTGCATGCTTCTGCCCATAAAAACTTGGGTAGATTCTGATCATATAACGTCGCCTTTGCAGCTTCAACAATAGCTCTATTCTTCCTTTTTGTAACTCCATTCTACTTTGGATTATAAGGTGTTTTCCATTCTCTTCAGCTCCCTTCTCGTGTGCAAAAATTCATGAAGTCCTTATCCGTGTACTCTCTGCCATTGTCTGAGTGCAATATCTTGATCTTCCTTCATGTCAGGTTTTCCACTAGAGCCTTGAACTCCTTAAACTGATCAAAGGCCTCATCCTTGGTTCTCAAAAAATAAATCCAAGTTTTCCTGGAATGGTCATCTTTGAAGGTGACAAAATACTCAACACCACTGATGGCTCTTGTAGACATTGGACCGTAGATTTTTGAGTGTATTAAACCTAATACATTCTTAGCTCTAATGTTGCTTCTGGAATATGTTGTTTTGGCATACTTGCCTAGCACGCATCCTCTACATGTATCATCATGCTTGGTAGACAGCACTGGAACCCCCATAATAGTTTCCTTGAGCATCCTTAATGCCCCATGATGTAAGTGTCCCATCCTTCTATGCCACAACTCATTTAATTCTTTTTCTCCACTGACATTACTGCTTATCAGTGCCATAGGAGACTCGAGTTGCAACTTGTATAATCTATTGCTTTGAGTTCCAATCTGGACCTTCTTTTTCCACTTAGGATGCTTGACATATACTTTATTATCAATGAAGTATACATCATATCCCTTATCTTGTAATTGAGATACAAAAATCAAATTCATTCCCATACCTGGCACATGCAGTACGTTCGTGGCCCGAAGACTATCTCCTGTTGTTGTTTGGAATGTAACGATTCCCTTTCCTATTGGGGTGCAATTCGTCCGGTTACCCATCGTGATTTGGAAGTTCATTTGTTCCTCCTGATAGCTCGAGAAAAATTCTCGTTCTCCAATCATATGATCTCAAGCCCTGCTATCAATGTACCAATCCTCGACTGATGCAAAACTCAATAAGCAAGAAAATTCCTCTTCCAACCTAGAAGCTAATTCGGAAATGTTCTGATCCCTACTATTCTCCATGCTCTTTTTCTTTGCTTCCATCTTGATTGGACCTTGCTCCGATACCATGTGAAAATTTGTTGTAGTAATTGATTTATTTCTTCTACTTATTTACAATAAGTTCTTCACAATTGCTTCAGTAAATATCAAAATAAATTCAATTGCAGTCTTCACAAATTAAGAACTGAAAATTAAAGGGCAAGAGAAACATCAGCGTATGAACAATCACATTGACACACTTGTTTTTGGACAATTGTCCCCAGAAAAACGCAATGTGGAAAAACCGGTGCAGCAAATATGAGGGTTTCTATTATTAGCAGTAAATATCTGAATACAATTTGGATGCCCCAGAGAAAATGGTAATACACTCAAAGAAGATGACTAAGAATTCTCTCACACTGATTCTATAGATTTTATCTTGTCCCCGGCTCTTGGATGACCCACTGCACAGTCTCTGCGTGAGCCTACACAGCCACTGCGTGATTTTTGCATGGAGGCTCCCTCTGACTGCGTCAACCTTGGTTGTTGTTGCTTCTACTGCTAAGAAATCGAGATTTCTCCTGCCAATCACTCACAATGGTTCCCGGCACTGATCTCTGCTTGTTCCCCAACACTTCTGCGTCAACTTTCGCCAGTTTTTGCGCTGCCCCTCTATGTCAATCTCCTCCAGTTGTTGCGCTATCCCTCCTTGGCCCAACGTTGGCTCTATTATCCTTCCCTATCTTCTCTGACGTACATTCACTAGAACTAGAAATCACTTCTAGCATTGCCTCTGATCTTCATTGCTTGATCACTGGTTCAAATTCTTTAGCAAACCCCGCCCTAGGAAAATCGAATTGACGGATCAACTCTCTGTGTGTTTCTAGACCAACCCCAAGCCTCCTTCTTATAATTTTCCTATTGAGACTTCAACGACCAAGTTTAAGTCTCTAATCAACGGCTAAGATTAAAACTTGACTTGATCTACCTTCTAGATCATTCTCACCCATATTTTGATTAATACCTATTAATATTTTAATTTTCGTAAGTTTAGATTTTGAAACCCCATTAAAAAATATTAATTATTTTAATAAAATACAATCCAGGTGGAATTTCATGAAACGGTTTCTGGGTTCTTTAGAACTCATGTGCCTTAGCCTCTCCACCAATTTTCAAGGCTAGAGCACTTCTGATGTTGCCAAAAACTAACAAGCTCATGAAAATAAATATCAACCAAGTCTAATGTAGTGCAACAATGTTTCAACACTTAAGGCACACTCTAAAGCGAATTACATATCTGAAAATGAATCATTTCAACATACTATTACAACTAGGTAATACAATAGTAAATATGTCCCTTTAGCTTCTAGATTCTTGTTAAACCACTTAACTAATTCTGCTCAATGTAATGTCAAATCAACAAGCATAACTAGTGCTAGAATCTACTCAATCACATAGATACCATAAGTTGAAATTCAAATCTGCAAGCACTCAAAGTTAGAACTGCTGTAACACTTCATATATATAGATAAAATGAAGTACAAGTACATACCACAATGTAATACAAGTTGGTACAAGTCAAGCTCTCCAAACCCTAGTCAAGGCATCCAAAACCTATCCACCAACTCTTCCTAGCTAGGAATCTCTCCCAACTAGCATTTGTTGCTCCACCAAAGATCCACAACAAGCAAGTATAATAGACCAGTGAGTCCTCATTGGCACCTTGTAATGTCCCTTTTCCCATACATAGGCAGTAGAGACCATCTCAGTAGCCTAACAATTCCCATAGACTATAGAGTGAGATAAATTGGGGAATCTTAGGGGAAGAATTAATTAATTAAGGTGACCAAGGAAAAAAATATTAAGAAGTCACTTTATTCAATAAAAGAAAAGGTAATCCATGGTATTCAGAATTTCGAATGACCCATGGTATTCCAATAAGCCATCGTAATAAAAAAAGAAGCAGGTTCTCATTCGTTGACATGATCGGATAATTTGGTTAATTGAATTTGTGGCCTTGTTGAGCTTTGTGTGAGGGTTTGTAACTCTGGGTGTGGATCTTCTTTAGGGATGAAACTATCCTCCATAGGGATCAAAACTAGTTTCATTGTTGCAACATACTCTTTGGCTAGTCATTTGGAGGGATCAATGGGATTCCTTATTGATGCTGAGTGAAGAAGGATGAGGTTTTGGAGCATTTGTTAGAAGGTTGAAGTAGTACACATTGCAAACTGGGGAGTCCAACTAGAGGAGGTTTATGAAGAGGACTGAATTTACTCCAACTTATCTATTTGTTAGGTTTCCTTTCAAAATAAATTTGTGTAATTTTCCTCTCATTAATTTAAATAAAGTAGTTGGGGTTTTGTAGTTAAAATTTCCACAAGCTCTGTGTTAATTGACTAAATAATTTATTTGTTAAATTTCTTGGCAAAAATTATGTAGTGTATTTCCTAAAGAAATAGCATCGAAATTTTTTGGAAAAATAAATAAGGGGAATATTACAGTAGTATAAGAGTTGTGCATTTTTCTAGCCTGAGGGGTTTAATAGCAAAAGGTTTATCATCTTTTCCAGGTGAGCATGGAATTTTGATGCAGGTCAAACTGTCTCTTGGTAGCCGAATTTATTGAGCTAGGGCCAAGTTGAATTAAAAAAGGAAGGCCAAATCCCTTATAGCGCATCCTAATTATTGGGCCCTAAATTTACAAGGCGAATAGAACCAGGAAGATAGAGTAAAGATACAAAGTTAAATTGGAAAAATAAAGGGTAAAAACCCTAGGTCGAATTGGAAAAAAATAGGGTAAAAATTCCAGGCTGAATTATTGAAGGGGTTCTCCACCAATATTGTAGGGCCAAATTGGGAAACCCTAGAAGTTGAGAATCGCAGTGGATTACTAAATAATTCAGGGTTCCCATAAACTTAATTGAGGCCCCTTGCACAAAACTGGTCACATTGTAATTTAGAGGGTTGAAATATCTACTTGCGTTGAATTCCCTTACCCTCAAAAAAAACAAAACCCCATACATTGGGTCAAAGAATTGACAATGGGGATCACTAAGAGGATCGAGCCTAGTGTTGCATGCAGGTCAAATAAGAAAATCAGAATTCCTATTGTTGTAGACAGGTTGAGTTAGGGAAAAAATTTGGTATTTTCCCTCCAATTGACAATGTTAAATTGAAGGCGTTGTAATTCTTTTCTCTAGCCAAGTTATCCACTCGAGACAGAATTGAGAGCCCACATTCTCTGAGTAGGAGAGTCGAAGTATCAAGGTTGAAGTGTTGAGTGCGAGCACAAGTGTTAAGGCACACTAAAGGGCTACATACAGTGAGTAGCACAAGGTTCCGAGGAAGGGTTTTGAGGGCCAATTCATGCATGTAGCCAAGAGTCAAGTCAAATTATCTGGCATGAGTTGGTAGGAGCGAGAGAAACATTATTATGACAGTCATACTGTTAATTTTAGGTATGTTCTATGCTTAGAGCAATTTATTTCAATCTTCACAGTTAGCTCAATATCTTTTCCAGATTAGCAATCACATCAACATTAAAGTAAACTGCAGATAGAACATAAACATAAATCGCAAAAGACAAGAGGACACAAGATGTGGCACTAGCCAGGGACAAACCCCAATGTGGGGAAACCCTTGATCAATTCTTCTTCCATGTTCTTCAATAGTTCATCAGAGAGAGAGAGAGAGAGAGATAGTACATTTACAACAGAAGTCAACACTTTGACTTTCTATATCTACATGAGATCAGTTGAAGACATGCTGCTTCAATTGATTCTCCAAGGTGACTTCTTCAACTATCATAGTGTTGCATCTTGTCCACTTGCTGCACCTCTCCGTGCTGCACCATGCTGCACTTATCATCACAGTGCTGGACCTAATGACCATGCTATGCACTTCATGTTGCTGCCCCTGTCATTGTGTTGCTCCAATCATTGAGCTACTCTTATCACGGATCTGTACCTAATGTTGTACTCATTGTTGATCTACACTCAATGCTGCATCATCACTGATCTGTACTCAATGACTGCTATGTTGCACTTCATCATCAGTTGCACCACTGTCTTGCTGTCACCTACATGCTGCATACGGCAATATTGTAGCTCTGTCATGGAACAGCCTTAGCTGCTTGCTATGGCTTGCAGCCTAGCAAAGCAGCTAGCTGTAGCAAGAGATTCTTCCAACAGATCTCATGAACCCTTTATACATACCCAGACATAATCTTGTTACAACGTTGTTTGCTATACTTGACTTTTCTGTCAACACTTTGATTCACCAACCAAGTAAACAGTCCTAGGAACAAATCATGTCCAAACATATATGCTACCACCTACAACATCTTGTTGTACTACAATAACTCTTGCTGCAGTTTTAGATCCACTTTCCTTGCTGTGTCTAAGGGTCCTTTCATACATAGATAAGGGCTCCTTCAATTAAGGTTTTCCTCCTATATTTGTTGCAGCCAAGATGTCCTCCATTAGGACTGTGACAAAGGGCAACACTAGCCCTCCTTTGACAGTGGATGAGGGCATACCGGAACGCATCTTAAACTTCTGTTTGGATAGCGGTTTAATGGACACTTTGACCACTGCGAGGAACCTTGTTAGTAGTGGCTTGAACCTCCTTCTTGGACTGTTGTTAGGGCAGATAGGAGCCTCATCAAACTATGGATTAGGGCTCCTAGATTAGGCTACGTATTAGTGCCTCTTGACTGCATTAAAACTGTGGATTAAATCCCTTCCTTGGATAGCATATAACTCTCTTCCTTGACTATGTGTGCATCTCTCCCTTGACTGCGTCTAGGGCACCAGATTGTGACACTTGATTGGACTGCGGTTAGAGCTTGTCAAGCCTTTCTCTTTACAGCGAATACATGCCTCCTTTTGGTGCCTATGAAACCCTCATTGACTGCGGCCTAGGAGTCTTCTTTCTCTGCGGATATGACCCCTTCAGGACAACGTTAGGTTGCTTAGCATATAGGCCTCTCCTTGAAGCGTAATGGAATCATCCTTCACCTTCTTGACAACGTTATAGAGTATCTCCTTCCATGGCTGTGATTTGATCTTCCTTAGGGCATTAGGGCATCATGAGGCTTCTTCCTTTTACTGCTGATTAGGGCATCATTAGGCCAGCGTATATCCTAGGGCACTCCCTCTAGATCTCATCTTCATCAAACCCAAAAATAGGATAAAGAGAGATCACAAGAGTGAGTGTGTGTCAAATGACTTAAAGTCCTCTTCTATTTATACTAAAACATAGGGCACAAGAGGGGGTTATTTGGTCGCTGGCCGACCTTGACGAATTGTCCCATAACACAAATAAATTCATATCTCCATGAATACTTATAGGAATCAGATGATCTTTAGATCAATCCTACACCTCTCGATGAGAGGGATCCAAGAAAAATATCAGTATCCATTAATAGTATGACCCACATGGAGTTTGGCCCTAGTTGTCAATTTTAACACACATTGAATAGATCCCCTCAATGACCACAACAATGAATTTAATTCCATTGCCATTGCATAAGCCAATTTATAACCCAGGCTAAACGTTGATTGAAGAACAAGCCACCATGAGCGCACAATAATCCTGTAATTGGAGATTGAGAGTCTGAAATTATTCTTGTAGAAGCAAATCCTGAAGTTAAGAACCTTACATCAAGGGCCATAATTTTATTCTCTGGTTACTACCTAAATAAATAAAGCAATTGAAGATAAATTGTAAATTGGTATCTATTTAAGCAGGGGTTTCTTGTTGAGTTTGTCTCTGTTGTTGCTTATAGAAAGATTGCATGCTAACTATTTGTGAAAACTCCTAAACTGATATTGAGAAGAATTTGTATCTTATTAAGGGGTTATAGCAGTTGATGAACCCATAAAATAGAGAATTTCTCACATACAAATGGAAGAAAGGAAAGGAAATTCCTTATCCAAATTTAGAGGAAGAAGTAGAAATGGGTGATCCAGAAGATCAATTGTGGGGAAGCATCATGCATGCCTTGAGCGATTTAGCTAGGGGACAACAAGAGTTAGTATAGGGGCAACAAGAGTTGGTGCAAACCGCCATTCAATTATTGGCAAGCTTGTAAGGGAATCAACAAAATGACACAATAATGGCATTGGGAGATCAAATGGCCATACTGAGCAACATGCCAAGGAAAACAACACTTCCAATTTAGCCCAATCCAACTCACAATTACCCAACATAACAACACATATGCCAATCGTACCAAAGTTTTTGGAGGAGCAACCAAGGAATAATCCAAGGTAGCAGCAAAAGGGTGAGACTTTTGATGACTATGTAAAATAATATGGGCATTGGGGGATGATTTTCATGCAGCTATGTCCTTGTAGGATTTTCGCACCATCAAATACAGGGGCAAGCCTAGGGAACATGAACTAGGATGGAACAACTATGATCTTCTGAAAAAGGCAAGAAAAATAACTCTGCCCACTTTTGATTGGACATCTAGTTGCACGGCCATGGCATGGGTTTAGAAATTGGATACATGCTTCCAACTCAACCCTATGACTGAAACAAAGGCCATCTAGTATGCTACTCTACATATGGAAGGTGAAGCGCATGAGTGTTGGTATCATGGGCTCACTACCTTGGGCCATTCCAACATCATGTCCTACCTAGATTTCACACAAAGGTTGATCAATCGCTTCAAAAAGAAGAACCCAGAGCTTCATTTACGAGAACTAGCTCAACTCAGCCAGATAGACACTCCAAATGCGTATATCTTTGAATTCCAACGGATAGTAGTCATGATGAACGACGTCTTGGAAAGCAGGTTTGTCATGCTCTTCATAGATGGATTAGTCGAACCTCTGTAGGGGTGGGTTAAGGCCTTCAAGGCAGGGTTATTACAGGATACCATTACTAGGATGAGAGATATGGAGGATGCGGTGCCTAAAAATAAAGCACCTTTCAAACCATCGCTTCCTCAACAAATTAAAGATAAGAATCCCTTCCAAAAATAGGAAGCCAAGAAAAGAAGATTAGATGGAGAAATTCAAGATGAGTTAAGGAGAAAGAAACTCTATTTTAGTTGCTAGAAACCTTGGGATCCAGGACACAAATGCAATGGATAGGATAAGGTGCACTACATTTAGGTGCTTTCCGAGAGTGACGAGGAGGAAGAGGCAAGGTTGGTATGCGAGGAGCTTAGCAGTTTCGAAGATGAGCAGCTACAGTTGGAAACTCGAGGTGGCACCATAGCCACACTTTTTGAGAGTTCCAAGCTACAACATTTTCAAATTCAAAGGAATCATACAGGGGCAATGGGTCACTATCCTAAGAGTCAACCCACAATTTCATGAACTCGTCATTTGTATTCAAGATAGGCATCCCTACAAGGGACTTTGGAGGTTTTACTGTAGAGATGGCCAGTGGATTCAACATGACATGCAACTAGAAGGTTCCAAGTTCATAACTAAAGATAGGAAACTACATCATGAATGACGATTTCTATATGGTGAAGTTGTTAGACACTGACGGATTTTCATTAGGGGAATTTTGAGGTCTCAAATGGGCCTCCTAAGGAAAATAATAAAATAATAGCTAAAATAATAAAATAAGATTTATGAATTTTTATAGAAAAAGAAAAGAACCTATTTCTTTATTGTATTTTTGGCTTATATCCTTGTAGGTTTACTCAAATGTCAAGTGTAAACACCTATTGGTACCCACTTTGCATACTTCGGAGTAGACCCACATCGGAAAAAAATGAAAATACATGAAAAAGGCATGTTCACCTATATGAAGATAAGCTGAAAATACAATAAAAACTAGTTGTTTTCTTTTTTTTCCTCCAAAATATTTTCCCCTAGGGATGACATCATGATCTTCAATCCTATTTGTTCTTTTAAAGTTAATTTTGTTAGCACATTTTTTAGGCCCTTTTTTTACCTCAAAATTCCTTAATGTGGTGTCCAATGGCTTATCGCTACAGGGACGCATTGGTACTGTTACCCACCAAAAGTAGGTGACCCCCAGGAGAAGTTTTTCTCCTATTCATCTCTTCTAGCTGGTGTTGAATTTATAACTATGGTCGGTCTTCATATTGTATATTTTGTCCCTTGATGTACCTGTATTGATTATTGTAAAGAATATTTTAAATGCTAGAGTTTAAAAGAAAATTTATTTTGAGTCAGTCCCATTGCGACTAAAAAAAAAGCAAACTTGAATTTTTAAATTGTAACTTTTGGCTCCAAAAATTGTCAAGTCAGCCTCACTCCAAGTCAAGTCGTCCCAAGGCAAAGGACACACCCATTCGACCCAGCAAATCACTATATAAAGGCAGCTCGACACAATGTTGCACGAAGCAGAAGCGAAGCGGAAGCGTTTTTTGGAAGCGGAGACGCCGAAGCGTCATTTTCCAAAAATCTAGGAAGCGAAGCGTCCGCGGAAGCGTCTGCTATATATATATATATTTTTATATTTTTTTGCATCTATACTCAAAACAAACATCCCAAATACCAAATTAATTGTAGAAGACATGAAAACATGCATATTTTTGCATAAATCAAGATAGATATAACATCCATTGTACATTAATGATCTAGAATCTAGATTCTTCTCCTCTTGTCTAGCCTTTGCCTCTACCTCGATTGTCTAGGGATATTAGTCAACATTGCCCAATTTTGATCAAACTACCTAATTCAAGACTTAAAATATGGTAGAAAAAGCTTAACATGTTTGATCGATGATTTTGACTTGATTGAAAGGTAATTTTTTGCTAAGGGCATGCCGCGTGACAAAGGAGTTCAACAATTAACACCACCAACACTAGGGTACATATAGGGCTTAGTGCTCTTGATTAAATGCTAATCGCATACTTTCATACTTGATATAATCTAATGAAATGCCACAATCCCATTGATCCTGAATTCTTGAAAACTGTTAAGTCTGCTGAATTTTGAATAGGATATGAAATTCTATTTTCTCCATATGAAGTCCAATGAGGTTGGAACCACTCTCAAACATCCTGAGTCATTTCATGGTAATGTTAAAAATTTAAGTAAAATGATGAAAATGAAAAATAAAGGAGAATGTCACTTTTACTTTAAGAATTTAACATTACCATGAGGGAGCATCTGCTATATTTATATTTTTTTTTGCCTTCATTCGTCACCCTAACCCAAGGTGGACCCGCCCCCAACAAGCAAACTCACCTAAAATTAAAAAAAAAAATTGAAAAAAAAAACGATTTTCTAAACGCTTTTTCAGAAGCTTTTCTGGAAGCATACGGGAAGCATACGCTTCCTCCTCCGAAGCGTCGTACGAAGCGCGCTTCGGCGCTTCCGTACAGCACTTCCAAATTTCCAGGAAGCGGCTAAAAAAGCCGAAGCGGTGCTTCCGAATTCGGAAGCGCCGCTTCCGGCCAAGCTTCATAGACGCTTCGGGGCTTGGAACCGTGGGGGGGCGCTTCGTGCAACACTGGCTCGACGTCATTCTCTTGGCACCAATTCACAGTTCCTCAAGAAGTCATTTTTTGGGCATCTCAGTGAAGATCAAGAAAGACAAGGAGGACGAAAAAGAAGATGAATTAGCTCTCTCTCTCTCTCTCAAGCTCGTACATGTGGATAGTCCCTTCTTCTGGCTCACAATTTTTTTGGGAAGTTCTGTTATAGGGGGCTGAAATTCTGGGCAGTTGCAAGGGCCAAAATTCTGGGGTAATTGACAACTGCTATATCAAATTGGGAGGCTTGACTTGGAGGGGTTGACTAGGTTTGACCATAGGTCTAGGTGTGTCTCTTGTTGAACAAAATAATTCTCTAATGAAAAGGTTGTTGAGTTTTTCCCCTTAGTGGGTTTTCCTAAGGTAAATCTTGTCTTTTCTTTGTGCATTGTGATCTCTATTGTTCTACTGTTCTTGTATGGTTGAATTTCTGAAGTATAATTGTTGAATGATATATTGGAATAATTTAAAAGAAGATCAATATCAAAAGTAATTATCAATATTTTAGAAATATTGTGCTAATGTCTATTGCACTTAGAAAATCAACATGGTATCAAAGCTTTGGTGAAGGAAGGAACATTGAGATCACCTTTGAAGAAACCCTATTTTGAGATTTTATTGTTGAAGTCCTTGTTGATTCGCATCCATGGCTTCCTCTATGAAATCTGAGAACAAGTTGGAAAAGAGCGTCAAACTTTAGAACTTGGAAACTTAGGATTGATATTATTCTTGCAAAGAATAAAGTTTTGGATATTGTGACAGGAAAAGTTGTAGAACTAGTAGATGTTGCAGGAAATGAGAAGTTTAAGGATGATGACATTACTGCGATGAGTCTTATTGTGGTGTCATGTCCCTTCTCAAACACATTTGTAAAAGGGTTCTACTACACAATTTGGACAATTTTGGCTAAGGAAAAGAACCCATCATTTTCGACTTAGGGACTTAGGAGGAAATTTGACTTAATTTGGTTGCTAGTGGAATGTGGGGGCCACCCACATGGGAATTCGAATTGGCCCATTCGAATAGCTTGGAGGGAAAGTCGAACAGGGGGATGGAGGGGCCCACATGAGGCAAGGGAGGCCCAAGGAGTTATAAGGAGGGAGCAACTCTCATTTTGGGATTCATTCATACATCTTGCAAACAAAATCACTTGACGGTTCACTCTGCTATTTAGCTAAGTCAACCAACTGTTTAGCCACGAATCTCTCAAGCGGGAGATTCAAACTCTACTTCGGGGGACCATCCGTGCTTGCCCTAGAGAGGAAGTTAGGAAGTTCTACAAGGATTTCAGGAGTTTCGGGGCAGTGACATAGCACCACCAACCAGCGCAGAGCAAGGAGTGCATATTTCTGGGTAGCCAGGAAACACTCAAAGGGAGATTGAGGCAAGCAGAGATCTGATTGCTTGTCCGGGAGTTGCGGAGCTGAGGTAGCACCATTAGACTAGCGTTATTGCTGGGTTTTACAGCTAACTGAGCCAACATTCCAGCGATTTGAACTGCTGGGCTGGGGGACAGCGCAGAGGCCACACAACATATTTTTGTGGTACTTTGGAGCCGCTAAGTTGGGACAAGAGATCATCTGAGGAGTGAGGGATTGGATAGCACGGGTGAACTCAACATTTTTGAGAATTTTTCAGGTGGATTTACAGATAGTTTCCAGCGAGTCGAAATTGGCAATTAGAGCTGAGGTGAGGCTCCAAGGGGGGTCGAAAATTAGAAGTATAAACCAGCCAAAATCCTTTTTGGGTTTTTTTGGGTTTTTGACAAGGATCCCAAATATAAAGTTTCATACTTTTCTAAGCACCGAAGGTGGGGTTTTAAGTCGTATCTTTGCAGCAGACAATGTAAAATTGTTGAGGATTAAATAGTGCCTTTGTGTGTCGATTTTGGAAAGTCCAAATTGGGGCAAGCAATTTATGGGTTTTTATGGGTTTTGGCCAAGGAGTCTGGGGTTAAAATAATATAAATTTTTGGGTAGTTTCAGTGCACCTTCCAGCCATTCAAACTTCAGTAGAGCAGTGGTTTCTAGGCAGCGCAGTGCAAATTGGTGCAGCAGCTGGGCAACCTTCAGCTCAACCATTTTCCTACTTGGGTTTGGTCCTGCTTGTCCTTTCAGACAAGCCCAGGTGCACCATTCCATCATCTATTGTATTTGACTTGCAAAAATATAATAAAATGGCTCAAAATTTCTCCATTTGCAGCGTTTATATGGGTGTTTGCTTAATATTTTGTTTTTGTAATTTGTCGCATGTATTATTTGCTTTTTATCACTTGTATTCCTATTAAGGATCATTATAGTGGTATCATAGCATGATCTTGGCCCAACTGTGGGAAATTAGCCAGAAGATCATGGAAACTTTGGGTTTGAGTGCACAGTGACAAGTGAAACTAGAGGCAAACCCATGGCTCAAGGGAAATCCAGTATGTAGAAATTCTGGGGTAGAATTCATTAGGATGATGAGAGGTTGGCCCAGTTGAGGAGGGTGACAGACCAAACCCATCCTCACCCTTACAACAAAGACGTTAGAGGTGAGTAGGTCATGGGGCGAAAGTTGACCAGATCAGGGCACCATATCTCCTAAAAAGGAGCAAAAAGGGCAAAGACAGTTAGAGGGTGAGACCAAGGGGTGCTTTTGCTGGTGGAGACTTGGCTTTAGATATCAGGAGCCTAAGGAGGAGGTTGAGCATGATGCCAAGAGCCCATAGGATGGTGAGGAGCACATTGATATACTCGGTGTGGTGCAGTAGTCACCTTTATTAAAGACCTCTTTGATAGCCCTAGTTGACACCCTGGTGGAGAGGATAGAGCCTACTCGCATAGAGCCATTTTTTGAGGGGGTGCCATCCCTGTACGAGATGCCAACAGTTGCTAAGGTCTCTGGAGTCGTGACCGAGTTTACAGGTGATAGATGCCCATGACGGTTCCATCAGTTTCAGGCCAACCTTCTAGAATTCAAAAGGAAGGTCGTGTTAGTGCAAGAGGCGATTTTGCAGCAGAACGAGGAGCTGGAGGGCATGAGAGTGATTTGTGCTGAGTCCACGGCCAAATTGACTCACGTTGGGGAGAAGTTGGATTCCCTACTGGTGCAGCTAGAGTGCACGTTGGAGCGTGAGAGAAGCCCTCTTCGAGCATACATAGATGGTGCTAGAAGCACTGTTAGGTTACCTTGGCCCATTGGACAAAGGGAGATAGAGCTACCTACTCAGATTGCATGTATTGACTAGGATAGCGAGATGAGATGACCTGAGTTGCACAGGGTGCAACACCCGCATGTTCGGGTTGTTCTATGTGTGGGAGTTCATGCATTCAACCCCTCTCTTGGGGTTGGGTGGTGAGAGATTTTGAGTTGGTAGTGGATGGAGTGGACTATGGAGATGGTAGTGGACCCAGGTGGAGCTCAGTAAGAGTTTCCAAGCACTAGGGATGGTGGAAGCCCCAACTAGCATTGGGATCTGGGAGGGACCACCTATCATTTCCCATGTATATTGGTTGACTACAACTAGGATGGTGCAGTTGACCTAGCAGTTGAGCATGCACGTTTGCTAGGGGAGTCTCGGTCAGCACTAGTGGCCGACCAGTGTATGGACAAACTCTTTTGGTTTTCTTGGTATGGCACTTGTACACAAGATCACTGGGTGATCAACATACTCTGGCAGGAGCTTATCGAAGGAGGTGGCATTGGCAAGCCACTAGACGGTGCCTTGCATGGATCTGGGGGCTCTTCACTTTTGTGTGGGGCACAGAGGACGCAGAGGAGCGGAGCAGTGGTGGCATCGTTGTTGACACATAGGGAGAGTCACTTCTCGGATCCCTTAGGGGGGATTTGGAGAGAAGATCCATTCATTAGAAGGGATAATGCTGCGATGGTGGAGGTGATGATAATGATCGGGTGTGGCCGGACACGTAGAGACATAGCTCTAGGCCATCATATCCAGGGATGTGTGGGAGCATCTAGCGTTGAGCAGTGGTCTATAGGTGGGCATGGAGATGCATTGTGGTGTGTTGTATTGTGTTGGACTGTGTTGCAGAGTGGGAGTTCCTCACATCGTAGTGAGTACATGCAAGGAGTGGCAGGTGCAATGAAATAGGTAGGAAGCAGGATGGTACAGGATGGCATAGCTGTAGCCGAGACAGGGGTAGGTCATGGTGTACAGTGGCATGTCCACGAGTATTGGGATGATCGGTGGTATGCAGAGGCGTATGGTGTTGCATAATTAGGTCTTGGAGTGTTTCCTTTAGGGACACCCATGGACAGAGATATCGAGCATACCTTTGGGCGTAGTTTGATGGGGACACAGATGAGCGATACTTGATGGTATCCGCAGGGACTCACACTCCTAACCCTCTTATATGTCACTTACAGGAACTGGCGATCTGGTTGTTGTCCTTTGACACTGTGGGCACGAGTAGCAGCAGATGGGGAGCTCACCCAAGATATTTGGATGACACTTGGTGTGATAGAGGGGAGACTTCTCAGCGGGGGCTTCAAGTCAGTGCGTGAGTTGATAACCATAGGCGAGGGATGAGGTGATCACCGACAGGGATGGCATATCATTCATCAGTGATCCTATGCCAAGGGAGTTGGTCACAGGGGAGACATGTTTCACTCTTTCCACAGGGCATGTCTGGACTATGCGTGAGCAGAGGATACCATGTACCGCTGAAATAGTTGTCCAGTATGTATCCGGGTTCCCAACATTGTATCGACACATTCTCCAGGGGGCGGATAGCCAAACCAGTGGCGATGGTTGGCAGGAGTAGGATGGATCTACATACACTAAGTCGATTGCACGTATCAGATACCCATCTATTGGTTACGTTCAGGGGATAGTTATTTGGCACACCTGGTTTCCAGTAATCATCAATACAACACAGTGGCAGGCATCGAATAGTTTAGCATGCCTCATATTATTTTATGATGTATAGAGCCTATATATGGGTGGCATGCAGGGACTAGAGATGACAGCCAAAGGGATTCCATCGATTGTCAGGGCTATGCCGCAACAAGTCTGCCTATGGGATGCAAGGATTCAATTGATCGATAGATCACTCATGATGAACGAAGTCATGGCAGAGAGTGATATAGTTTGTTCTTGGGATGACACATGGGGGTTCATAGAGGGTTTCATCATATGGGGAGGCAGACAATCTCTATTGTTGCCCAAGTTCGGAGATAGATTTAGATGGGTAGGTCTTAGTACCATGGATATGCCTAGGCAAGATGTGTCTTACCTCTTTCAATTTTCCACCATCGAGTTCCAGGAGAGGAGGATACTATCTACGCACGATGGGGAGTATGACATAATCAGAGTAGCGCAGCGTCAGCATGGTGGCACCACTCTGGGACTAGCAGGGAATTGGGGCGTCACAACTCAATAAACTTTAGGGATGTGTCGGCTACTGCAGGGGGAGATCATACATATCTTCCCTTGGGCTTTAGCGAGTCAATGATGGAGCAAGGGACTTCTGGTACTTGCACCAAGCAGGACAGTGAGTGGAGCGAGGGGAGCTTCATGTTGGACAAGATGGCCTGGGATCCTGGTATTGAAGGATTCTTTCATATCAGGACAGTGCTGAGGTCAGGGACGATTCAGTGGCACATCTGGGACCCTGGCACATGTTGCAGTGACAGTGGGGAGCAACAGTTAGAGAGGATGCTCGTTTAGGCATTGCTTGAGGACAAGCGATTTTTGGAGCATTGGAAGAACTTGCCGGATGAGGATGCCACCTGGGAGGGTGAGCACATATTGGAGCACCCATCTTTGAGGTTGCTTGAGGGCAAGCAACATTTGGGAGGGGAGGACTATCATGTCCCTTCTCAAACACATTTGTAACAGGGTGCTGCTACACAATTTTGCACAATTTTGGCTAAGGAAGAGAACCCATCATTTTCGACTTAGGGACTTAGGAGGCAATTCGACTTAATTTGGTTGCTAGTGGAATGTTGGGGCCACTAACATGGGAATTCGAATTGGCTGATTCGAATAGCTTGGAGGGAAAGTCGAATAGGTGGATGGAGGGGCCCACATGAGGCAAGGGAGGCCCAAGGAGTTATAAGGAGGGACCAACTCTCATTTTGGGATGCATTCATACATCTTGCAAACAAAATCACTTGACTGTTCACTCTGTTGTTTAGCTCAATCAACTGGTTGTTTAGCCACGAATCTCTCAAGCGAGAGATTCAACCTCTACCTTGGGGGACCGTTTGTGCCCTCCCTAGAGAGACATTTCTATAAGGATTTTAGGAGTTCTGGGGCAGTGACATAGAACCACCAACCAGCGCAGAGCAAGGAGTGTATTTATTGGCAACCAGGAAACACACAGAGGGAGATTGAGGCAAGCAAAGATCTGATTGCTTGTTCGGGAGTTGGGGAGCTGAGGTAGCAACATTAGACCAGCGTTCTTGCTAGGTTTTACAGCCAGTTGAGCCAGCATTCCAGCAATTCGAACTGCTGGGCTGGAGGACAACGCAGATGCCACACAACAGTTTTTCGTAGTACTTGGGAGTAGCTGAGTTGAGCCAAGAGATCATCGAGGAGTGAGGGATTGGATAGCATGGGTGAACTCATCATTTTGGAGAAGTTTTCAGGTGGATTTACAGGCAGTTTCCAGCAAGTCGAAATTGGCAGCTAGAGCTGAGGTGAGGCTCAAAGGGGGTCGAAAATTAGAAATCTAAACCAACCAAAATCCTTTCCAGGTTTTTCCCAAGGATACCAAATATAAAGCTTCATAATATTCTAAATACCGGAGGTGGGGTTTTAAGTCGTATCTTTGCAGCAGACAGTGTAGAATTATTGGGGATTGAATAGTGCCTTTGGGGGTCGATTTTGGGTAGTCCAAATCGAGTCAAACCAGTTTTGGGTTTTGGCCAAGGAGTCCGGGGTTAAAAGCATATAAATTTTTGGGCAGTTTCAGTGCACCTTCGAGCCATTTGAACTTCAATAGAGAAGTAGTTTCTGGGCAGCGCAATGCAGATTGGTGCAGTAGCTGGGCAACCTTTAGCTCAACCATTTTCCTACCTGGGTTTGGTCCCACTTGTCCTTTCAGACAAGCCCAGGTGCACCATTCCATCATCTATTCTATTTGACTTGCAGAAATATAATAAAATGGCTCAGAAGTTCTCCATTTGCAGCTTTTGTATGGGTTTTTGCTGAATATTTCATTTTTGTAATTTCCTGCATGTATTATTTGCTTGTTATCACTTGCATACCTATTAAGGATCATTACATTTGGACTCCATAAAAAATCATCTAATTTCCTACATTGCAAAGCTTGATACTTCCAAGATGATGTATGATGCTCTAACTATTCTATTCACTAACAAGAATGTCGGTCAATCCATGAGCCTAAAGAATGATATTTGTGATGTAAGGATGACAAATGATGACACCACAGCTTCATATTTCACAAGGATTTCTCAAATAAGAGATAGACTTTCAGCAATTGGAGAAACTATTTCTGAGAACAAACTTGTGACTACAACACTCAATGGTCTACCTAGATCATGGGATGCATTTGTAGCAGGTATAAGCAGCTGGAAGGAAGCTCCTTCATTTGAACAACTATGGACCTCTTGTGCTCAAGAAGAATCAAGGCTTATATCAAGAGATAAAAAGGAAGAAGCTTCTCAAGCACTTGCAGCTCGCTTCAAGAGAAGTAGAGGAAAGAAGTGTGGCTTTCAAAACAAGAAGTCAGGAAGAAGATCACCTCCTCCCCAAAGGAAGAAGGATATGTCAAGAATTCAATGTTATGGTTGTCAAAAATTTGGACATTTCAAAAGGGATTGTCTTGAATTGGCTAACAACAAAAAGAGAAAGGGAAAACAACATGCTTCTAGAACTGATGTTGATGATGATCATCCAAAGAAGCCTAAAGGTGGCAAAGATTTCTTTTACTTTTCTGCTCTAACAGGTATATTGCAAATGATGATGACATGTTGTTGGTAGATAATGGTGCATCAAGGCATACGACCAGAGATCGTGGAAATCTCTCTAGCATGATGGAAAAGAGGTTGTCCCAAAGGGTAGAGCTTGGAGACAACCACAACTTTGTAATCAAAGGAGTTGGAAAGACATCCATAAAGTTGGAATTTGGTAATAATGTGCATTTCAATAATGCTCTATTGTACCATGTTTGAAAAAGAATCTAGTCTCTATTTCATGCTTAGGAGATAAAGGAGATATGCTAGCTTTTGTGGATGGAAAAATACTTGTATGATCAAAGGACTCTAGTAGATATGATGCTAGGGTTATTGGGATTTGTGATGGAAGATTGTAGAGGCTCGTAAGTCAACCATATCAAGCCTTAGTACATGATGAAATCAATTTGAGTGAGCTATGGCATAGAAGATATGGTCACCTTCATTATAAACCATTACCTTAATTGAATCAAATAGTTTCAGGGCCTGAATTATAGATAGATCATGAAGGTGTTTGTAAAGGTTGTTCACTTGGAAAGAATATCAAGAAACCATATCCAAGTAGTGACAACAGATCTAAAGAAGTCTTGAATTTATTATCTTTGATGTATGTGGTCTTATGCCTATAAGATCGCTTGGAGGTTTATTGTACTATGTAACATTTATTGATGACTTCTCTCGTAAGACATGGATCTATCTCATGAAGTACGAGGATGAAGTTTTCACGAGGTTTTGGAATTCAAAACTGAAGTGGAGAACTTGAAAGGTAATAAGATCAATATTTTGAGATCTGAGAATGGAGGAGAGTGCACCTCAAAAAAACTTGTTGCTTTCTGCTAGAAAGCTAGGATTAAGAGGGAGTTGATTGTCCCCTATAATCCACAACATAATGGTTTAGCAAAACGAAAGAACAGGGCCATTGAAGAGTTTGTCAACACCATGATACATGATCAAGACTTGTCGATGTTCTTATGGGGAGAAGCATTGACAGTTGTATATATTCAAAATCAAAGTCCTCATCAAATCCTTGAAGACATGAGTCCTGAAGACGCGTTCTCTAGACGAAAGCCAGAGGTTGGACATATGAGAATATTTTGTTGTTCGGTCTACATTAATGTTCCTAAGGACAAAAGGAACAAGCTTCAACCTTTAAGAAATAAATGCATATTTGTTGGTTATAGTGAATCATCAAATGCCTATAGAATCTACATTCTAGAGCAACGACAGATTGAGGTCAGTGGGGATGTCACCTTCGATGCAAAGGTTGCATATTAGAAATCTAAGGAAGTCTTCATGGACTCCTATGATGAATTAAAATAGGAGGCTTTAAAGGAAGAGAAATTGAGTTCTACATCAAGTAACATTTTAAACTTTGAAACGGGAACTTTGGCCAAAAAACTTCGTAAAAACATCAAAAACAATGTTAAAAACGAAAAGTGTTGATGTTCAAATAACACTTTTTTTTTCAATGGTAAAGTTTGTGCAAAAACACCCTCAAAATGAAAAGTGTTGACACTGGGATAACATTTTTTTTTCAAAGGTAAAATTTCAACATTTCGAAATAATGACGTAAAATATTTTATTATGACCCCAAAAAACATTAAAATTTCAAAAGAATAATGAAAACATAAAATAAAATTAAAAATTAAAACAATGAAAAAACACAAAACAAAACAAAACAAAAAATTTAAAAAATAACAAAACATAAATTAAAATATATACAAAAACAAAATATAAAATAAAAATAAAAAACAAAAAACAAAAAAAAAATTAACCTATAAAAGATCAGAATTAAAAAACTAAAAAAAAAAAACTTAAAAATTATAAACAAATAAATGGTAAGAAAAACATATTTAAAAAAAAAAAAAGGAAATATATATATATATATATATCTTGTACACCATTAAAAAATTGGCAAAAAAAAAAAAAAAACAAAAACAAAAACAAAAACAAAAATATGGAAAAGAAAACAAAATAAAATAAAATAAACTATAAAATTAAGTAGGTAAAAATAAAAAAAATTAACAAAAAAAAAAAATTAACAAAACACTTAAAAAAGAAATAAAAGTTAGAAACAAACTACATTTAAAAAAATAAAAATAAAAATAAAATACTAAAATTAAGATTAAAATGTTGATCACTTAAAAAAACAAATATAAAATATATATAAAAAAGACAAAAAATAAAAAAAAAAAAAAAATGTTAAAAAAAAATATTTCATAAACCATAAAAGAATTTGGAAAAAAACAAAAACAAAAAATATCCGAATTTCTCAAAAACCATACTACAGAAATCTACAAACCATTAAAAAATATTAAATTAAGTAAACAAAAAAAACTTGATTAAAATAAAAAATAGAAAATTAACCAAAAATAAATAAAAACTAGTAAAATTAATATTAAAAACATTTAAAAATAAATTAAAAAAAAAAAATAATAAACTCAAATTATAATCATATATATATATATATATAATATATATATATATATCTTTTGAAGTAAAAAAAAAAAAAATTAAAAACATTTAAAGTTTAAAAAGAGATGTATTTTTTATTTTTATTTTTTTAAATATTTTTTATCAAGCCTACCTTTTTTATTTAAAAATAAAAAAAATTAAAGAACTTTTTTTTATTTCAAAAAAAAAAAATTACCCCAGCGAAATATTTCTTTTTAAACTTTAAATGTTTTTAAATTTTTATTTTTTTTCTGAAAAAAAAAATATAAATATATATAAAATTAAAAATATATATATATATATATATATATAGTTTTAAATTTTCATATTTTTTATTTTTTTTTTTAATTTTTTTTTTTAATTTGAGTTTATTTTTAGTTTTTTTATTTTTTTTAATATTAATTTGATTAGTTTTTCAATTTGTTTGTTTGTTAATTTTCTATTTTATTTTAATCCAATTTTTTTTTAAATTTTAATTTTTCCCTAATTTTTGTTAATTTTTTTTTTTACTTAATTTTATATATATATATATATATCCAATTTTTTTTATGGTTTATGAGATAAAAAAAAAAAATTTGTCTTTTTTATATATTTTTTTAAGTAATCAACATTTAAAAAAATAAAAATAAAACAACTTGAAAATTCGTTAAGTAGTCATAATTTCAAAAAATTTGGACATAATAAATTTTAAAGTGTGAAAAATAAACCCTTTAAAAAAAAGGTATGGTGCATCAACACGTTTCAAAATCAACATGAAAATCATTAACATTTAAAAACAAATATTTATATTTGATACATAAAAAAATTTAAAGTGTCAATAATATGCTTCGGGAAAAAAAAAAAAACCGTATGGTCACGTTTTTAAAACCCCTACGAAACGGATAACCATATCGATTGTTTAAAGTGTCAAAAACTATGCTCTAAAAAAAATGTGTGTTCTGCATTGCCCCTTTTCAAAATCGGGTCAATTTTTTTACTATCTCTACGAAATTGGTAACAGTATCAGTTCCCGTTTCAAATTTTACGTTGTTAAGTCTTGAAGAGTCAGAAGAGCCTTGTAAACTAGTAGAACTGGTTATTGTCCTAGAGATCAGAAAGAGACCAACATGGCTTAGATCTACATTATAAGAAGTAGGACATGCAACTCGTAATGGCACATCTAGACAAGTTAAGAAACCTAAAAGGTTTTCTAGCTATGTAGCTCTCATGACTAACTTGATTGATGCAGAGCCTTCCACTTATGAAGAAGCAACTAGCCAACAAGTGTGGAAGGAGGCCATGAATGAAGAATATCAATCTATCATGAAAAATGATGTCTGAGAGATTGTGCCAAGGTCAGAAGGGAAGTCAATGGTGACTTCCAAGTGGATATACAATATCAAGCATGTCGCAGATATGAGTATTGACAAATACAATGCATGATTCGTGGCTAGAGGGTTCTCCCAGAAAGAGGGAGAAGATTATGATGATACCTTTGCTCTAGTTGTCAGGTACACCTCCATTAGATCCATTATTTCTCTTGTTGCTTCATTGGGATGGAACTTACATCAAATGGATGTGAAGGCGACATGCCTCAATGGTGTGATTGAGGCGGAGATGTACATATAGCAACCTCAAGGGTTTGAGGTGCATGGAAAGGAATCTCATGTTTGCAAGTTAAAGAAGGCCTTGTATGGACTCAAGCAAGGTCCAAGAGCTTGGTATGCCCGTATTGATGACTAGTTGACGAGATTGGAATTTACCAAAAAAAATGTTGATCCAAACCTTTATTTAAGGTTGTGAAGAATGCACCTATGATCTTATTATTATATGTTGATGATTTGTTTATGACAGGTGTTGAGCCTCTTTTTATTCAATGCAAGAAGCAATTTCCTTTTGAGTTCGATATTAAGGATCTTGATATGATGCATTATTACTTGGGACTGGGAGTATGGAAAAAACCTAGCGAAGTCTTCCTTGGTTAAGGGAAGTATGTTATTGATGTCCTTCAAAAATTTGGAATGATGGATTGTAAATCCATGGCTACTCCCATGATGACTAACTTGAAATTAAGAGGTTCTAAATCCAGTTTGGTAGAATATACCAGTGGTTGACTAACTCGTTGATGTATTTGGTTAACACTAGGTCAGACATCTACTTTGTTGTTAATGCGTTGAGCCAGTTCCAGGTTGAACCAAGACATGAGCATTGGATTGCAGCAAAGCACATTTTGAGATATCTATGTGGTACTATGAACTATGGTTTGAGATATGTTGCAAACAAGGATGTACAACTTCAGGGATATACAAATGTTGACTAGGTAGGAAGTGTTGATGATAGGAAGAGCACTTCGGGGGTATGCTTTAGTTTGGGCTCCGCTATGATATCTTGGATGCTTAGGAAGTAAAGACCTATCGCACTTAGCACTACAAAAGTAGAATATATTGCAACAAATGAATGTACGAAAGCAGTTGGAACTAATGGTGATATATTGTGATAATCAAAGTTGTGTGAAGCTTTCAAAGAATCCTATGTTCCATGATAGGTCGAAGCATGTTAAAATCAAGTACCTCTACATTTGTGACATGGTGTGGAGGAGACCAATCAGGTTCGAGTACATCTCCATTAATGACCATACAATTAATATTTTGACAAAGGTTTTGCCCAGAGAGAAGTTCATGTACTTCAGAGACAAGTCGTGGCTTGTGGATATTACCCCTCTCGTTGAGAGAAAGTTCCAATATGACACCAACATGGATGGACATTCTCCCAAAAGGGAGAATGGTCTGGAAGGCCCAGAGTTCTCTTCAAATAGAATTGAGTGAGCGCCTCTCGGTGAGGAGACTCGATTACTCCCCATGAAGGGTTAAGTAAGGTCTAGACCTGATCACTCCCCAAGAGAGGGTTGAGTGAGGTCTATTAGCATCTAGACCCGATCACTCCCCATGAGAGGGTTGAGTGAGGTCTATTAGCATTGAGATCTGATCACTCCCCAGGGAAGGGTTGAGTGAGGTATTTCAGCATCAGGGTTGTTGAATTTTCTAAGTCTATCCATTAGAAATTAATCTGTATTGTGTTGGTTTATTTCTTCTACTTGTTTAAAATCGAACAAGTTATTTAATACATTTAAATATCGAAATAAACGCAATACAATCACAACATCTACAGATCAAAAACTGAAAGAAAATAAGTACATAAGTGACACCGTTATTTTTGGACAAATGTCCCTGGAAAAATCCAATGCGGAAAAACTCGTGTAGCTATTCAGAGGGTTATATTATTATGCAGTCTTTCTGAGTACATCTGGGTGCCAAACCGACTCACCCGACAGAGAAAAATACACGACAACAATACCTCTATATTCAGAAAACCTATCCCGCGAAACCCTCTCTGACACAATTGAAGCTCAGCGTTGTCCCTTCTGGCCTCTGCGTCAGCCTCCTGCTGACCTATGTCAGCCCCAGGACCCTCTGCGTCAGCCCTCTGCGGCACTGTGCAGCCTTTGGGAGCCTCTACGTCACTCCCTCTGCCCTCTGCGTGGATGACGCAGTCTCTCTGGGCTCTGTGTTGCCTCTACTAGGCTCTGCATAGCATGGACTGGTTGTTACTATTGCTCTCTCTGCTTCTGTGTTGGTCTCCCAGTATTGTCCCTACCTCTCTGCCTCGTACTCATTGCCCCTCATTGTTGATCACAGATTCAACTTTGCTTAGCAACCCCACTCTAACAAAATGAATGACTGATCACTCTGGTGTGTTCTCCAACTGACCCTCAAGACTCTTTTTATACTTTTCTTGTTGGTCCTTCAACGGTCGAGATTAAATCTCTACTCAATGGCTAAGATTATATTTGGCTTGATCCATGACTTTTGGAACCTTCTAACCCAGTTTTATATTAATACCCATTAATATTTTATTTTTCCAAAGTTTAGACATAGGAACTCCATTACAAATATTAATTATTTTAATATCTCCCAAACCGGCTACAATCTGTCCAACTAATTTATGGGTCATGGAGATCTCATGTGCTTTAGCCTCTCCACCAATTTTCATGGCTAGAGCACATCCGATGCTACCCAAAATCAATAAGGGCCTAGAGTGCTCCCTAGGAAGGGGTGAGGAAGTGCTCCCAAGGAGGGCTCAGCTAGTGCTCCCCATGAGGGTTGAGTGAGTGCCTGCTAGTGCTCCCTAGGAGGGTTGAGTTTCATCATTTTGGTCTAGTGAGAGGCCATGGGATTTGAGGACCGGCCACTCTGGGGGAGTGAGTCCTGATATGGTGATAAGCCATGTGTTTGGTATCACCCCGGATATGGCTACTAGCGGATGTTGATGGTAGATGATGGTGTTGATGATCATTTAATATAACCTTTTCCTTAGAGAAATTTGTCAACTTGAGAACATCTATGACAACCATTATGAATTCCTCCCTAGTTAAGAGTGAATGTTGAATTTGTAACTATGGTCGGTCTTCATAATGTATATTTGGCCACTTGATGTACTTGTATTGATTATTGTAAAGCATATTTTAAATGCTAGAGTCAAAATAAAAATTATTTTCAATCAAAGTCCCATTGCAACTTTTAAAAGAAGAAAATTTGATTTTTTAAATTGTAATTTTTTGCTCCAAAAGTTGTCAAGTCAGCCTAGGGGTAAGGACACACCCATTCGACCCAACAAATCACTATATAGAGGAAACTTGACCTCATTCTCTTGGCACCAATTTGCACTTCCTCGAGAAGTCATTTTATAGGCATCTTAGCGAAGATCAAAAAGGACAAGGAGGACAAAAAAGAAGACAAATTAGGTCTCTCTCTCTCTCTCTCTCTCTCTCTCTCTCTCTATATATATATATATATATATATATATATCAAGCTCGTACATGTGGATAGTCTCTTCTTCTTCTAGCTCACAGTTTTTCTGGGTTATTCTGTTGCAGGGGGCAAAATTCTAGGTAGTTGCATGGGCCAAAATTTTGGGGTAACTAGCTACTATAGGAGGGCAGAAATTTTGGGTTAGATCAGGCATAGTGAAATTTTGGATCAGATTGGGACGCTTGACTTGGAGGGGTTGACCAAGTTTGACAATTCTAGGTGTGTCTCTTGTTGAACAAAAGAATTTCTCTATTGAAAAGTTTGTTGGGTTTTTCCCCTTAGTGGATTTTCTTAGGATAAATATTTTCTTCTCTTTGTGCATTGTGATCTCTATTGTTTTTATATGATTGAATTTTTGAAGTATAATTTTTGAATTATATATTGGAATAATTTAAAAGAAGATCAATATCAAAAGTAATTATTAGTATTTCAAAAGTATTGTGTTAATCTCTATTACACTTATAAAATCAACAACCGACAACTAGCAAACACTGAAAGCCACTTTGTGGCCAATATGATGTGTCATTTATATCTTCATCATCTGCATTAGTCATATGTTTCCTTGCCCATTTGTCAAGGGCACATGTTGGAAGGTGGGCTTATGATCAGAAGGTACTTTATTCATTTTGCAATCAAGTGCTTATGTTTTTTTGTATTTGGGCATTTGACATGGATTATTGAGTAACTTGGAAGAAAGAAGGGCCTTGATCGTACTTTTGTTCCCGCACCTTAAATGGGGGGTTAATTTTCGATCCTAGTCCAGTGGGTCCTCCGTTAATGGCCCATGGCATTAGGAAGGGACAATAGTTGGGAAGCCATGATTGAGATATTGTAGCCCCATCTATCCCTATTCCATACTTACCACTTTCCATCTTACATTATGAGGCCCTATTCCACCTCCCTTCTTCAAGAAACTAACCATTGGTTCATTGGGATTTGGCACTCTCACATCTTCATGCCTTGGGTAGGGCTTAGAAACACACCCTAGGAGGTTGATACAACAAAAGAGAGAATATGATGGCCACAAAAAAAAAAAAAAAAAAATCAAATGCAAAAGATGATCGAAACTTACAAATTAGCACATGGGAAAAATCCAAGCACAAGCTCTACCTCTATCATTTGGCCATCACCCAATTCTTGGGCCAATGTTGCCCTATCTCATAGAAGACAAGGAACCCTTGCATGTCCCAACCCCTGATGGGCGATGAATTGTCCCATACTAAAGGGGTAATAACTGTTATACATCATAAAAAATAAGCTCTCATTCTTCGCGCTATGAGCAGTGATACAAGGAAAAATCAAGAAAAAGTAAAGGGAATATAGAGAGGTGGAAAAACAAAGGTTGTGGTAGTTCATGCATCCACGATTGCTCCCTCCTCACATTTATACACCTAGCATGAGGTATTATATCTTAGCTGGTCCCTTTAACCATGGCACTTGGCCATGGAGTTCTTTCCCCCTCTGTTCCATCATTATTCACATGCCACTTATCGATTGAAGGGTGGACTGAGGACATGCCACTTCCCTTTGGGGGTTGGGAACACCTAATAGGGTTTGTTACCCACCACTAGTGGCTGACCCATAAGATAATTTTTTCTCCTAGATTTGTCTTCAACCAATAACCCCTAACAATCCCTAGTGTAGTCGATATATTGTGCCAGTTGATCTTTTTTCCCTGAGACATTCATATGGCCCCTCGCCCATCTATCGAGAGCGTATGTTTGAAGGCGGGCCATCCATTCCTAAAGGTATGTCTTTCATTGTGAAATTGGGTGCTTATGCTTATTTTTCCTTGGGCACATTGGGTATGGATTATTGGGTGACTTGGAAGGAGGAAGGATTTTGACTGTAGACTTGTTCCCTCATCTTAAATGGGGTGTTAATCCTCAACCCTAGTCTCGTGGGATCTCCCCTATTGGCTTATAGCTTCATGATGGACACTATTTGGGAAACCTCGATTTTGGTAGCGCGGTCTCATTTTCTCGTTTCATGTTTTTCACTTTCCTCTACACATTATAAGCCATATTCATCAGTTTCTTTCTCTGGGTCCACAAGGCTTTGGTACTCCCCCTCTCCTTGTCCATGTGTTTGGGTCAGGTCTATAAATGTTTCCCCAGAGGTTGATGCAGCTAAAAAAAATATTAAAAGCATATCATGGCCACATATAAAAGAAAATAATATCACTAAATGCAAAAGATGGTCGAGACATTATATTAGTGTGTCAAAAAAAGCCAACCATGAGCTCTACCCCTTCATTATGGCCATCACCCTAGTTCTTAGGCCCCATGAGTTACCCCACATCATTAAGGAACCCATGCACAACCCAAGCACTGGTGGGAAATGAACTACCCGACCTTAAGGGGGTAACAACTACTTATATCATACACAACATGATCTCATCTCCTGGAGCATTGAGTAGTAACAATAGAGAAAAAATCAAGAAAAGGCAAAAGGCAAATGAAGAAGGGTAGAAAAACAAAGATTGGGGTAACTCATACCATGATTTCTCCCACCTACATCTACATATCCAAATGTGTGGACATCCCTCATCATTTCCACCTTTGAACCCATGGCATTTGGCCTTGAGACCCCTGTGTTCCAATTCATCTCATCATTATCCACATGACCCCTATCATTTGAAGGATGTACCTTGGATACGTCTTTCCCTTTAGGGGCTGGGAACACCTAAGAGGGTTGTTTATTAACCACTCCTACCTAGGGAGGTAACACTATTACATGATCAAAGCCCCAAATTTGAAAGGGAAGCCCATTATGAAGTCTTATTTGTGCCCTTGACTAACAAGTTTGGTTCACTTAGATGCACTAATGAATCACTGCACCCCATGGTGCAGAGATGCCGGATCTTATATGTAATTGGCATGTGGTTTCATCATGGGTTGGGCAAACATAACTGGGGCCCAAGCCCACCAGAGGATCATATTGAAACTTGTAGGGGATGCATTGAGAGCCATGGGACTGAGTCATGTGATAGAGCATTATTTCATCTCATGGGCACCCTCAACATCTTCAGCAGCTTGTTTTTGTTGATTTGGAACAGTCTACAAGCTTATCTTTCTCCAAGAGACCCATGAGACTAGTATTTGTGCCCCAAAACCACTTTGGAGCACCACATGATGACTTACATGAACATTAATGGGCCATCCCCTTGTGCATCATTTTTGGAGCCCTCTCTCTCATTTTGGCACTTAGAGGACTCAATGTGGCCTTCCAACAACCTCACTTCATCATGACGTCACCATTTCGGCCTATCATTGGATGGTTTATTCATAATTTTTTAATCTACTTAGTGGGCTTGTCGCCAAGGCTTTATTTTTGCACATTAAAATAATGTTAGGGTCTTCGAAATAGGAATTCAACCTCTAAAGGTCTCATATAAATAGAACTCACTCTCATTGTGAGAGAACATTGTTGTTTCTTTGTAGACAATTCTAGGCTTGGGAACTGTGCTAAAGCATCTAAATGAGGATTTACTTAAAGGGATGATCAATGAATCAAATCATTCACATGTACATAACCCATATATCTTAAATATTTCCAAAAGCGTTGATTCCAGTGCTAACAACATGCAATCTTTAAATGTTTATGATAGATGAAAAAGAAGATATTTGATAATTAAATATCATTCCTCATTATTTATATTATCAAACAAAGCAAAGGCGTATAGAAATATTTCTATAGATAACAATTATACATTTGAGAGATAACAAAAGGCAATAATTTAATGATGTAGAGGTACTAATTTAAACAAATTGTTTAATTAGCTAATCTCAGTGATGATAATAACTTCGCAAGGCTGCCCACGGGGCTTTGGATTGACAGTGAATGGGTGCGTTGTTAAGGCACTCCTTGCGATAAGTCACCGTTCAAATCCCCCGTGGGTACTTAGGTTAGTCTAATAGATAATAATAAATAAATAAATAACTAAAAAAAAAAACTTCGCAAGGCTATCAAGGAGGATAAAACTCGACCTATCCTTACCCAATACTTCTACATTACCTCAAATACATGAAGAATAACATAAATGATTACATAAAGAAGAATCACATGAACACAAATGTTCTTAGAAACTGAAGTTAAAAGCCTTTCATTATCTTCAAAATTTTTAGAAAAATACAATAATGTCTCTAGTTATATCAAAGTATAAACCCTTGTTACTTCGAATTACAAAGTATTTATAGTCTTTTAAAAAATATCTAATATTTTACATAAAAATAAGCTTTATCCAAAATGATTTGGATAACTCTAATTAATATAACTCAAAATAGAAATTTTGAAACTGATTTAGTGTAATCAACACACTATTTGAGGACTTAGTTTCCAACTATTTCCTTTAAATATGATTCCGTTGATTCTGCTCCTGTTGCTTTGCCCAAATCCTACCTTCAAATATGCTTTTTGTTTACTCGATAAGTTCATGCAATTTATCCCACTTATCATCATCTGGATATGAAAATTTAATTACTTTCTTGTATGTTTCATCTACCTCAGTGTATATTTCAAATGTGGGCTTGGTTACAAAAACATGGTGAACTTCATATGAAATGAATAAATCATTTTCTAAACCTTGGAGAAAAGTTATACCACCAACATTGCCTTTTACTTTAGCAAATTTTGAGTTATCTATTGTTATATCGTGTAACTTCCTCTGATAATCTTCCTACGGTATCAACTGGCCATGAGAATCCATTAAGGATGGGAGTCCTTTTTGTTGAAGAACATAAAACTTTTTATGGAACATATTGATTTGAACTTCTAAGTTTTGGAATTTTTTTTCTAGCTATAGCATGAAATTCCTCCTTGTCAATATTTTTCTTACTTCAAGGACTGCATTTTTCATGTCTTCAATACCTATGTCTTCAAGTTCTTCTTTAGTTTTTGAATACAAAACTTTGATAATCCTTGTTGCTTCTCCAGGTTTATTGTCTAGCTCCTCTTTAATATCATCAACAACTGCTTTTGCTTTGTGCACTAGTTGTTCCTATTCAAAAATAATTTCTATTGAGGTCCAAACATATGAAATGGTTGAATTGATGTCTGTCCTTAGCTTTTGACAGACTCTGTGCACTAATTGATTCATCCATATATTTTTCAAGTTGTCTACTGAGCTTGAAATTCTTTTATGCTTCTGTGATATATGCATTATTTTCCTTGATTTTACTATCTTCTACCCTCTATAGTGATGCTTTAAGTTTCTCAATTTCAATATTCCTTAGTGATAAATCTCCCATAGCTTTAGATAATTGTTAGTGGCATCTTGGCTGGCTAACTCTGTTTCTATTGTAGAAGTTCTTGCAATGACTTGTTGTTCTCTCTTCTTCAGTAGTTTTTCCATGTCTACTTCCATTTTCTAAATTTGGATGTTCTGCTCAACAATCATACGCAACAGATTCTCTTTTTCTCTCTCTAATTTCCCTACTTCATGAGCTTGAGGATGCTATGTTGTAGGCAATTTCAATTGTTTCCTCAGTGCTTGAACGTCTACATTCTTGTTCTGAATAATTTCCTGAGCAACATTAACATCATTAGGATCTAATCCTAATTTTATTACAATATCCTCTAAAGCTTTTATTCTTGTATCTTTTGCTAAAGACGACAGCTTTTCTAACTTAAGCTGAGAATGAATATTATTTAAAGAACCCTGTAGCTTTGAAGTTTCCGTGGTAGAATGTGTTAGGGAAGAATAAATCATTTCACTAGCTTATTTGTGTAGATCAATTTGATCTATGGGATGAATTTATTTATTGTCAAAAGAGAACATTGAAGTTTTGTAATACTCTATTGATCTTGGACTTGGGACTTTTGGCTCAAGAAATGCCAATTGAAATTGTCCTCTCTCAAGGTCCAATGCAGACAAGAGTCTGGTTTGAGTAGTAGACGTCTGTTTCCAAAACTTAGAATAGGTAGCATTTTTTAGCATTTCGTTCTTCTTCTTAATTTCTTTGAACCTAGCAAAATTACTTTGCTTACCAGGAGAAGGGGAAGCAAATGTATCAGGAATTATTTCTTGAGTTTGTTGCAAAGTAAACACAGGCTTGCTTGATAACATATTTGTTGTAGACACTGTTGTATTTTTGAAATCTAATGATTCTTCTTCTATGTTCTTTGTCTTTCTCCTCTTAAAAACTCTGAATTCTGCTGATTTGGAACATGAACCAATAGGGGACATACTTCCACTTGGTATTTTTAACTCTTTTTCTTTAAGTCTTGGAGTTTCCAAGGCTGTTTGAATGGAAATTTGTTCGTCAACCTCCTGTAAATTTTTCTCCTCCCATACCTCCTTATTTTCATATTGTTCAATTTTTGGTTTTGAGATATGAGTGTAAGGAGCATATTTTTGCTCAACCATAATAGATTAAATTACTCCTAGAGGATCATAATTCCAACTAAAACTTGACTTAAACTTCATTTGGCTCAATAAGCTTTCCACCTCCTTATCAATTTCTCTGGTATTTACTATGAATGGACAAATTTGAGCCTTTATTTTGAATTGGGCATTTTTCTTTATGGATACAAAATGATTCTCATCCACATTTAAACTTTGTCTTATGAATTCTAGAACAAAAATCCTCATGGGAACAAAATTGGAAATTTGTACAGTTGCAACTAAGAACCATAAACTCTAATTTATGTGAAATTCTGATACAAGTACCAGTCTCCTAACTTTGATTGTTCACTCAGATGCAAAATCCTTTTAATTTCTTTTATATCCTCAGGACAACATTACTATTAAGGAGACACAGTGACAAATATAAGAATTAATCTACAAAATCACTAAAAGAGTAAACCTCTGAATTTGTTCTAACTAATGAGGTCCATTGAATAACAAATTGTGGCTTTCCCTATAAGTCAATCCTTTGAAGTGGCATTTTGAACTTTTCTGACTGATGATAGAAAAATAAATACACCAATATAGATTGACGCTTAAAAGATATTTCGGCATTGAACTTAAAAAATCGTTCATGAATGATGTCTGAAATAAACTGGCAAAGTTGAAAAGAACAGAGGCCTTTTTACCAGGTGAAAACACTGACAAAATCCATAAAATGACTTCATCAACCCATTCATCACTCTGATAACATAAAAGACAACAACCATAGAAATTACTTGTCTATACATCTCTGGAAAGGTTGTTGAAGAATATGGTGGATTATGGCAAGGTAATTCAAAACCCTTTGGCATGAAAGGCTAAAAAATACTAGCTCGTTGTTGAAAGGTGAGTTTCTGGTAGATTTACATCAGTGAATCGACTGAGAATGTTTGAAGGGAGCTTAAAGGGTTAACTTGTAAGGCCTGGCAAATGGATTCGAGGGTTATGGAGAACACAAATTTACCATTTCTAGCTACAATTTCTCTCTAGCTAGGTAGATAATGATTTCACACCAGGAAATAAAATCAAGGAAATGATAAGTTTGAGGAAAAACAAATTGTGGTAACATGGATTCCCAAAAGTTGAATTCATCACTAACATCTTCAAATTTCTGAAATGCCAAATTGTGGAGTTCGTATAAGTCGAATTCACATTGGTTTCTATGATTTTGAAATCAACATCTACCAGAGGGAATTTACCTAGATTAGGAAAAGGAGGAAGCATTGGGTTTTCAACAGAGATCTTAACTTTTCCCTTTTGGCTAGCCATTTTTAATTAAGAAGAGAACGAGGAATTAACAATACTCAATGATCCGTTGATTGATTGAAGTGGCTGACTGTGAAATTCAGAAATCTCCTGTCACTGAGCACCTATGCGAACACTAGCGAAATGAAGGAAAATGACAGGTTGATGGAGAATAAATTGGTTTAGCAGATGATCTTGGATAAACGTATATCAAAATTAATCTTTGGTGTGTCACCAAACAGCTATTGGGGTGTTGGCGGGAATGAATTAATGACTTTAATGGTTAAATAGTTAAATTAACAGAAGAAATGGTGGGGGTCAATTTGGTAGTCGTCTTGGCAGAAGTGCTAAAGTGGTGGGAGTGGTGGCAGTAGAGAAATCGAATGGAAAGTGGTTTGCGCTGGGGGGGGGGTGACGGTATGTGGTTTTCATGAGGGGGGAGCCGCAATTATTTAGTGCTCGGCACGTATGGCTACGCTGTTTCAATGAAACAACTTTGCAGACCCCCCCCTGCCTTCTTTAAATTTCGAGAGTGCAGGGGGGTCCCACAATCTATTGTTGATCATTGATTTTGGCGAAAACAATTCGTGTCGTTCGAACTGCTCGACGTATAATTGTTGGCAGAATTTTGCAAATAATACCTAAACAAACTTTATTTGCGCCTAAAATTTAATTAAAGAGGCATTTATAAACATATGCCAAACTTTATTATATAGTGTGAATAAAATTATATTTTGTTTTTTGTTTTGGACAAACTATACAATTTAGAAATAAATTGCATAGGTAAAAAATAGTTACAACATCGGATCCATATGGGGATTGCTTCCACCTGCGGGATGCAGAGAATATGCAAATCCATGTGCCTTCTCCTCTGGCTATCAAGTCATTGTTGTAGAAAATCACACTTGCTTTTGAAAACATAAATCACATTGGTTATTTACACTGATAATGAAAAACACCTGCTTAGTATTGAATATAATGTTTCAATTATTGCCCATTGACCGGCAATGAGAAATATTCTTCCTGTAAGTTATGAAGAATGAATGTGTTATTCCCTTTGATTTCTACAATTTTAAAAGGTTCTAACCAAAAATTATCAAACTTTCCATGTTTTCCTTTCTCTTCTCTTGTTGCATCCCATCTTAAAACTAAATATCATTGTCTGAAATCTCTCTCTCGCTCTTCTGTCAAATAGACCCTTCATCTTATCTTGACACTGTAGGAGTTTATGTTGAACTTCTTCTCTGTTCTGATTTAGTTCAATGATATGATTTATTCTTTTTAAGAAATCATCAATTTCCTCATAAGAATCTTGTCAGAGCTTCATAACCGGAAACACCAATTTAGTAGGGAAAATAGTTTCACTGCTATAAAAAAGTTGGACATGAGATTTACCAGTAGATCTCTTGGGTGAAACTCTATTTTCCCATACTGCATACTTCAAATGATTATCCCAATTTTTTTTATGATCAGCTAACACCTTCTTAATGAATTTAATCAAACTCTTGTTTGATGACTCTACTAGTTCATTTCCTTGTGGATAATAAGGTGTAGAATGATGTAAAGAGATTTGGTACTTTTGACAAAACTCAATCATTTTAATGGAACTAAAAGCTTGAGCATTATCTATAATTGTTTTTCGTGGATACCTAAACCTAGATAAAATGTTTTCTTCAATAAACTTCATAACTACAAAGTCAGTTTCATTTCTTACGGGAATAGCCTCTACCCATTTTGTGAAATAATCAGTTGTTGTTAGGATCCATCTATGTTGATTACTGGAAGAAGGAATTATTTCACCAATAAAATCAAGGCCCCGTTGTAAGAAAGGAGCTTCAACTAGTACTGGAATAAGAGGGAGAGCAACCAATTTTTGTTTACCTGCAAATATTTGGCAAGGAATACAACTTCATACTTTCGAACCAACTTGGGCAAACAGTTTAGGCCAATAGAATCCTACCCTCAGTATCTTGTGTGTAGTTGCTTTCCAAGCATAGTGGCCTCCACATACTCCTTCATGAAATTGCTCAATTACACCCTATGTTTCACTTTCATTCAAACACAACAAAAGAATGTTTAATGGATCCTTCTAATACAGATTTGCATTGGGTATACAGTACTTCATTGCTCTAAGTTTAAAAGACATGCATTGATTTTTGTTGAATTCAAGAGGATATTCATAATATCTCAGAAAATGTACAATATCTTTATACCAGTCTAATAATAAAAACTTCTCATCAATATGCAAAGGGAGCTGGGATGGTGGTGAACTAGAAGAAGGTTCTTGTGGATTCTTCTCCTATGGAACTCCTGAAATTTGCATAATTGAATTTATGCCCAAAACTTTACAATTTGATTATGCTAACAGCTTAGCCAATCCTTGTCCTTTTACTAGTTTTGTTGGTTTGATATCCAAATCAAATTCCAAAAGTTTGTCTATCCATCTTCCTCTTTTCCCATTTTTATTAGTTTGAGTTAGCATTGTTTTTACTGCATTGTTGGGTACAAAAGCTACTATTGGAGAATGCAACACATAAATTCTGAAAGCTTTCAAAGCTTGGACTAAAGCATAATCTTGTTTTTCAATTATATCATACTTTATTTCTGCATCCCTCATGACTTTGCTAAAGAAATCAATTGGTTTCTCACAATGATATTCATTTTTTTGTAACAAAATTATTGTTATTGTACTATCTGATGCAAAAGAGAAAATATTGAAAGGCTTTGAATAGTTTGGACTGGTTAATATGGGCACTTCTGTAAGCGCCTTATTGATTTGTGAAAAGGAAAATCTAGCTTGTGCATTCCATTTAACTTCGTGATTCTTTTTAAGCATATCAGTAATATATTTTACAATCTCTGCATAATTAGCTATAGACCTTCTCAAGAAATTGATTTTCCCTCAAAATGTTTGAATTTCTTTCTTTGTTTTGGGCAAACTAATTAATTGAATAGTTTATACTCTTTTGGGATCTATTGTGACTCCCTCCTTTGAAATGATATGGCCAAGCAATTTTCCCTCTTTCAATGCAAAATTTGAAATTTTGGCATTAAGAGAAATCCCAAACTTTCTACATCTCTCATAAACTGTCTTCAAATGTTTAATATGCATTGTATCATATTTTGAAAATACATTCAAATCATCAAGATAAATTACTATGAATTTATTCACTTTTCCAACAATGCTAAGTCCATGGCTCTCTGAAAGGTTGCACCTGCATTTATTAGGCCAAATGGCATCTTAGCATAAATGAAGGTACCCCATGATGTTGTAAAAGTTTTCTTTTCTTTGTCTTCTTATCTGACTAGTATTTAATTTTATCCAGAAAAAACCATCTAACATTGAAATTTGGTTAGAGCTTGCTATTGTCTAAAGCAATTGATCCATCTTTGGTTGTGGGTAATTATCCTTTAATGACAATCTTTTCATATTTCTAAAATCAACACACAATCTGATTTCTCCATTATTTTTCCTAGCAGGAACCAGATTAGCTATCCATTCAAAATATCTTAAAGGAACAATGATTTTTGCATCTAGTAATTTATTTACTTCCTTTTCTATTATTGGCAGTAGGATTGGATTTATCCTTCTCAATTTCTGTTGAAATGGTTTGGCTCCTGGTTTCAAAGGAATATTATGTTCAATAATAGATGTATCATAAGTTTTCAAATCTTCATACTTCCATGCAAAAACATCTTTATATTCCTTAAATAACTGATCATATTTGTCTTTAATCTCCTATGGTAGTGTTGTTGAGAGTTTAATGTTTCTAACCTCTTCCTTTGTACCAATATTACAATCTTGCACATCATCTTGTTGTGAATTTAGCACTAAAGGTTTTACAACATCATTTTGGTCAAACAACCTTTCCAGGGGAACTAATCCTTTAGGAATATGATTGTTGGATAGTTGAATAATCTCATGGTTAGCTATTTTCTGTTTGAAATTTATTTATGAGTCAACAATATTTTCAATGACTGTTTCATTGTTTTCTTCATCAATGTGTAGGCAAGAAAATTCCTCAATAGCCTGCATAAACTTTTTCAATTGCTCATCATCTTCAAATACTTGCCAATGTTTTACATTATCATGGATTAAAGGTCTGTACCTAACTTCAATCTGGTATTGCAACTGAAAATATTTTGTAACTTTGAAAGTACTTGCAGAAACTGCCAAAGAGTTTGCTTGCATGTTATCCTCTCTTGGTATGGCTTCAATGTTAAAAGCTTGAAAGTAGTTTTCTACACAATCCCATGTCTCATTTCTGTAAGCTTTTAATCTAGGATGTTTTGTCTGACAAATATTTCTAACTTGTCTCACTACTAATTCTAAATCACCAAATACTGACAATCTTTGAACTTTCATTTTCTTGGCCAATTCCAATCCTAGTATCAAAGCTTCATATTCTACTACATTGTTTGTGACCTCAAAATCTAGTTTAAAAGATTGAGTAATAATTTTCTTTTCAGGTGAAATTAAAACAATCCCAACTCCAGATCCTTCTCTGGAAAAAGCCCCATCAAAATACATCTTCCATACATAATTTCCTAAAGACTCAGGAATATTTACGATGTCTTCAATGCTATCCTATACATTAGACTCATCATTTACAGCTAAAATGAAACACCCTAAATCTTGGTCCACAACATATAGATGGCGGTTTATAGCTTGGCTAGCATTACACATAGTGTTTATGAAAATCACTTCTTTGTAGAGCCTTAGATGTTCCCCTCCATAGACTGGAATGGTATCATATGACATATCTATTTGTAAACTCCCTCCCAATTTAGCACACCAAGACCTTGATAATAGCATACCAAATTTTAGGGAATATTTATAACTACTATATCCATCACAACACTTTTAACAAGAATATGTGCTAAAGTTACCACCAGATCTTTGATCAGTCCCAAACACTACACCTTTTTTGAATCAAATGTATATAATTTATGGTAGGGCATGTTGATTTTGGGTAGAATCGGATGTGCTCTAGCTCCGAAATTTTGTGGAGGGGCTAAAACAAATGAGATCTCCAAGACCCATAAATTGTTTGGAGAAATTCCACACGATGAGGAGTTATTAAAATAATTAATACTTTTAATGGGTTCCTAAGTCTAAAACTAGGAAAATAAAATATTAATGGGTATTAATAAAGATATGGGTGAGAAGCTTCTAAGAGACGAGGATCAAGTCTATTTTAATCTTAGTCGTTGACTAGAGACTTCATCTCGGTCGTTGATTCATCAACAAGAAAAGTATAAGAGAAGACTTGAGAGTCATTTGGAGATACACCGGGAAAATACTCAGTACCCCGAGGAAAATTGATTCTCAAGGAAAAGGATTTTGATTTCAGAGGGAGAGTTGAAGGGTGAAGAAAGAGGAGGGAATCAACAGCAGTCAGGGACTGAGGAGGTGATGCAGGGCATTCGAGAGACAACGCAAAGGGAAGAGCAGGCAGGCAGCACGATTGGAGACGTATTCCTCACGCAGGATGACACAAAGTGACGCAGAAGTGATGCAAAGTTGGGTGAACGGTTTCCAGGGTGTCAGAACTTCTCCAGGAGGAGGAGAAAATTTGTCTCAAGTTTTTTCTCTCAGAAGTGTCTCAATTTCTCTGTGAAATAATTCCTTGTAAAGTGATTGTTGTTGAAGATTAATAAAAACCCTCATCTGCTGCACCGGTTTTCCCACATTGGGTTTTTCCTAAGAAAATTGTCCAAAAACAACTATGTTGATATGATTGCTTCTTGTGCTTGTATATCACTATTATTTTCTCTATGTAATTATGTGATAACTGCAGTAGAATTTAATTTAATATTCACTGAAGGGTTTTTTGGAAATAACTTATTGTGAGAAATAAGTGGGTGAAATAAATCAGTTACTGCAGTAGAATTTCGTATTAGAAATTTTCACATGGTATCAGAGAAGAGATCGGGAAACAGGATAGAAGAATTTGCTATGAGTCAAGAGCATGATGTCAAGGCATCAACCCAGAGGGACTCACACAAATCTCCAGAGAAATAAGAGAGCACGAAGAACATGGATCACGATTATTCTATGTTATCCTCTAGACTAGAAGAAGAAGTCACTTGCCTAGCAAGTTATGCCTCCTCTAAGGTTTGGTATATAGATAGTGGAGCTTCCTGTCATATGACAGGAATACGAGAATGTATTTCGAATTATCAGGAAGAAAGGATGAATTTTCAGATCACCATGGGAAATAAGGAAAAGTGTACCCCCATTGGAAGAGGTATTGTAGTCTTTCAAACAGAAGTAGGGGATTGTCTTCAAGCAACCAATGTCCTGCATGTGCTAGGATTGGGGATAAACTTACTCTCTGTATCTCATCTTCAAAAGGGCTATGACATTTTCTTCATTAAGGAGAAAGTATATGTCAAACACCCAAGTTGGAAAAAGAAGGCCCAAATTGGAATCAGAAGTAACAACTTGTATAGATTATAGCTAGAATCTCCAATGGCACTCATAGGCAACAGTGGGGATAAAGATTTGAATGAACTATGGCATAGGAGGATGGAACACTTGCACCATGGGGCTCTGAGAGTTCTCGGGAAAACAGTATCAAGAGTTCCAGAATTAAGTACCGAACAAGATGATATATGCAGAGGATGCGCACTAGGAAAGTACGCCAAGGCAGCATTTTCTAGAAGCAACAATAGGGCTAAGAGTGTTTCGGGATTGATACACTCAGATATCTACGGACCCATGTCCACAAAAGCTCTTAGTGGTGCCGAATATTTCATCACCTTCATTGATGACCATTCCAGAAAGACTTGGATCTACTTCCTAAAAACCAAGGATGAGGTTTTCGGTCAATCCAAAGAGTTCAAGGCTCTAGTTGAGAATTTGACAGGAAATAAGATAAAGATATTGCGCTCAGACAATTGTGGAGAATACATCGATAGGGACTTCACTTATTTTTGCGCAAGGGAAGGCATCATAAGGGAGTGGACAGCCCCCTATAATCCGGGTATAATGGAGTAGCAGAAAGGAAGAACTAAATTATTGTTGAAGTAACCAGGGCAATGTTGTATGATCAGGATATGCCCAAGTTTCTATGGGCAGAAGCATGCAACACAACAATGTATATCCAGAACATGACTCCTCACAGGGCATTAGCTAAGATTACTCTGAAGAGTGTCTTCACTAGTAAGAAGCCTGAGGTCAGTCATTTTAGGATATTTGGGAGTTCGGCATACTGCCATGTACCCGAAGAAAAGATGAAGAAATTGGATTAGACTGCGAAGAAAGGATATCTTGTAGGATATAGCGAAAATGCTAAGGGATATAAAGTCTATCTTCTGGGGAATAGGAAGATCATAATTCGACGGGATGTAAAGTTCATGGAGGACAAAGCTTTCAGAAAATCCCTAGAAATGCCTTCTGAAGAGCAGTCAAAGGATGATCCGTTAGTCTAGCCATTTCGACCAGTAGAAACTAGTGCTAGTATTTCTCCTAAAGGTAAAACTCCAGAGGTGGAGCCTCAAGAAGAGGAGGCGCAGATAGATATACCCACTACCAGTGGTAGAACAAGTCGGGAACTTTCACAGGTACTACGAGATGCATAGGATTTTGTTGGGGCACCTAGAAACGAGAAAAGGGAGCGTAGACAGTGAGACAAATACCAAGCCTTGGTAGCTCAGGTTTGAGAACCTTCTAGTTTTTGGGAGGCCATTCAACATCAAGTATGGGTAGATTCTATGGTGGAGGAATACAGTTCCATAATGATCAATGATGTCTGGGAAGTGGTACCTAGGCCTCAGGACATGTCAATTGTAGTTTCGAGATGGCTCTACAAAGTCAAGTACGCTGCAGATGGCAGTGTCGAAAAATACAAAGCCAGGTTTGTGGCTAAGGGGTATGCTCAGAAGGAAAGGATAGACTACGAAGAAACCTTCGCCCCATTATCCAGGTATACCTCTATTAGATCTGTGATATCCCTTGTAGCACAGATGGGGTGGGAGATTCACCAGATGGATGTCAAGACGGTGTTCTTGAATGAGGTGATAGAAGAAGAAGTATACATTGAACAACCAGAGGGTTCTGAGACACATGAGAAGAAATCTCATGTATGCAGGTTGAAGAAAGTCTTGAATGGGCTTAAACAAGCACCTAGAGCATGGTACAGTCGAATTGATGGCTACTTGTAGAAGATGGGATTCGTCAAGAGCAACGCAGATCCTAATCTCTACTATCTTGTTGTAGAGAATGAGCCTCTAATGCTGGTGTTATATGTGATCTTTTCCTGACAGGCTCATATAATCTCATTAAAGATTGCAAGGAGAACCTAGCCACAGAATTCGACATGAAGGATTTGGGATGGATGCATTATTTCCCGGGGTTGGAAGTTTGGCAACAGAAGGGTGAAATTTTCCTTGGACAAGGGAGATACGCTACAGAGACTTTGAAAAGGTTCAGAATGCAGGACTGTAGACCTATGGATACTCCAATGATCACCAACTGGAAGAAGATTGATGCATCCGAAGATAAAGAAGTTGATCCCACCTTGTATAGGCAATTCATAGTGTCCCTGATGTATCTGGTCAATATCAGGCCAGACATTTGTTACGTTGTCAACACCCTCAGTTATTTCATGGTGGAACCAAAGAGGGTTCATTGGGAAACAGCCAAGCATGTTCTCATATATATACGAGGAACATTCGAGCATGGACTAATGTACACCTAAGGCAATGACGTTAGGCTAAGTGGGTTCACTGACGCAGATTGGGCTGGAAGTTCAGTAGATCAGAAAAGTACCACTGGGTACCGATTCAACATTCGATCAGGAATGACCTCTTGGTGTAGTAGGAAACAAAAATTTGTGGCTCCGAGCTGAGTTGAAGCTAAATATATGGCAGCTAGCATAGCTTCGTGTGAAGCCATATGGATTAGGAAATTGCTTGTGAATCTATTTAGGAGAAAGATGGAAGCGACCAGTATTTTGTGTGATAATCAGAGTTGCATCAAGCTCTCTAAGAATCCAATTTTTCATGATCGGTCGAAAAACATTGATATCAAGTGTCACTTTGTCAGAGACTGTGTCCAACGAGGGGCAGTACAGTTGAGGTACACCCCAACAGGAAAAGAGGTGGAAGACATTCTCACCAAGGCTCTAGGAAGAACAAAGTTTGTTTATTTCAGGGAGAAGAAGGGGATGGTGAAGAATCAATTTCAGTAGCAGAAGCAAATAGTATGGGTTGCAATGCAGCAGTTAGAAGTGGCAGTGCTATGGGCAACATGATGTAGCACATTCAACGGGAGTTGTAGTATAGATGTAGTAGTGACAGTTGCAGAGTCATGGGTAGCAGTACAGTAGGTGAGGGGATGTAGGCCAAGCATCAACAACGTAGAGGACCAATGATGTGGATCAGTGTGATGCTTCTATTGGTAAGTGTTGCTAAAGCACATTCCTCGCTAAGAGGGAGTGTTGATTTTGGGTAGCATCGGATGTGCTCTAGCTCCAAAATTTTATGGAGGGGCTAGAATACATGAGATATCCAAGACCCAGAAATCATTTGGAGAAATTCCACCCAGATGAGGAGTTATTAAAATAATTAATATTTTTAATGGGTTCTTAAGTCTAAACTTAGGAAAATAAAAATATTAATGGGTATTAATAAAGATATGGGTGAGAAGCTTTTAAGAGACGAGGATCAAGTATGTTTTAATCTTAGCCGTTGATTAGAGACTTAATCTTGGCCATTGATTAGAGACTTAATCTAGGTCGTCGATTTATCAACAGGAAAAGTATAAGAGAAGACTTGAGAGTCATTTGGAGATACACTGGGCAAATACTGAGTACCCCGAGGGAAATCGATTCTCATGGAGGAGGAGTTCGATTTCAGAGGGAGAGTTGCAGGGTGAAGGAAGAGGAGGACATCAGCAGCAGTCAGTGACTGAGGAGGAGGTGACTCAAGGAATTCGAGAGACAGCACAGAGGGAAGAGCAGGTAGGGAGCACCATTGGAGACACAGTCCTCACGCAAGCTGACACATAGTGACGCAGAGGTGGGTGAAGGGTCTGCAGGGTGTCATAACTCCAAGAGGAGGAGAAACTTTGTCTTAGGTGTTTTCTCTTAGAAGTGTCTCAGTTTCTCTGTGAAATAATTCCTTGTAAAGCGATTGTTGTTGAAGATTAATAAGACCCTCATTTGTTGCACCAGTTTTCCCACATTGGGTTTTTTCAGGGACAATTGCCCAAAAACAATTGTGTTGATGTGATTGCTTCTTGTGCTTGTATATCACTGTTATTTTCTCTATGTAATTATGTGATAACTGCAATAGAATTTGTTTTAATATTCACTGAAGGGTTTTTCGTAAATAACTTATTGTGAGAAATAAGTGGGTGAAATAAATCAGTTACTACAATAGAATTTCGTATTAGAAATTTTCACAGGGACTTGTTACTTGCAACTGAATTTGATCCATAATAATTTTGGGCATAAGATTGTGAGATGCCCTAGAGTCTAGCATGCAATTATAGAGAAGAAAATCATGAACCTTTAAAGTCAAATAGAAAAGAGGAACACTTTCATCTTGAACATCTAGGCTTGGCCCAAAAATAACATAAGGTTTTTCATCTTGTAAATTGATTACATCCCCTTCAGCATCCACACTTGAAGACTAAATCCATTTAGACACCTGTTGTTTATAACCAAGAAAATCTTTCTCAGTAAAGGAAATGGAATTTTAAATTTTTCTAGTTCCTTTTCAACATTAAAAGCAAGAGGAACGAGTTTTTTTGTTGTCGACTCACTCGATTGTTGATTTTGAGACTGTGAAGGAAGTGACTCGACAATTTTTTATTTTGACAGATCAAAGGTAACTTTCTTAACAGGTCTACCTGGACCTTGTTTTGGTCTTAGATAATATCTTTTGTTTAGTTCAGCAATTAGAAATTCAGAAAAAGCTTGATATTTAGAAACTTCAGAAGATTTTATATTTTGAACTATATGATGAACTTGATTCACATGGAGAGTAGCACTTTCAAAAGGTTGATAACCAAAATAATTTGTCATCCACCATAGGTGTTATTTCTAGCATCTTGATCGTCTATCATCAATGGAGGTTGAATCTATTGATCATTATTATGTCTTTCCCTCTATAAATTTGTGGCTAAAAATGTCTTTTTATGTTTAAAGTGGTATATTCATGTTTTGTTGTACTTGTCTAGGTTGTGTTTCCATCCTTGACATTCTATTAGACAGTTTCCTCAACATTGAAGTGATTTCATCAATTTTATGTTCATGTTCCTTAACTTTGGAAGATGGACCAACTTTTGCTTTAGCTTTCAATTTCCTTTCTGTTTTTTCTGCCTTTTCTCTCAATTTACCTGATGTTTCTCTATTAGCTTCCACCTCAATTGCATCAGTTTGCATGTCTTCCAAGGTTACAAATTTTCTTTCTCTCAACATTAAAGCAAAATCATCATCAAATGCTTTAGAAAATCTAACCTTAGCTGCAGTGACTGGGGGTTTACAATATGTTGGCATCTTATTGTAAATTTTATTGAACCTCTTAATAAACTCTACAATAGGTTCACTAGGATTTCTTTTGAGGTCTTCAAATTTTATTAGATAATAAACAAGATATTTCTTTATTCCCCACTGATTAATGCAGATATTTGTTAATTTTGTCCATGTATTAATAGAATTTGGTTATAATTGTCTGAACCAAATCCTATCATTTCCTTCTAATGATTGAAAAAACAACCTCATATAAACATCTTCATGTTCTATGTTCATATTATCTGCAAAATCCAAAAATGCAGATAAATGGTCTTCTCTTGGTGATCATGTTTCCCCATTAAACCTAGGAAGATGTTTTAGATAACCGTTAGGAAAAGCATGAATCTAATTTGTTAGTGGTATCACTAATGGTGCATACCTAGCTATCACAATAGGTATTATCCCAGCCATTTGTTGATGTTTTCTGAAATTGAATTTCTAGGGGATAAAGGGTTGTTGGAAGATGGTTGTCCTGAAATTATAGGATTCTTTGGAAATTGAGGATGAATAATTAACTTTTGAACTTCAAGAACAATTTTATCTTGATCTTCAAAAGCTAAAGGATTTGTATAGATTTTAAGTTTGTCTTCAAGTTTGTCAGAAGTAGAAGGATAAGTGTGGATAATAGAGGATATAAAATCTCCAGGCTAAGCTCAAGAAACTTTATTTTAGTTCTTCTTATCTATCAGATGACTCTGAAAGGGAGGCATGACTCTCAAAGGATTCAAGCTCATGAACCAACAAGGCAGATTGTAGATATACTCCCTTAGAAAGAAGTTGTAATACTTTAGGTGATGTTACCCACCATTTTGTGGGTGATATCCCTAGGAGAAATTTTTTCTCCAAGATGTTTCTCAACCAGCCCCTTGCAGCCACCAACTAGCTCATTGTACCATTTCTCTACCACTTGAGTCAGCCATGTGGTCCCTCACCCATCTTCCATGATCGTATGTTTGAAGTTGAGCCTTCCGAACCTAAAGGTATGCCTCGTCATTTGATAATTGAGTATTGTAGTTTTCTTATCACGGACACTTGTGGGCATGGATTAATGGGCAGATTCAGCGGAAATAATAGACTAGGTCTATGCTATTATCCCTGTCATGCGGAAAGAGTCAATTTTGCGGACAAAACCGACCTCCCTAGAAGCTAAGGCTTTCTAGTGACAAACAAGACAATTAAACACTACATTTCTCTAAATATGCATTTAGAATACAAGTAATCAGGTGTTTATAACATACCTTTAGTCCAACGCTTTGTAGTAGTCCAGCCTCGCCGATCCGGATGAGCTCCTCCTTCTCTTCGAAACCTGCATTCAATAACAAGCAAAAGATTACATAGCACCTGAATAACTCATAAAATAAAACATATTCATCATACATACCAAGGAGTATATGAAACAAATCATGTATAACAATCTGTTGAGAAAAATGAGCTTAATTGTATTAAGTGGAAACAAAAGAAACCATTACAACCTGAGCCTTGGTGTTGTGCAGGTCCCTCCTAGGGTCCAGCAAGAGTTCTCATTTACTTTGATCAGCTCACCCACTTCCAAATGAAGCTAAGAAAGGATGGGAATCTCTCCTCTCAAGCTCTATAAGGGAGTCCTAATTCCAGCAGCATCTACCCTTAGGAATGTTCAGCTTTCAACCTCCCCTCCCTCTGGCCCAATGCCTGTATTTATAGTGCTTTAGAGGAAGTTAATCAGGTCCACCATCAATGGGATAAGCCCCTCTTTGAATGGGATAGCTCCCCTCTTGATGGGATAAGTTCCTCTTTCATAGGGATACATGAACCATCTGGAGGCGCTCAATACACGTCAAACAAACTTCTAGAATGCTCTAGAATCGACCACAAGTAACTTTTTTGAAGTAAAACTCGCGCCTTTTGACCTTTACAGGGGTACGCACCCACCCCTTTACAGACAGAGCGTACAAGTACGCATGGAATGTGAACTTGAGGTGCGTACACGCAGGTAAGGCTAAGAGAAACTGCGTACCCAGAGTTATATAGATTTTTAAAGACTTTCTCTCTTTTTTGGAGTTTGACATGAAGAGCAGAGGTATAAGACTTGCCAAGGAGGATAGTATGACAATCGATGGAGCCATACTAACTGCAAATAGTCATGGTGACAAATTTTAGTGTAACAGATTGCCCCCTAAAGTGCGAAGCCTGTAGTAGATTAGGGTTTCATATCATCTAGGAAGGGTGAAGTACTTGATCATTTCAAGGATTATCTTGTGGAGAGCCCAATCGGAACCTGCAAATATTCAACACAAAATACATATATAAGATCATATCATCGCTGAGGTAGGCATTCCCATACTCAGATTGAAAACTTTAACTAACAAACTAACTACTGCTCTGATATAGGAATGATTTCGCAATACATCATAATCATAGACTCTTGTAGACACAGTATGGACGCATCCATCTGTTTATGATTAGTCTACTGTACAATGAATACAAAACTCCTCGCAGCCTAGATGGTGGAAACTAGATCCAGGGTCTTCATTTCTACTTCCCGAAAAGGTACGATTCTATCCATGCGAATAAATGAGTTGATGTCGAACATGGTAGAAACCACTTGATTACCAGTCGATGATGTAAACTGTTAACAAGTGTGAGAGAGACCACCATTGATGTCAATGGTTCTCAAAGTACCCAGTACAATCCATGAGATGTGAATGAATGAGTTGATGTCGAACATTTCACGGAATCCTTCGATCGAAAGTCATTGATGTAAACCGTCGTCAAAGGCGAGAAACCTGCCATTTATGCATGCAGATTTCAAGGAACTGACGATTTCTAGGTCATCTTTCTAGATAATGTGCTGATGTCGATAGAAAGCGACCCGTTGCAGGCAAGCCCACAACACGAAATCATAGATCAAGTTGAAGAAATGTAGCTGTAAGGACTGACTCAAGGATGGTCGAGATGGATGACGGGTATTTTGCAGATGAATGGTTTATTTGCAGTGACCTCTTGAACACATAACGACACGACAGATGGCTTGGTGACAATTGACCCAAAGTTAATACCCGGAACCGGTTGAAGATTTTCAATGTGGTTTGATCAACTGTTAGGCAAAGGATTTCCCAACCCAGGTGAATGAAAAGTGTCGTGTTCAAGAGTGGTGATAAGGCTTCTTCTGAGACAAAGGATAACAAATAGGCTCATTTTTCTCTCTTTTCCCCCACCATTTCTAGCAAGTACCTCTTTATTTTTTACAAGCTTGAGGAGGATAGCATATGCTTGATTATAAGCTCATCCTTCGGATGAGTCCAACTTAGTTTTAGATTCGAACCCTAAGAAGGAGCGGTCCGTTCCTGTTTGTAATCGAACAGGTCCTTTACTGTGAAATTTTAACGAGTCCAGTATAGGAGAAACTCGGCGTTTTTCAATTTTAGAGAGTCTGAAAAAACTTAAGGAGACTCCAGGGTTGAACTTTTTCGTAAATTTGTGTCTCCCAAGCCCGAAAAAGTATAAAATAATACTTGAGAGAACCGCTTGATCTTGCGACCAAGGAATACTTTCCTGATTAGTGCCTTTGACCTGAAAAGTAAAAAGCGATCAAGGACACGTCGTTTTATTTCCAGTATCGAATTTGAAACGACAAAAATCCGGCAATCTTTTCCTGTTTTTACGGTCAGAAAAGGGCCATAAGGGGACCATCTTTTAATTCAATTTTAACGAGTGTAAAAGAAACGCTCGGCAATCTTTTCATGTTTTAGGAGTCAGAAAAGGGCTTAAAAGATGACTCTGATGTTTTTGTTTGTGAAAAAATGACAATTTTCCCTGAAAATCCTTTTATCCTGCACAAAAACCAACACATTACTCATACCTGTTTAAGATAGATAAAAATACTTTGAAAAATACCTTTTCATGGTGAAAAATAAACAAATTCAGCATTTATTTACCCAAAAAAACTATAAAAAGGGCTTTTACCATTTCATTTTTACCATTTTATTGTTGAGGAAAGAAAAAGGGCTTTTGGCAAGAAAATTCCCGTGGACATTGCGGAGAATCCGACCGTCGAAAACGAACGCCGTCTCATCAGGTATTCTACAACATCCTCCTCTTCATTTCCATCTGTTTAGAATTTGCTTTTAAGCCTTAGTTTCATTTTTTGGAGGTTTTGGGGTTTCAAGGTCCGCTTTTCGGGGTACGCAGGTGCTCCACTGGTGACCTGCGTACCCCTACATTTTCTCAGTTGGGAAAATGCCGGGCGTACGCAGCTTGCCTTAAGAGAGCCTGCGTACACCCACTCTGTCTCTAAAGGCGGGCTGCATACACCGCGGAGAGGATTTTCAAACCCCCATTTCTCCAAAATGAACCAAAAATTTAATTTTATGGACTCTAACAGATGTTTTATGGTGTGTAGATTGCCCACCATGCTTGATTGGCGCGAGAGAGAACACGAAGACGTTGATTTGGCCGCCATTAATCACCAACCTTCCATTGATGCTTTGAAGGCATGCGGTCTTTACAAATACTGGGCCATACCTGGCATGAGGGCCCAGGTGCGCTTTCTAGAGTGGCTGGTTGAAAGGTGGAACGTTCAGGATCAGTGCTTTTACATTGGAGGGCACCAACTCGAGATAGAGCCCTCAGATATCTACTTTCTCACTGGTTTGCCCAAGAGGGGCGAACAATTGACTCTGTCCGTGACTAGGCCGGGTAGCCAGTCCATTGCTAGTCTCCCACTAGAGTGGTGCAATAATCAGAACCAGGAGAAGGGGATAGAGATCAAAAAGATATCCCGACCTGAACTTATGGTAATTGCCTTTACAGTTACCAGACTTTGTGGAGTTGCCGCTTTGCACATTGCCACTGGATCCCAGATGCGGATGGCGATTGATTGCTATCGGGGCACCATTTTCAACTGGTGCGATGCTGTGTTGGCCAACTTAAAGGGCCAACTGACTAGGACCAAAAACGGACAGCTGAAGACTTTTGGTTATGGGCCTTTAGTTGTGAGTTTTGCCCTGGAGAGGGTTCCGATGTTGATCCCACAGCAGCTCACTGTTGAGGTTGGGCCTCCCCAAGAGCCTAAATTGACGCGATGGGTTGCGGTTATGGCCCGTCATCCTGACGAGGGCACGGAGGTTGTCCGATTTAGACCGGAGTATTTTGACTGGTTGGAGGACCAGATCTTCTCGATACAGGATTTTCCTTATGCCGGAGTTGATTTTCGTGGGGATCCGGACATGGTTCTTCCACCGGGAGAACAATGGGACGACACAGGTACTTCATTTTTCACAAGTTTCCAAATTATCTACTTTTTTTGTTTTTATATCATCTCAAAACTGACAGTAATAATTTTCAAAATGCAGATGTAGGCCCACGGCGTCCAGCCAATCTCCGGCCTTTCGAGAGGAGAGTACCAATTGCACCGGCACCGGCCCCATAGGACGCGGCCGCAGAGACCTTAGCTGAGTTGGAACAAGACCTAGAGCGTCTTACGGCAGACATACCAGAGACTACTATAGATGATATTCCTATCAGGCTTCAGCGCTATGTAGTCGCAGTCCCAGGACCTTTTAGGAGGTTCTTGTGTAGGGTGGCGCGTGCAGTGGTGTCGTATAGAGAGCATCACCAGTGATTGGATGGTCGCTTTTGTAGACACATGTGACATTTTGGTTTTTTGTACTTTATCATTTTTGCCGATCATAAGGTGTTTTTCAACCTATGATCGAAGACGGTGTATTTTTTGACACACTCCTATCTATATATATCATTATTACCGACTTATCTTGTTAAACATGTGTGATGAAATGTTTTTAAATTTACATGTATGATTATCGCAAATGTCTGTCTAACATTCGAGAAGCAATTGCATCTGCTAATGTATTTAAAGACCTTGGAATATGCTGATATTCAATGTAATCAAATTCACGTTCCAAGAGACGCACTCTCAAAAATAACCTTAATAACACTGGATTTCTAATGGCATACACTCTATTAAGTTGTAATACAACGAGTTCAGAATCTAACCTCACTATCAAACTCCGAATCCCAAATGAAATAGATTCAGACAATAATTCAATCACTGCACTGTATTCTGCAATGTTGTTTGTTGTTTGACCGAGGCTCACCCCGTGCATAGAAACTAACTCGTCAGAGGGCGAATAAATAACCCAAGCTGCGGAAGAGATATTCCGTGTACTACGACAAGCACCATCAGCAAATCCGATGTATGTTTGGAGAGGCATCGACATCTGCAAACATCAAGCGTAAAACCAAGATAAGCAGAATAACGATGAAAAACACACTTTCTAAGCTAAGCACACTGTCTAAACTAACAAACACACCAGCTAGAAATAAAAACCTAACCTAAAATCTCAATACCCACAATTTAAGCATAATACCTCTTCAGGTAAAGTCCATTTCTGGGTTTACCCAAAGAGTCCCCGTCAAAATCTACCAGCTCATAGGCCCCTTTTGCTAGCTTTCGCTTGACAATGTAGGGCCCATGCCACATAGGAACGAATTTTCCAGCACCTAATTTATCGTTAGCTTGATCATATAATAGCACTAGGTCTCCTTCCGAAAAATTTCGAGGGGTCACATTTCGATCATACTGAGCTTTCATACGTTTTGCATGAGTCTCGATCGCTAATGCAGCATCACGTCGAGTCTCATCTAATTGAGCTAAGTATAATAAACGCTTCTCCTCTTTGGAAGTAGCTGGAAGTAATTCGACAGCCATTTGAAGTGATGGGATTTCGCATTCAATGGGCAGCACAGCTTCCAAACCATAAACTAGTTGGAAAGGAGTGAACCCTGTTGATGTTTTCACTGAGGTTCGGTATGCCCAAAGCGCGGAAAATAACATGTTGTGCCAATTTGACCGATGAATACCAATGATTCGTCGGATCATGATAACTAAAACTTTGTTGATGGACTCAACCAGACCGTTGGCTTGTGGATAATAAGGAGTTGAGCTATCGTGACGCAAACCAAGCTGGCCTGTAAGTTCTGTCATCATAACGTTTCGAAAATGGCGCCCATGGTCAGTGATTATCGCTTGTGGGACACCAAACCTAGCAATAATGTGATTGAATACGAAAATTGCAGCTGTCTTGCCGTCTGCCTCGAATGTAGGCATCGCCTCGGCCCACTTAGTAAAATAGTCAATCGCAAGGATGATATACGCATGCCCCCCGGCCGAGTGAGGGTTACATGTAATAAAATCGATACCCCATTTGGCAAAAGGACCAACGGCAATTATAGGGTGGAGAGGAGCAGGTGGAGTGCACATCTTGCGATCAAACACTTGACAGTTGTGGCATTTCCGGACCGCAATAATACATTCTTTAAATAAGGACGGCTAGAAGTAGCCAGCGTGCAATATCTTTTGGGTTGTGGCATACCCAGACATATGACCGCCACACGCTCCAGAGTGACAGTCATTCAAAACCCTTTCAGCTTCCTCATGAGATAAGCAACGGCGAAAAACCAAGTCCGCCCCACGGCGATAAAGAGTATCTCCAATAATTTTGTACTGTTGGGACTGGAATCGAATTTTCCAACGTTCCGACTTTGAAACTTCGGGCCGAAAGGATTGGGTCTGGAGATAGACGATTATATCCCCATACCACGGATCTAAAGTGCTGATGAGAAACAAAGATTCGTCCGCAATGGGTTCCTCTGCCACAGTTTCTGTGTCAGCACGCGAGAAGTCACACATTAACTCTGCAAAAACTAAAGATTTCTTAGACTTAGATTTTTCAAACTCCAAGTCGAACTCTTGCAGGATAACAATCCATTTGGAGTACTTTCCCCCTAGCAATTGTTTAGTGAGAATGTAAATCATAGGGTTGCAATCCGAAATGACTGTAGTTTTACGGAGTAGAATGTAGTGACGAAAACGTTGGACAGCTTGAACGGCTGCCAATGCCAATTTCTCCACATGTGAATATTTGAGCTCAGTTGGATTTAAGGTCCCACTGAGGTAATATATCACATGTTCCGTTCCGAATTCATCTTCCTGTACTAAGACCATTCCAATGGTGGAATGAGCGGTGGCAAGGTACAAAAAGTAATCCTGGTTGTAGTTGGGAGGATGCAGCAACGGTGCATGGGTTAACGCGTGCTTGAGTGCATCAAAAGATTTCTGAGCTATCTCATCCCAAGAGAATTGAGCGTTCTGTTTCAAAAACCAGGTAAAACCCTTGGTAATCTCGGCGTAGTTAGGAATGAATCGGCGTAAAAAGTTTGCTTTCCCCTGCAAACTTTGGAGTTGGCGAAGACTCGAAGGAGGAGGCAATTTGATGATAGCTTCTACCTTCGAGGGATCGACGCGGATGTCGGCTTTTGAAACTACAAATCCCAGCAATCGTCCCACTTCTATACAGAAGACACATTTGTGTGGGTTCAACCGAATCCGATAATGCCTACACCTCATGAAGATTGCCTGTAAATGGACAAGGTGATCAGCTCGATGCAATGAGTGAGCGGGCAAATCATCGAGATACGGTTGCACAATGTGTTTGATGTCATGAAACGCATAAGACATCGCCCTTTGAAAATTGGCTCCGGCATTCTTAAGCCCAAAAGGTAATTTGCAATAAGCAAATGTCCCCCATGGACAAATGAAAGCTGTTTTTGGTTGATCGGCAGGTAGAATATTGATTTGGTTGTAACCGGAAAAACCGTCCATAAAGGAAAATATTTCACTGCCGGCACAATCATCAATTATTTGATCGATATAGGGTGTTGGGTAGTTGTCCTTGGGACAAGCACGATTAATATCCCTATAGTCGATACATATTCTTATTGTTCCCTGTTTTTTGTTAACCGGAACAATATTCGATACCCAATCCGTTAACGGGATCGGATAAATGAAACCTGCTTTCAACAGCTTCTCAACTTCTGCTTTAATTGCAGTCGCTTTTCGTGGGTGAATCTGACGCAAACGTTGCCGGACGGGTTTAGCGTCCGGGTAAGTCGTGATCTCATGGACAACAATCGCGGGATCAATTCCTGGCATTTCCTCATAGGACCAGGCAAACGCGTCGCGGAATTCTTGAAATAGGGCCTTGTATGTCTGAATTTCGTCATCTGAACACGAGGCACCTATATGAATGTGCTCAACAATTCCGGGCTTAACTGAAATGTCAATGGGAATAGTGCGAGAAATGTTTCCCAAATTCAGCTCTGAATCTGGATGTTTCATTGGACTCTGAGCTTCTTTGACATATTCAGCTGTAAAGATTGATGAGAAATCGTTTTCAAAACGATCATCCTCAGGTAAAAACGAAGATCTATGATGGAGATCTTCCCATGGTAAATCGTCTACACACAGGACTTCAAAAAGTTGTTCGTCAGATGACACAACTTCGGGAAACGCTATTAACTCCGAGGTTGACGCGAAAAGTGATTCCTCACGGACCACATTCATTTGGTCGATTTTGGTTGAACTCGGGTCGGTAAAAGACTGCACGGCTTCATAGGCAACTTCATATGGACTCAAAGGCATTGCATTACCAAATGAGTCTATCTCAGATTCAGAAGGAACGATCCAAGGATCGTCATAAACAATGGTGTCTGAAGTAATTATATGAATAGATGCAAATGAAGATACGGCGTTGATTGGAGGAAAAGGAAAAGTTCCCAGTAAACCGGCATCTTTAACTAATCCTACTCCAACATCCTTATAAGGGATAGTCGTTTTGCCGACATGCTGGATACTCTCTGAAGAGGCTGGGTCGGATGAAAAGTAAGCCAGCTGGTCTATGGTAACGATCTTGCCATTATGTGGAAACTTTATTACTCTGAAGACCGACGAAACAACCGCTGTCATAGCGTAAGACCAACTTCGACCCAAGAGAAGGTTGTAGTCTAGAGGGGCATCAACCACCTCCACATCTAGACTAACGGTTTTTCCTTCAACCCCTATAGGCAAATCCTGTAGAATGCCAAACGGATGGAACCCACGGCCATCAAAGGCCTTAAGAATGGTCGGGGATTGATTTAGTGATGGAGAACCAAGCAATCTCCAGCACTGTATCGACATAATACACGTGGAAGCTCCCTCATCAATTACAGTCCGATGAATAGGCCTGTTTTTTACTATCACTGGAATCTGGAAAGCCATTTGATGAGGTAAACGCGGTGTACTATTTTCTAGATCAAAGATTATTAGGTTCGGGTCCTGAACATCAACAGCTCCTATAGCCGACAAAAGTAATTTGTGTTGTGCTGGGCATGATTGCAGCACTTCCAAAGCCGAAATTGCTGAGGGTGAAACAGCTAAATCCTCAACAATGTTGTAATTCTGGGCCGCTCTCGCATGTGGATTGAAAGCAGACCTTCGAAGTACACCCTTGGCGGGCGGTTTGATTACTAAGTCTGGGTTAGGCTTCTCGATCTGTAGTGGATCGGAACCGGGAGCTGAGGTTGATGGATTAGAATGAGAAGATTCTGCTTCTTTACCATCAACAGGACTTTTACTACCATAATCTTGCGATCGAGTCGCAATCCTTACATGAGACATCATTAATATGGGTTCTTCACTGGCACTCGAGGAAGAACCTATCATCTTACTCTCCTGCTTTGGAAATGGATCTTTCAAAACAGCAGGAGTTGGGGAACCTTTGACGATTTTCACAACCTCGGCCCGATGAGGGCAATCTCTTGTAAAATGATCCTCTTCACAAATAAGACAAGGATATCGAGGTTTGCGCTTTTCGTCATTGGTTTCCGACTTTTCAGTTTTCTCCTTTGGAGTTTTGTCTGCTTTATTCTTCTTCTTACCTTTCTTTTTCCCACCGGATTTTGATTTAGCCGTAGATGACTCGACAGCGTGAATATCAGCGGAAACTTCAGCAGAAGATTCTCCTGTCGGGGAATCTGGTAAGGTTATAATAGGAGAAGAATTCTTTGAGGATTTCTTCTTGCTTTTAGTATTTACCGTACCAATCATGCCATCAGCGGCATGAGACCCCGAAGGAGCAACAGCGATTTGATTCGACTTAGGAAGATCTGGGATCTTTTCGTGTAACGTACCTGACTGAGTATAAACTAAGTCAAGGTACTGCGCTTGAGAAATCACTTGCTCCTCAGTAACTACTCCGGCCTTAGCTACGTCTTCAGTAATCTTCGGTAATAATGATTTAACAAACCATTCAGCTAAGATTTGGTCCGGGATAAAAACTTTCACTAATCGCCTTCGACGTATCCATTCGTGAATATGATCGGAAATATAAGTGGACGTCGATTGTTTTAATGAAGTTAGTAACTCCGTGCCATTATCATATCTGACCGGCAACTGAAAATGAGTTAAGAACGAGGTAAATAACTGGCTAAAATTATAAAAAGAGGCCCGTGGTAACTCAATGTACCACTTTTCCCGGATGCGGGTGTCGTCGTTGGAAATAGGGCAGTGCCACATGCAGAGCACGGGAGGCCACGTGAATATGAAGGGGCCTTTAATGCCCCAAGCCGTCGATACACCGGCACAAAGAATGTCTCAAGGCATCCTTAATGGAGCCGCTGGAGGGGATGGCGCGCCTGCGGATTGTATTCAATGCAGGTCACTTCAACAGTTTTGGGAATGAGCATAAGAATGAATGTTGGCTGGTGTTGGGGGCAGTATGCGTGGAGAGGAATCCATTGCGAGCTCAGAATTCATGTCGTGAGGTGGTGGTGGAGAGCTGGGGGGAGGCTAGCTTCATACCAGCGCCTCTCAGCCTGTGTTTATACTCTTTTGAGCACTGTTTGGTTGCATTTTGGAAGCGGCAGGCTGTGGGAAGGTTCAGCACAAGCTTTAGGCCCTCTTGTGAACAGCACGAGGAAGGGGGAGTTATCATGGTTCGCGAGCGAATGCCCTGCAGGAGAGGTCCTGAGCGTGGAGAACCCTCCCGCCCCCCTGCAGCGGACATTTATCACCATTGTTGCTGTTGTTATTGCTATCGAAGAATGGGAGCCAACCCAATTCCAGCAAGCCAAGTCATGGAAGTGGGCAGCTCTGCCGAGGGAGAGCCAATGCTCCCAGCATTTGGCTCGGTTATCTTCACACTGGGTAGCTCCAGGGAGAATGCAGGAATCAATGCACATATCTCTGTGCTTTTCACCAAAATTCCAGAGGAACACGAGGAGGAGTCATCACTGGTTATGGAGGAGGACAATTCAGGGCGCGGAAAAGGGAAGCTCCCAAGGGGGGAAACGTCTAAAGCAGCGGACAGCGCTGAGAGTGGCAAAGGAAAGTTCCCAATTGGGGAGTCTTCTACGGCGGTGGGCACTTACGGTAGAGATCAGCCTCAGCCCCTCTCCCAATTTCGTAGCCCTGTGCAGCCTTCCACCTCGCAGAATCCTATGGCTAGGGGGGAAGGCGTGGCAGAAGGAGAGGGCTGGCGCAGAATTGAGGAAGAGGAGCCAGAAGACTAGCTCCCATCGTCACTTTCGTGCTTCGGCTTTCTTTTTTCAGGTTGGGTCTTCTCAAGTCGCATCCTGGTTTCTGGTCTGTGTCAATTTCTTGTTATATGTCATGGTTTGTGTTCTATATGTAGCTAAGACCCGCTTGCGGACACCACAGTCGCAGTGGGCGCGAAGTCGTCTGGTTGGTACTGGGTTTATGGCGTTAAACGTTTTCTGTCGGCTCAGAGTTTTGCTTTCAAGTTTTACAGTTTGGTCCGTCTACAAGTCCTTTTTGAGGAACCCCTGCGTGGGCTGTCATGTTGCTACTCTGGAATCTCTTAGTCATGTTGTCAAGTTTTTTGATCTTTATGCAAGAATCGCCCTGCGAGGCAATCACATGAGTCAGTCTCTACCGCCCATGGAGCCATTCATGGCTCTGGGCAGCCAGCTTCTTTGGATGTAAAGTTTCTCTGTATATATCAATATAATAGTAGTTAGTATTGCCGAGAAAAAAAAAACTCAATGTACCACTTGGCCGCGAGACCAATGAGAGTACGCTGGAAAAGACGTAAGCGGATCGAATCATCCGAGATGGAATTAGAGGCACACCAGAGGTGGTAAGTCATCACATGATTCGACGGGTCCTCTCCAGACTTACCTTCGAACTTGGGTATGTCACTGGGCAACTTATTTGGCATTGGCGGCCAAAACGGAAGATAATTTATTGGATCGTTTGTTAGGCACGACAACTCTGGTAAATCCAAAGTTGCGATAAATGGTAATTGCCGATTAGGATCCCTGAAGCTCTGGGTCACAAGACCAGTCCCAGGAGGAGGATATCCAGGATAACTTGGAATAGGAATCGCGTTCGGGATATCGTATCCTCCCGGAAAACCAGGATTAACTGGACTGTACTGGGGTTGCTGAGGTGGTTGATAAGTGTACCGAGGATACGGTTGATACTGGTAAACTGGTTGCTGGACAGCAGGCCCGTATTGGTACTGTCCCCAGCGGAGTCGTCATTTTGTCATGCGAAAAGAGTCAATTTTGCGGACAAAACCGACCTCCCTAGAAGCTAAGGCTTTCTAGTGACAAACAAGACAATTAAACACTACCTTTCTCTAAATATGCATTTAGAATACAAGTAATCATGTGTTTATAACATACCTTTAGTCCAACGCTTTGTAGTAGTCCAGCCTCGCCGATCCAGATGAGCTCCTCCTTCTCTTCGAAACCTGCATTCACTAACAAGCAAAAGATTACATAGCACCTGAATAACTCATAAAATAAAACATATTCATCATACAGACCAAGGAGTATATGAAACAAATCATGTATAACAATCTGTTGAGAAAAATGAGCTTAATTGTATTAAGTGGAAACAAAAGAAACCATTACAACCTGAGCCTTGGTGTTGTGCAGGTCCCTCCTAGGGTCCAGCAAGAGTTCTCCTTTACTTTGATCAGCTCACCCACTTCCAAATGAAGCTAAGAAAGGATGGGAATCTCTCCTCTCAAGCTCTATAAGGGAGTCCTAATTCCAGCAGCATCTACCCTTAGGAATGTTCAGCTTTCAACCTCCCCTCCCTCTAGCCCAATGCCTGTATTTATAGTGCTTTAGAGGAAGTTAATCAGGTCCACCATCAATGGGATAAGCCCCTCTTTGAATGGGATAGCTCCCCTCTTGATGGGATAAGTTCCTCTTTCATAGGGATACATGAACCATCTGGAGGCGCTCAATACACGTCAAACAAACTTCTAGAATGCTCTAGAATCGACCACAAGTAACTTTTTTGAAGTAAAACTCGTGCCTTTTGACCTTTACAGGGGTACGCACCCACCCCTTTACAGACAGAGCATACAAGTACGCATGGAATGTGAACTTGAGGTGCGTACACGCAGGTAAGGCTAAGAGAAATTGCGTACCCAGAGTTATATAGATTTTTAAAGACTTTCTCTCTTTCTTGGAGTTTGACATGAAGAGCAGAGGTATATGACTTGCCAAGGAGGATAGTATGACAGTTGATGGAGCCATACTAACTGCAAATAGTCATGGTGACAAATTTTAGTGTAATAGTCCCCTAGCCCCCTTTTGGATGTTAACCTTGAATTCTAATCTCGTGGGATCTCTTTACTGACCATTTGGCTTTAGGGATGGTATTTCATGAGAAACCCTGATTTTGGTTATGTGGTCTTGCTCCCTCATCCACATATATTGCCCCCTTTCCATTCATTATAACCCCATTCATTATTTCTCCCACTTAGGTCCGCATTCCTCCATTGGGTCCACATAGGGCTAGCTCTACCCTTCCCCTTGCCCACACCTTGGTTCGGGCCTGGAATGGTGCCTTGAAGGTTGATGCAGCTGAGAAAAAATATAAATAAATAAAAAATAAATTAAAATTAAAATTAAAAAATTAATAATTAATAATTAATAAAAAATTAAAAATTAAAAGCATAATTGGCCACATTCAATAGGAAAATGTACCACAAAATGCAAAAGATATATGAGACAAACACATTTAGCACATGGGAAAATGACAATACATGAGCTCTACCCCATCACCCTGGTTCCTACAGGGCCTAGATGAGCCTTCTTTATCATTTAGGAAATCATGATTGTACCAATCCCTGGTGGGCAATGAAATTCCCTATCTTGAAGGGGGTATCCACTGTCATATCTCACACGTCATGCTCTTACCCCTTGAGCCTCGAACAGTTAATTAAAGAAAAATCATAAAAAGGAAAAGGGAATATAAAGAAGGGTGGAAAAATCAAGGCCAGGGCACCTCATGTACCACGATTTCTACCTCATATACATTATATATTGAAGTGTGTGCTTCCCTTTTAATAGCTACCCTTTTACCCCAGCATGTGGCCCAGGGATGCCCCTTTCATTCCCTACTCCATTCATCTCCTTATCACATGCCACCGCCTTTTAAAAGACGTACCTTGGACATATTATCCCCTTTAAAAGTAGAAACCACCTAATAGGATACTTGGTTAAGCCCATTTGGAGCTTAGAGACATTAGCACATGCCAAAGCCCATTATGCAAGGGCATGTCATTATGAAGTACCCACTTGTTTTCAATGGTTTATAAGATCTTTTAATCAATTTCCTTGATGACTTGTTGTACTTGAAGGCTAGGAGATGCATTGGATCTTATGCAGGATTGCAAGTCGTCTCCATCTTGGGTTTGGTCTCCCTATATGGGGTCCTAACCTTCCAGAGGGATACATTGGCACATACAGGGTGTGTGTTCAGAGCCATGGGCCTCCACAACAATATACAACACTCCATGGATCCTTGGAGATGTTCAGATATTGCTTGAGATTTACCTATTGGACGAGGAAGATGCACCTAGTTCACTAGCCCCACAGTTGTACAATGCACTTGGTAGATGACCCAGGACTTGTATGTTGATGTGGCATCACTTACACCATCATCTGAGCCCTTATAGATGGTCTACAGGCATCTTCAACTTACTTGGAGACCCATGAGGTCACTTGTGTGCCCTCATAGCCATTGGGAGCACCACATGTTTATTATGTGGAGAACAAGGGGCCAACCCCTTGTCCATTACTTTTGGAAGTCCAATTCATTATTTTGGAACTTATGGACTTCATCGAGACTCTTAAAGAGCCCAATGACATGAATTATTGATTATTCGACCTCTTAGTAGGCTTGTTATTTTGTTTATGAGTTAGTTTGGTAGGCTTGTCACCAATAAATAGTTATTTCCACATTATTTTTAGTTGATGGGCTAATGTAGGAGAGAAATGAATTCATTTTAGATCATCACCTGGATTGAATCATTCTCTCTCTTGAGAATTTCACATTTCTTTCTTGGAGGATGAATTGGAGCATGGATGAATTTTGATGTTTGGATTGGACTTTCTTATCTTGGAGCTTCTTTATTGGCAAATGTGTTGATGGTTGGATATGTTCTCTTACATGTAAGTACACACATTTAACGTTATTCTTGTTTTACTTTGTCATATTCATTGGAATGGGATTTTCGCTATATTAGGGCTAATTGTTGTATTACATAATTGTGAAAATTATGGAAAAATTATTTCTATATAATATCTCTCAATGTATGGTCCATGCATGTTGAATAAAATCTCCTAGGGATAATTCTACTATTGAATTTATCTTGATAAGCCATCTCTTTTTGCAAAGCGAAGTATAAAGCTTTAAGGTCACTTCTTCTTACCCTAAAGGCCAAGCAAAGTAGTCCTTGAGGCCTCTTTGACTAAGAAACGAAGTCCTTTCTCATCATTCTCCTAGACTCCATTCTCCCCAAGGCATTACGCACTGGTCTAGTAATAGGTGGTCACTCAAAGAACCATTTCTCTTCACCTTTCCCTCTTCATTCTAGGTCTAGCCACCTAGGGCATCACTTTCTTGACAAAGTAGCCATATAAAAATTTTGATCTCCTAGCCTCTACCGTGCTGGTGTGTCCTCAAGGTCTCCTCCAAATTTGAAGAAATTATGACGATGGTATTGTGAGATATCCCAAGCCCTAGCTCTGAAATCAAACTATGCCTTTGTGTTCCCTAGGCTAGTACCTCATAGGATCAATTTAATAATTCTAAGTGGAAACTCTTATTTTTATCCTTTCCTCTTCCTTGTCTGGATTAAGATCATCATTGGTTGCTAAAGTCCCTCCCCTTAATCTAGGTTGTGTGGTCACATACCTTTAAAAAGTTAATTCTTCAAGAACCACTTGGGAAACCAAGTTCAATAATGATTTTAGGGAACTGGAAACTCCTTTACAAGTCATATTCCCTCAACCTATCCCTTAAATCCTCGCCTCCTTCTCCTATAAAGCTTTGTACCTTCCTTGAAGAGCAAGAAAGCCCCATTCTTAACCTCCTTCTAGGAAAAGGATCATTAAGGTCACTTCACATCCATTTGTTGACTTATCCTTCACAAGTGACCTTCTATATACCGGTTCTCCTCCCATCGGTGAAAGTCCATAAAGAGTAGGGAGTCTTAGCTGAGGTGATAGTGGGCTAAGTCTCTATCATTACCCTTGATCTAGTTGTCCCTTTAGGAGTCCCTTTTAGGCCCCCTACTAGTTTGAGTAGTAACATTTTGGCACCGTTGTCGAGGAGGAAGAAGGTCTACCTCCCTAGTGAATCATTGAGGAATTGATTCTTTAACGACATCTATAAACATTCCTATGGTGTCTCCACTCATTGTCCAAACCCCTAGTTTACTTGAAGATGACAACATTCTTCCTTTAACTAGGGTTGCTACAAAATGGGGAGAATGAACTCCATCACCTATTGGAACTGCCCTTCTCCTTGAATTTGAGAAATTCAGTGATCCATCCCCAAATATGCCATCTAGTTCTAACACTGACCCAAAACAAGATCAACCCAAGATGACCAAAAGTGAAATGCACTTGGTTAGTGTCTTTTCCACTTTGAAATTGAGTGATGATCCCAAACCATTACCTAAGAAATATAACCGATGGTTACCCAAGTTCAAAGGGGATGCTACTTGGAATGCCCATGGCTTTATTGAGGAATTCTATTGGAAAATTTCCTTTAGGATGATCTTCGATGAAGATAGGCCCATGATGTTTTTTTCTCTATCACTTGAAGGACAAGCAAGAGAATGGTGCCTTAGCCTTCCCCCAGCATGCATAGAAGACTTTGATGACTTTGAAGACCTATTCATGAAGAGGTGGTCATGCAATACCCAAGGAACCTTTAACATTGAAAAAATATGTCAAATAACCAAGGGAAGGGAAGACGTACGGGAATTAATTAAAAAAATTTATAGGGTGGTCAAGGATATACATGATCATTTGAAACCATATGAAGCTAATATTCTTGATAAATTCATGAAAGAAGTGGGTGGCCACTTAACTTATGTATTAAGGGATAAGAAGCCTTCCACATTGGCTGAAGCCAAAGAGATAGCAATGGAAGTTGAGGAAAACCTACAAATATTGAAAGTAGATGGCACTCACCACCCTAGAGCCAAAGTTGAGGTCAAGAAGGATAAGTCCAAAGATCAACACGAAGAAACCCTCCTTTCCATCCTCAAGAAAATGGAGAAATTCATTGAAGAAGCCAATGCACATGATAGGGTTATCATTAATAAAATCACTGCCTTGGAAAGGGCTCAAAAATCGAGTTATATTCCAAAAGGAAAACCCTTTCCCAAAAACCAAAGTGAAGAAGATAGGTCAAGCTCGTCTCAATTCCCAAACACTTTGGCTCCAACTAATGTTGTTGAGCTAGACTCATCTTCTAAGGATGAGGGTAGTGAAGAGGGATAGAGTGAGGGTGAAGAAGGTGATGAGTAGGCTAGCCTTGTCGAATCTGACATCTTCAACATTTTTCTAGGAGGATCATATACATACCCTCCCATTAGTGAGTTCACCCTTAAGGAGGAAAAAGAAGAATCCATTCTTAACTCTGTTAGAAAGGAAAGGTTCAAAGGGGTCCAATATTCACGAAATGAAAATAACAAAGACCCTACAACCTCTAAGGAACCATACAAAGAAGACTCATTTCCCAAGAAAGCCCCTCCCAAGGAGTCTCTCCCTGAAATTCCTCCCAAGAAGGATCCCCCAACCAAAGCCAATTCAAAAAAAGGATCCTCCAAGGAAGGAAAACATAAAGAAGAAAGAAAAGGGATAAGAAGCTAAACTTGACATTGACATAGGGGTTGTCATAGGAAAAGTAACCATAACCGTTCCTTTGAAATAGATTGCAAAACTTCCCAAGCAACAACAACAAATCAAGAAGTCCCTAGGAATTCAGGGAGAAGAATTACCCGAAGAATTACAAAACATTCATATTCCTTACTGAAATGTTGGGTGTGAACCATTTATGCTCACTTTGGCTATCAATGACCTCTTCTTACACAATTGTATTTTAGACTCAGGGGCTTTCGCGAATATCATGCCCTTAAAAGTAATCGGGTCTCATCATCACTCAGTCGTATAAGAAGGTATGTGGTTTTAACTCCAAACCCGTGGAGGTGTAAGGTCTCATCAAGGACCTTAAGGTTTCTTTGGCTAGGAACCCCGACATATCCCTTCTCATGGATGTTGTTGTAATTGATATTCCTGCTGTGTGGGGAATGTTATTGTCTAGGAAATGGGGGGATATTGTTGGACGTCATGTTCAAATGGACTTATCATATGCTACCATCCCAAAATATGATGGAACCCCTTTTATCCTTCATAGGGAACCCACCTACCTATCTCATGTGAATAAGCCTAAACCATATTACGAAACGCATGAAATTGAGAAGCCTTCTCCTATTTTCCCGGCTCAAGAAGTTTGTACTCTCAAAAAACCGATTTTAAAACAAGCTGAAAGTGGAAGCCTAAAAAGGAGTATAAGTCTGGGGACTTGGTCGTGGTTGATAGAGACACAATACCTATCAAGATTCATGGAAAATTTGGGGAGGACTAATATTACATTTCTAAACTCAACGACAAACTTTGGCCCGAGCCAGTCAAATGAAGTTGTATCACCCCTTTCCTTGAGACTTCATATTGTATCATATGCATGGTAGAGTAGGATACATTGCATGTTGATTTTGCATTAGAACTAACATCATATGATATCTCTCATGGTAGATTAGATGCATTTAAATTAAAATTTGCATATTTTTTTATTTCACAACCTAATTCTAAGCATGGGTGATCAGAAGACATCGTGAAAAAACATGTTTCCCCATGGGTTCAATCATTGATATGTGTACGTAACAAGTCTACGGTAACCAAGAGATTGTTGGAGTTCTCATGACCTCCCATTCGAGTAGCTTCGTCCACTTCTTCGAGAAATCAAGTCCCAGTTGGAGCCATATGTTACCCACCATTTTGTGGGTGATATCCCTAGGAGAAATTTTTCTCCAAAATGGTCCTCAACCGATAGCCAATAGCTCCTTGTAACCACCAACTAGCTCATTGTGCCATTTCTTCGCCACCTGAGCCATCCATGTGGTCCCTCACCCATCTACCATGATCATATGTTTGAAGGTGGGCCTCCTGAACCTAAGGTATGCCTTGTCATTTGGTAATTGAGTATTGTAGTTTTCTTATCATGGACACTTATGGGCATGGATTAATGGGGAGATTCAACGGAAGGAATGGGCTAGGTTTGTGCTCTTGTCCCCTAGTGCCCTTTTGGATGTTAACCTTGGATTCTAGTATCATGGGATCTCTTTTATTGACCATTTTGCATTAGGGATGGTATTTCATGGAAAACCCTGATTTTGGTTGTGTGGTCCCGCTCCCTCATCCACATATATTTTCCCTTTTCCATTCATTATAACCCCATTCATCATTTCTCCCACCTAGGTCTACATTCCTCCATTGGGTCCACATAGGGTTAGCTTTCCCCTTCCCCTTGCCCACACCTTGGGTTAGGCTTGGAATGATGCCCCAGAGGTTGATGTAGCTGAAAAGAAAAGTAAAAGCATAATTGGCCACATTCAACAGGAAAATGTACCACAAAATGCAAAAGATGGTCAAGACAAACATATTTAGCATGTGGGAAAATGCCAATACATGAGCTCTACCCCATCATCATGGTCATCACCCTGGTTCCTACAAACCCTAGATGAGACTTATTTATCATTTAAGAACCCATGATTGTCATAACCCCTAGTGGGAAATGAACTGCCCTACCTTAAAGGGGGTATCCACTTCCATATCTCACACGTCATGCTCTTACCCTTGAGCCTCGAGCAGTTAATTAAAGAAAAATAATAAAAAGGCAAAGGGAATATAAAGAAGGGTGGAAAAATCAAGGTCGAGGCACCTCATGTACCATGATTTCTCTCTCCTATACATTATATACGCAAGCGTGGGCTTCCCTTTTACTAGCTACCCTTATACCCCAGCATGTGGCCCAGGGTTGCCCCTTTTCATTCCCTACTCCATTCATCTCTTTATCACATGCCACCACCTTCTAAAGGATGTACCTTGGACATATTATCCCCTTTAGAAGTATAAACCACCTAATTAGATACTTGGTTAACCCAATTTGGAGCTTGGAGACATTAGCACATAACGACGCCCATTATGGAAGGGCATGCCATTATGAAGTCCCCACTTGTTTTCCATGGTTTGTAAGCTCTTTTACTCGATTTCCTTGATGACTTGTTGTACTTTAAGGCTAGGGGACAGATTGGATCTTATGCAGGATTGCAGGTGGTCTTCATCTTGGGTTTGGTCTCCCTATATGGGGTCCTAACCCTCCAATACGGGGTCCTAACCCTCCAGAGGGATACAATGGCACATGTAAGGTGTGTGTTAAGAGTCATGGCCCTCCATACCAGTATACAACACTCCATGGATCCGCAGAGATGTTCAGGGATTACTCGAGATTCACCTATTGGACGAGGAAGATGCACCTAGTTCACTAGCCCCATAGTTGTACCATGCACTTGTCAGATGACCCAATACTTACATGTTGATGTGGCATCACTTACACCATCATCTAAGCCCATATAGATGGTCGACGGCATCTTCGACTTACTTGGAGACCCATGAGGTCACTTGTGTGCCCTCACAGCCATTGGGAGCACCACATGTTTATTGTGTGGAGAACAACGGGCCAACCCTTTGTCTGTTACTTTTGGAAGTCCAATTCATTATTTTGGCACTTCTGGACTTCATGAGGCCTCTTAGAGAGCCCAATGACATGCATTATTGATTATTCGACCTCTTGGAAGGCTTGTTATTTTGTTTATGAGCTAGTTTGGTGGGCTTGTCACCAATAGATAGTTATTTGCACATTATTTTTATTTGATGGGCTAATATAGGCTCAAATTAGGTAATTTGAACTCCTAATGAGTGTATAAATAGGAGAGACATGAATTCATTTTAGATCATTACCTGGATTGGATCATTCTGTCTCTTGAGAATTTCACATTTCTTTCTTGGAGGATGAATTGAAGCATGGATGAATTTTGATGTTTGGATTGGACTTTCTTATCTTAGACGTTCTTTATTGGCAAATGTGTTGATGGTTGGATATGTTCTCTTCCATGTAAGTACACACATTTAATGTTATTCTTGTTTTACTTTGTTATATGCGTTGGAATGGGATTTTCACGATATTAAGGCTAATTGTTGCATTGCATAGTTGCGAAATTGTGGAATTATTGTTTCTATATAGAATCTCTCAATGTATGGGCCATGTATGTTGAATAAAATATCCTAGGGATAATTCTACCATTGAATTTATCTTGATAATACATCTCTTTCTGCAAAGCGAAGTATAAAGCTTTAAGGTCACTTCTTCTTGCCTTAAAGGCCAAGCAAAGTAGTCCTTGAGGCCTCCTTGACTGATAAATGAAGTCCTCTCTCGTCATTCTCCTAGAATCCATTCTCCCTAAGGATTAGACATTGTTCTACCAATAGGTGGTCACTCAAAGAACCATTTTTCTTCAACTTTCCCTCTTCATGCTAGGTCTAGCCACGCTGAGCCACCTAGGGCATCACTTTTCGGACAAAGTAGCCATAGAAAAAGTTTGATCTCCTAGCCTCTACTGTGTTGGTGTGTCCTCAAGGTCTCCAAATTTGAAGAAATTTTGATGGGGGGATTGTGAGATATCCAAATCCCTAGCTTTGAGATCAAACTTTTCCCTGGTGTTCTCTAGGCTAGTACCTCATAGGATCAATTTGACACCTCTAAGTTAAAACTCTTGTTTTGATCCTTTCCCCTTCCTTGTCTAGGTTAATATCATCATTGGTTGCTAAACTCCCTCCCCTTAACCTAGGCGGAATCCACTTGGTCCCGTCTGGTCCCGTGTCTTTGAAAAGTTAATTCTTTGAGAACCACTTGGGAAACCAAGTTCAATAAGGATTTTAGGGATTGGAAAACTCCTTTACAAGTCATATTCCCTCAACCTAGCCCGTAAATCCTCACCTCCTTCTCCTAGAAAGCTTTCTACCTTGCTTGAAGAGCAAGCAAGCCCCATTCTTAACCTCCTTCTAGGAAAAGGATCATTAAGGTCACTTCACATCCATTTGATGAATTATTCTTCACGTGACTCTATATACTGGGTATCCTCCCATCAGTGAAATTCCATAAAGAGTAGGGAGTCTTAGTTGTGGTGATAGTGGTCTATGTCTCCATCGTCGCCCTTGATCTAGCAATTGTCCCTTTAGGATTCCCTTTTAGGCCCCCTGCTAGTTTGAGCGGTAACAAGTGGTAAATTAGATAAATCAGAAGGTATGGGAATTGATTCAGATTGTTCAGGGTGTGAAAGTGGAAGAGAAGTAGAAGTAGAGGCTTCAAGTCTACACCTGAGGGAAGCAATTCACATAGAGATCTCTGGATCTGATAATGGATTAAAGAGTTGAGGATCAGAATGAGATCTAGTATGCCTGCGTGAAGCCAGGTTTAATTTATGAGTTGCCAAGTGAAAAAATTTAGCCTGCTAGCCTCTTATTCACCATTAATAGGTAAGTCTTATTGTTGTCACAAGGAAGAAATTCAAACTTCGTTCCCTAACAATGATGCCACTCTGATGTTGTTTATTTGTAGATATTTTTCTAGGCTTGGAAATTGTGCCAAAGCATCTAAATGAGGATTTACTTAAATGGATGATCAATGAATCAAATCATTCACATATACAAAAACCAAATATCGTAAATGTTTTCGAAAGTGTTGATTCCAGTACTAACAACATGCAATCTTTAAATGTTTATGATAGATGAAAAAGATGATATCTGATAACTAAATATCCCTCCTAAATATTTATATGATCAAACAAAGCAGAGGCATATAGAAAGATTTCTATAGCTAACAATTATACATTTGATAGATGATAGAAATAAATAATTTAATGATGCATAGGTACTAATTTAAACAAATTGTTTAATTAACCAATCTCAGTGATGATAATAACTTTGCAGGGGCTATTAGGGAGGTTAAAACTCGACCTAGTCGTATCTAGTACTTCTATATTACCTCAAATACATGAAGAATGACACAAATGATTACACAAAGAAGACTCACATGAACACAAATGTTGCAAGAAACTGAAGCCAGAAGCCTTTGATTATCTTCAAAATTTCCAGAAAAATACAATAATTTTTATGGCTTTATCAAAGTATCAACCCTTATTACTTCGAATTACAAAGTATTTATAAAGTCTTTTCAAAAATATCTAATCTATTATAATCTTTTACATAAAAATAATCTTCATCCAAAACAATTTGGATAACTCTAATTAATACAACTCAAAATAGAAATTCTAAAACTGATTTAGTGTAATCAACACACTATTCGAGGACTTAGTTTCCAAATGCTTCCTTTAAACTTGATTATGCTTATTGTGTTGTTGTTTCTTTGCCCAAATCTTGCCTTCAAATCTGCCTTTTGTTTACTCGATAAGTTCATGGAACATATCCCACTTAACATCATCTAGATATGAAAATTTAATTACTTTCATGTATGTTTCATCTACCTCAGTGTATTTTTCAAATGTGGGCTTGGTTACAAAAATATGGTGAACTTCATATGAAATGAATAAATCATTTTCTAAACCTTGGAGAAAAGTTATACCACCAACATTTCCTTTTTCTTTAGCAAATTTTGAGTTATCTATTTCTACATCATGTAACTTCTTCTAATAATCTTCCTACTAGATCCATTGGCATGAGAATCCCTTAAGATGGGAGTCCTTTTTGTTGAAGAACATAATTTTTTTTTATGAAACCTCTTGTTCTGAACTTCTAGGTTTTGGCATTTGTTTTCTAACTATAGCATCAAATTCCTCTTTGTCAATACTTTTCTTACTTCAAGGAATGCATCTGTCATGTTTTTAATACTTATCTCTTCAAGTTCTTCTTTAGTTTTTTAATACAAAACTTTGATAATTCTTGTTGCTTCTCCAAGTTTATTGTCCAACTCCTCTTTGATATCAACAACAACAACTTTTGCTTTGTACGCTAGTTGTTCTTGTTCAAAAATAATTTCTATTGAGGTCCAAACATATGAAATAGATGAATTGATGTCTATCCAGATCTTCTCCTTAGCTTCTGACATATTATGTGCACTAATTGATTCATCCATATATTTTTCAAGCTATCTAGTGAGCTTGAAATTATTTTGTACTTCTGCAAGATATGCATTATCTGCCTTGAGTTTACTATCTTCTACCCTCTGTAGTGATGCTTTGAGTTTCTCAATTTCAATATTCCTTAGTGATAGATTTCCCATAGCTTTAGATAACTTTTCAGTGGCATCTTGGTTGGGTCGCCCTATTTCTGTTCTAGAAGTTCTTGCAATGACTTCTTGTTCTCTCTCCTTCATAAGTTTTTCCATGTTTGCTTCCATTTTCTGAATTCGGATGTTTTACTCAATAATCATGTGCATCATATTCTATTTTTCTTTCTCTCATTTCCCTACTTTGTGAGCTTGAGGATGCTCTATTGTAGGAAATTTCAATTGTTTCCTCAGCAATTGAATGCTTGCATTCTTGTTCTTAATAATTTCCTTAACAATATTAACATCATTAGGATCTAATCCTAATTTGATTACAATATCTTTGAAAGCTTTTATTCTTGTATCTTTTGCTAAAGATGAAATATTTTCTAACTTAAGCTGAGAATGAATATTATTTAAAGAACCATGTAGCTTTGAAGCTATCATGGTAGAACTTGTTAGGGAAGAATAAATCATTTCACCGGCTTGTTTTTGTATATCAATTTGATCTATGGGATGAATCTATTTAGAGTCAAAAGAGAACACTGAAGTTTTGTAATCCTATGTTGGCCTTAGACTCGGGACCTTCGGCTGAAGAAATGCCAATTTAAATTGTCCTTTGTCAGGGTTCAATGTAGACAAGAGTCTGGTTTGAGTAGTAGAGATCTGATTCCAAAACTCATAATAGGTAGCAGTTTTTAGCATTTCATTCTTCTTCTTCATTTCTTTGAACCTAACAAAAACACTTTGCTCACCAAGAGAAGGGGAAGCAAATTTATCAGTAATTATTTCTTCAGTTTGTTGCAAAGTAAACACAAGCTCACTTGATAACATAACTGTTGTAGGCACCTATGTATTTCTGACCTCTAATGATTCTTCTTTTGTGTTATTTGTCGTTCTCCTCTTAAAAACTCTGAATTCTGTTGATTTGGAACCTGAACCAATAGGAGACATACTTTCACTTGGCCTTTTTAAGTATTTTTCTTTAATTCTTGGAGTTTCCCAGGCTGTTTGACTGGAAATCTATTCTTCAACCTCCTGCAAACTATTCTCCTCCCATACCTCTTGATTTGCATATTGTTTGACTTTTTGTTTTGAGATATGAGTGTAAGGAGCAGACTTTTGCTCAACCCTAATAGATGAAATTACTCCCAAAGGATCATAAGTCCAACTGAAACTTGACTTAAAATTCATTTGGCTCAATAAGCTTTCCACCTCCTTATCAGTTGCTCTAGTATTTACTATGACTGGACCAATTTCAGCCTTTAGTTTGAATTGGCCCTTTTGCTTTATGGATACAAAATGAACCTCATCCATGTTCAAACTTTGTCTTATGAATTCTAGAGTCAAAATCCTCATGCGAACAAAAACTAGCAATTTGTATGGTTGCAACTCAAAACCAGAAACTCTAATTTCTGTGAAATTATTATATAAGTAACAGTCTCCTACCTTTCACTGTTCAATCAGATGCAAAATCCTTTTATTTTTTGTTGATATCCTCGGGACAACATCACTGCTAAGGAGACACAATGAAAAATATAGGAATTGATCTACAAAATCACTGAAAGAGTAAACTTCTGAATTTCTTCTAACTAATGAGGTCCAGTGAATAACAAACTGTGGGTTTCCCTGTGAGTCAAGCTTTTGAAGTGGCATTTTGAACCTTTCTAGTTGATGATATAAAAACAAATAAACCAATACTGATTGATTCTTAAAATATTTTTTTGCATTGAACTTCAAATATTTTTCATGAATGATATCTAAAATAAACTGGGCAAAATTGAAAAGAGCAGAGTGATTTTTACCATGTGAAAAGACTGACAAAAACCCTAAAATGACTTCATCAACCCATTCATCACTTTGATAACCTAAAAGAAAACAAGCCATAGAAATTAATTGTCTAGACATCTCTGGAAAGGTTGCTGAAGAATATGATGGATTATGGCGAGGTAATTCAGAACCCTCTCACATGAAAGACTCAAAAATACTAGCTTGTTGTTGAAAGATGAGTTTCTGGTAGATTTCCATCAATGAATCGATTGAGAATGTATGAATGGAGCTTGGAGGTTAACTTGCAAGGCCTGACAAATGGATTATGGGGTATGGAGAACAAAGATTCACCATTTCTGGCTACAATCGTTCTCTGGCTAGGTAGATAATAATTTTCACACCAAGTAATAAATTCAAGGAAATGATAAGTTTGAGGGAAAACAAATTGTGGTAACATGGATTCCCAAAAGTTGAATTCATCATTGGCATCTTCAAATTTCTGAAATGCCCAATTGTGGAGTTCGTATAAGTCAAATTTGCATTTGGTTTCTATGATTTTGAAATCAACATCTACCAGAGGGAATTCTTCTAGATTAAGAACATGAGGAATCATTAGGTTTTCAATGGAGATCTTAACTTTTCCCTTCTGGATAACCGTTTTTAATTAAGAAGGGAATGAGGAATTAACAGTACTCGATGATCTGCTGACTAATTGAAGTGGTTGACTGTGAAATACAAAAATCTCATGTCACTGAGCACCTTTGCAAACACTGGCGAAATGGAGGAAAATGACAAGTTGATGGGGGATAAATTGGTTTAGCAGATGATCTCAAATAACCATTTATCGAAATTGATGTTTGGCGTGTCACCAAACAACTATCAGGACGTTGGCGAAAATGAATTAATGACTTTAACAATTAAATGGTTAAACTAATGGAAGAAATGGCGAGAATCAAATTGGTGGTCGTCTTGGCGGAAGTGTTAAAGTAGCGGGAGTGGTGGTAGCATGAGAAATCGACTGGAAAGTGGTTTGTGCGGGGGGGAAGGGGGGTGTGGTGGTATGTGGTTTCCATTAGGGGGCAATCCGCAATTATTTATCACTCGACACATACGGCTAGGCGGTTTCAATGAAACAACTTTGCAAACCCCGCTTCGTTAAATGTCGAGAGTGTGGGGGGGGTCCCGCAATCTATCATTGATCATTGATTTTGGTGGAAACAATCTGCATCGTTGGAAACTGCTTGACATATAATTGTTGGCGGAATTTTGCAAATAATACTTAAACAAACTTTATTTGCGCCTAAAATTTAATTAAAGAGGAATTTATAAACATATGCCAAACTTTATTACATAGTGTGAAAAAAAAAAATTGTTTCGAAAAAACTATACAATTTAGAAATAAATTGCATAGGTAAAAAAATAGTTACAATAAACGTCATCATCACTTTGATTTCTCTTGTAAAGGACATTCACACTTTTTCTCTGACAAATTGGAGATTATTTGATGCATTTCAATATCTTTGGAAGCTATAATTTTGATATTTCGTGGAGCTACTTCTCGATTTGTGGTTGGATATATCTCATTTTCATCTTGTAAGTGTGCTTTGATGAATATTTTTCCTTTTAAAATGATATCTATTGTATGGAATTGTTGCAACTAATTAATGTTATTGTGCCTTAGTTTATTGAATATCATTGTAAAAGGTTATTTTGGTTGGCAATTGCATACATTACTCATTCCATGACAATAGATGAATGTTCCTAGTGGATGAATTTATTTTTTCCTTCCATGAAAATCCATAGATCTTAGGTGGGTAAATGTTAAAACTTGGTTGCTAGGGCATCCATATTTAGCCTCCTTGAAGACAATTTTGGTAAATTTTGAATCATCTTAGACTCCGTAGCCAGGGGAAATAGGCACTAGTCCAAAAACATTGGTGATCATCCTTTATTTTCCATCTCTTTTCTTCTCCCAAAAATTTCGACCCTCTCCATAGGACAACTAGCTAGGGCATCTGCAAATTCTATTGGAGTGAACATTTTGGAATTTCATTTGGATATAACTCTTCCTTCATGTTTTCTCTTAACTATCTCAAAGTTTGGTTGAGTTCCCACAATGAATTCTTCATAAATTTTAGTGCCCTAGGTGTACCCTAGAAGGGAAACCTAGACCATTTTCTTTGCGTAAGATGGCATGCTTGAGGGTCATATGAGCTTAGTATTTGGTGGAATAGATCTTAAGAGACCCTTTCCTCTCTCTTACCTTGACCTAGCGAATACCTTAGAATAATTTATTCCCATGATTACCCCTAAAACCCTAAGCCTAGCATAAACCCTTAATAGGTCTCTCAAGAAGAGTGAAAAGCTTATTTGAGATTTCAAATCATTTCGCAAGTTCCTTGGGAAGTCCTATGCCACCATTGGAGCCTTGATTCTAGGCATTCCTCTCATCATTGCAAATTTCAAGCCCTAGGGCTTGGTCTCTATCCGAGGTCTTTCTTGGAGAGCCTTTTAGCTTCTTTGAAGCATTGAACCATTTTTGTGCCTCTCCTTAAATGGGCTTAGTGGAACCACTTCACACATTGATCATTGATTCTTCCTATTTCAAGTGATTCCTCTCCTATCGGAACTCCTCTCATCGGTGAAAGTTTGTAAAGAGCAAGGGACATTGACTGAGGTGATAGTGGGTCTTTGTCCCATTGTTGTCACTTAGTCTAATAGTTGTCCCATAGGTTCCCCTCCTAGGGCCCTACTAGATTTTGTAGTATCAGGGTCATCTATTAACCACTCCTACCTAGGGAGGTAACACCATTATGTGACTAAGGCCCCAATTTTGGAAGTAAAGAAACTTATGAAGTGTTATTATGCCCATTTCTTTCAAGCTTGGTTCACTTAGATGTAATAATGATTAATGTACCTGATGATGAAAGTTACAGCATTGGATATTGTGTGTAATTGGCAGGTGGTTTCATCTATAGGTTTCAGAAACTTAACTGGGGTCCAGGTCCTCTAGAGGAACATATTGACACCTACAGGTGATGCGTTGAGAGCCATGGGAATCTAGAGCATTATATGGTGTCATTCCTAGCTATGGGCACCTTCAACACCTACAACATTCCTGCATTTACCTTATTATTCATGGGATGATGCACTTGGACCAGTTTCCCCAAGCCAACTTAGTTATATATACATGGTGTGGTAGTTGATCCAAGGCCCATGTGAGGTTTGTCTCATGCTTTGAGACATGGGAAGGTTAGCACCATATTCAATGCCCTCAATGTTGGATCAAAGACATATATTTTACCACTTAGAGACCCATGAGACCCAGTTTTGTGCCCCAAACCGATATTTGGTGGCCACATAATGATTTGCACTGAGATACAAGAGCCAACCCCTAGATCTTGATTTTAAAGGCCACTACACTTGTCATGGCACCAAAACGCCTCAATGTCATCCCTAAGGAAGGCCACGCAAGCATGACATCAACATTTTGGCTAGCATTGGTGGAGATAAAGTTAAATTTGTAAAATCTACTAGGTCGGCTTGTGACCTAGGCCTTTTCTTGCACATTATTTTATTATTATATAAGCTTGTAGGCTAAAGTAGGACATGTTAGAGCGTTCACACACACACAGATATATATATATATATATATATATATATATATATATATATATATATATATATATATAGATATAGATATAGCCCCATTTTATCTCTCATCATCATCACACTTGGAATTCGACCTCATAGAGGAAACTCACACTTGCTTTTTTGTGGATTATAATGGATCTTAGATGCATTTTGATGTTTGGAGTTGATTTTATACATTCTTTGGAGTTATTATTTTAATTAATGGGTGAATCTCTTGCACATTGTCTTGTAAGTACTCTTAATTGTTGAAGATCCTTTTCTATGTCTAATGTATGGAATGGCGGATTCTAGTTCATGCTACAATTATGCCCTAGTTTTATTACATATTAATTGAATTCTGGGCTAGATGAATATTGCATGCATTACTCATACATGACATGTAATAATTATCCTAGTGGTGAACTCCTAGTAGCTCTCCCATAAATCTCCATTATTCCTTTGAGTGGATAAATGCTTGAAATTTGTTGCTAGGGCATCAAATTTGGCCTCCTTAGAAGTAAGGTTAGTTAATATAAGACATCCTTGACTCCATATACCTAAATGAAAAGGAACTAATCCAAATTGTTGGTATCACTTTTTCTCCATATTTTCTCCCCTAAAATTTGGTCCTTTCAAGGCTAGAGAAGGAGTTAGGGCTTGGCGCAAATTTCTATGGAGGAGGTATTTTGGTGGTTGGATAGCCTAAACAACAAGTGTATAGGGTTTGCCAAAAAACCTATCAATTTGGTGGGAATCCATTTCAATTTCATCCCAAAATTCTTTTTCCTAGGTGTTTTCCCTATGAGGGAAACCATAGCTTTTCTTCTCTTAACTTAAGGAGTTTCTTGAAGGTTTCATCTTAGATAATATACATTGCAAGAAACCTTTTCTCCAAGATTTAACCTTGATTCACTCCAACACTCGTCAAATCAATCAAACCCTGGTTTTTGTGCCTCCATTCCTAGGGAACTTCTTGTAAAGCGAATTGCTTCCTTATGAAGCCTAGTACCAAAATTGTGTCTTTCTAAAAGACCTCCTTATGAGATCATTCAATACTATAAACATAGAAAACCTATTATAATTGATCTCGTTTCTACTAGGACTCCTCTCATTGGTGAAAGTTTGAAAAGAGAAGGGGGTTTTGGTTGTGGTGACAGTGGGCCACTTCCCCATTGTTACTAATAGGTCGATTTTATACCTTGTAGGGTTTCCTTCTCCAAGGCCAATTATTAAACCAATGGAGATGGGTTTCACTTTCAAGAATGATCGGAGGGTAGTGTTATCGATCCAATTAGTATGGATGCTAAGGTCATGTTGTCTCCCAAAGTGTACACCTAAGGCAAAACAGTCATAGTAGAGGTTGTCACATATTCCCTACTTTCTTTGTTTAAGCTCTCTCCTAGACAAGCTATAGGGGTAGTCCGTAAATGAAAGAGGAAAACTTGTTGAAACAAGAAGTTCTAGGAGACTAAGGGTAAGGCAATCACTTCTCTAAACAACTTGATTTAAAGTTAGTTGACAAGTGAGATTATTAATAATAAATGTTAATGTTAAAAATAGATTTAGTTAAATCAGTGAGACACTTAAAATGATAAAGAGTGAAAGATCAATGCCTTAATATCAATGCTTATTAATTAGAGTACTTGCACAAAATAAAATATATATCAAGTCACAAGACAAGAAATGTTGCAAGGCAAGGGTAGTATGAGAGATCAAAAGATTACAACAATTGGATATATGAGCAATATGAGATAAGCTTGCAATGTAAATAAGACTTTCACTTCAAGTAAAATGATATTCAAGAAACAATAAACTTGAAAATGAAAAGCATGACAATATAGGATTAGCAAGTAAATGAATTGAGCTCACAAATCCAATTATAGATAATCAAATGAGATGCACGCTGAATGCAAGATCTACCTATGTGAGATGAAAGATTCTGGTTCATTTTAATTATATGCCTATTCTAGTGGTGAATGCCTTCATGTAATATCCCAAACAAGATATTTTGCATAAATCTAACTGAACCAAAATTACTCCATAAAAAATTCCATTTATTTTAACAGAACATTTCCATGTAAAAATATAACCAATAGCATGCAACAAAATAACAATAAAATGAACAAGAAAAATCTCATCTTTTATTATAATAGGAACTAGGGTTTACATGTTGATACAACAAAATAGTTGATATGGGAAAATGACCTCAATAATTCGCTTCACTACTATGCTGACCCTCCAAACTGAACTGAACTACACTCTTAATATCTCCTATGAATTCTGGATGAATTCAACAAGGGAAAGTGGGTACTCGCCCAACCTCACTCAATCACCCAAGGATTTTCGTCCTGGGGCTACAAATGAAGTAGAGAATCAGGTTCTCAAACCTCTCACACAAGAAGAAGATCAAATCCAAGATGTCCTCTAATGTCCTCCTCCTCCTCTTTTATAAATCTGATGGACCCATCTAAAACCTCCTATTTTATTATTATTTTAATCAAGGAGCATGTCTCCCTCTTTTATTTCAATTAAAATATTTTTTTAATGTGGGAAAAGGGTAAATTGGCCACCATGCCTCCTCAAGTTACTAAAAATCAGTTCTAACCATCCCATCCTATAGATATTCTCTTTCTAGTTCCAATGAGCTATTACAATAAGGTGTTCTACCAAGTATTCCTCCCGAAATGCCACCTTAATCGTAATTAATTGAGTCAGGCCCATTAATAACTATGTTTTTTTAAGTTGTCATAATGCAACAGAACGAATGAAAAATGTGCAGATAATGGAATATACCAAGTGAATGCCATCAAACCACATAAAAACTCCTTAAAACCCCTCCAAAAGCCCCTGGGCCCGCTAAGGATGCCAACCTGCACCTGTGACTTGTATGCCCCCAACTCTAAAAGTCCATCCTATCCATGCTATAAGGAACACCAGAAAAAGGAACATTGCAAATCCTCTCGCCCCAAAATTGCTTGTCCTCAAGTTATCCAAACCGTGGATTAGTCTGGTGGCCTAATGCAACCGAGACCCAATGCCCAGATCCATACAAACCACTGGGTGATTTTATGCCTCTATGTCATCCCATCATGAACGGACCCTCAATGCCGTGATCCTGAACCAATCTCTAACGAAACCTGTCATCAACAAATCCTCCTAGATCCCAGTGCCACCAAGAATAAGCATCAATGCTCCATGGCTCCTGTTGTGTTATAGCTCCAGCTGTGAATGTTATCCCATCAACTGCATACCAACTCATTAGCTCTCTCTAGTCCAATCCCTGACTCAATCCAATGCCAATCCCAGTCTCCTGATGCTGGGATAGAATGTTGAAGAGATGTCGATTTGTATCCCACTGCCAACTGGGGAATGTAGTATGTGATATGTCTAAGGGTCCCTACTCTACTACACCCCTGACTAAGAATATCACACCATGAATAGAATACCAACTCATGATTTCTTTCCAATCCAATGCATGGACACCTAAGTAAGGAATAAGTCTATTAGGCTGATATGGGTACCAACTCAACTCAGGATGCTCTATCTAGTCAATCAATGAAATCTATCTAAGTAAATTTGCCCCTCTCTCTATAATAGGAAAAAGTGATCAAGATGTGCTACAAGCCCTATCTATGTACTCCTGGAGATGGTTGCAGCCTAGAAATATTTCAGCTCTACCAACTACTACTGCTATCTGCACTGCATCAATGGGTAGGCCCAAAGATGGATGCACCACCATATCCAACAAGTCCTCCCTCCTTTGATCATAAACTTTGCACTCCTAGCCTCCTCCAAAACTACCCTGTCAACCTCCAACACCTCCCAAGGACAAGTGTTTACAAATACTGCCACCCTTCTAGTTGTCTATACATTTGCCTTCTCCTCATCAAAGGATGACCCTAGGGGTGACTGCTCATCCTCCTCCATCACAGACTCAATATGAACCTCTAACTGGCTCTCCCCAAAAGGCTAATTATGCATATTGCGCACATCATCCTCCTCAGCTAACTCATGCTCCACCATATGTTGCTCATGTTGAATCATCGTTGGTGACTCATCATCCTGAATGTATCCCATAGGGTCAACTGACTACTCATCATACACACCCGAATATAAATTTGGCATGTTGTCAACAACTCCACATGACTCATACTCCTTAAAGGCATCCTCATATGAACCCATGGACTCGACCAAAGGAGAATCCTCACCCAGAAAGTTAGAAGGAATCTCCTCTTGATCTACCTCTATCATCTCCTCAATGTCACTCAAGCATGAGTGGTCAATTCCCTAAGGTCCCTTGCAAATGAAGCAAAGTCCCTTCATCCTTAGTTCATTCTTGTTGCATGATCCCCCAAACCTGAATAGCTCCTCCCTGGTCAATTGTCTTCTGAACAACACAATGTTCTACTCAACTAACCTTTTGGCTAGTTCATAAGAAACAGGTGAAATCAATTGTTCCTTCCTCCAAATGGCCAACAACTTAAACTACATCTTCTTGCAAATGGCATCATGATCTCCCATAACTGAAGACAAAATAAACAACATGTTTATTTTGACCATGTCAGGATGATGTTTCTTAATGCTAAAGAAGCATCGGAACATCTGATGGATCAAGTCATCAGACCCTAGATCAAACATGATTTCATATGTTCCAACCATGGCCATGATTTCTAAAACGTCCAGCTTCTTCCCAAGGGTAGAGCCTGCACTATTGTCCAAGTCCTGAAAAGTCTCTACCATTAGCTTGAAATCTCTCCTCATAACATCAACATTGTAAGGAGGTATAGGTGCGGCCAATCTCATGATGTTACTGAGACAAGATGCACCTAGAAGTCTAACCCCTTTACAAGGTTCCTCCAAGAACTTGTGTTGTATGAGAGCAATCATAGTTGTTTTTAGAACCCAAATTAGTTTCTTTCCTTCTAACTGGTTCACTTCGGAAAGTAGTGCATCCAATTCATCTAGTTTGAAAAGAAATTTTCATGTGACCTTCATGTATTTCAAATATGTTCCAAGTGCAAAGATTTTGTGTCCTATTTCTTGTCCCCTTTGTAAATATCTTGGTGGTTCTTGTTGGAGAAGGGTGTGGATCCCCTTTGAGAATGGTTTGTTGTTATGTGTGAGTCTTTGGTCCAGTGATGCATGGCAATTCAAGTAGCTAACTTTTGTTTTGTTCAATCTACTCAAGGGTTTTGTGAGTTTCTCTATGGTTTAGCCCAATGATGACAAGGACACCCGTGATAATGAGGCCACTGTTTTTATGAGTTTTAATTTCAATTTAAATGATGCATGTTTTCCAAGTAGTTCAATTGTACTATGTTGTAGGCGAAATGCAAGTGTATTGTGAAGCATATATAAGGGACCAGTCTCAAACCAAATGTTGATATTTCACTTCATAGTTCATAAATTTGTAACACCATTGATATCATAGGTTATAACGGATATAACAGACCATCATGTTGCAAGAAATAAATACATAACATAGTTACATGAGGAACCTGGTATATATTTGAAAGTTGAACTTTCGTTGGAGAGTTCTCGACCCACATGAATATAATGCCTGATCATAACGGCCCAGCTCCATGCACAAAAAACTTGGCCCAAAGATTGTAGTGACTCAGCCTCAACAAAAAATTTGTCCTGACTCTTTGATGAAACTGGAATAATTATCTACGAGCTAAACTGCTCCTGGAGCTTCCTTAAAACCAACTTGATTTCTCTGGATATGCGGCTATAGACACAAACAAATTCGGTCTCTTATAATGAGATGCTATACGCATATGAAGAGTCCCTTTCAGTTCTGAAACAGTAATGCCTAGCGTTGTAGTTCATTATGTTCTCCTTCTCGAAACCCCTAGCAGAGTAATCTCGTGCAGTTTCTACACCACCTATCTAAACTTCATACCGATTCGGCCTCCAAAGTAGAATAATTCTACCTCTGGTTATCAAACAATGGTGAGTCTCGTGCACAATCGCATGACAATTTAGCTCCATTGCAACGTAGTAGTTGTCCCATGCATTGAAATATCATTGTGAGCAATGCTCTATTTCTGCGGCGCATCAACTCGCATTGTTCCTCGAAAGCATGCAACCAATCAAATGACAATTCCCCTTTTGCTTCCAATCACATGGTATGGAACCCCTTGCAACCAACTTGGATACACGTAGACGGTGTGCTTCAGGAGCTTCGGCACAATCTAATTCAACGTCACCTTTCACGTGATCCAATCTCTGTCCTACTGTTCGAAACAATTTTTGAAATTTTCATACGTTGGCTAAAACACTCTGATTAAATGGACAACTAGGATGCACAACACTTATATATCAGTTCAACACATAGATATGCACTCGCCATTAACGCTTCACTCACTGAAAACATATGGTTGCAAACTTGGCAAAAGATAGTGTGGCCCCTCGATCCGCTACAACAACAAAACTGGTTGATTTGTCAACTTCCGCTCATGAAAGAAAGACAACGTGGCAACGATAGGAAGAAATTTAGCTCAATTCTCTTATCCACAACAGTTACCCCACCAGTTCAATACTTAGCCCTGGTGTACACACTTCAACGCATATGCTCAGTGATCGAACTCTCTCAGTTACCAATAATTTATCTGCACAAAATTAATGACCTCCAATTGCAGATACCACATGATGCTCCTCACAGGTAATTATATTGTCATTCCCAAGTACGCACAAATTTTCCGCCAATTTTTCTACGTACCAGAGTCAAGACACATTGATATCTTTATGGCACGCGATGCATGGCCAATATACCCTATCCAATTGCTCTCAACAATTCTGCGACCAAAAAATGTTACGATCCACTTAAATTAACTCAGATTGTGACTAAATCGAGCATTATTGTACACTCCATTTGTACCTACCGTCCAATAGACTGATCACGCATTCTACCCATATCAATGAATTTGGCCTGGAAATTGAAGATAAGCACGCCCAGGATTTCGAGTATTCTCTACCCTCAAAAAATAAATAAGTAAATTATTCTCGGCTGCAAATAGTCGATCTCATAATTTTTCTGAAAATTGTTCTCTGCCGTAAATAATCGTCCTCATAATTTCTCAATAATTCTGGTGAAGTTTTCGATAAGCTATTTCACCCTTTGATAAAATATTAGGCCTTCATATTCTTAAGCGGCCCCAAAAATTAATATGAAAGTGGGCCCTTTTCTTTGCCAAACCTAAGGCCTTTGAACAAAATAAATGTTCGGCCCCTACAATTTAATAATTTGGCCCCCTCTAAAATATTTTAAATCTTTCGGCCCTTTAAAATAATACTTTGTCCGTCCTTGCTTGGTCCTTCAGCGTAATATTTGGGCTTCTTCAAAATTAAATTGGATGGCTTCGCTCTTTTAAATGTGGCCTTTTGACTTCTCAAATTCGTCGATAATCATCTGACAATTTGTTCATAGAATAATAATTTGTTGAGCATTTTGTCAAACATTTGACATGCCACTCTCCATATTCAATAATCTTTGCAAAATTAATAAACCCTCGATTTTTCTCTGATGTTGATTTGCAGCAAAAACTTCAATCTCACAAGAAGATTAGCACTGTAATATCCCAAACGCGATATTTTGCAGAAATCTAATCGAACAAAAATTACTCCATAAAAATTTTCATTTATTTTAACAGAACATTGCCATGTAAAAATATAACCAAGAGCATGCAGAAAAATAACAATAAAATGAACAAGAACAATCTCAACTTTTATTATAATAGGAATTGGGGTTTACATGCTAATACAAAAAAATAGTTGAAATTGGAAACTGACCTCAAGAAATCTGCTCCACTTCTATGCTGGCCCTTCAAACTGAACTAAACTGCACTGCTAATCTCTCCTGCGAATTCTAGACGAATTCACCAAGGGAAGGTGGGTACTCGCCCAACCTTGCTGAATCACCCGATATTTTCAGTCATGGGGCTACAAATGAGATAGAGAACTGGGTTCTCAAACCTTTCATACAAGAAGAAGATCAAATCCAAGATGTCCTCTTATGGCCACCTCTTCCTCTTTTATAAATCTGATGGACTCCTCTAAACCCTCATATTTTATTATTATTTTAATTAAGGAGCACTTTTCCCTCTTTTATTTCAATTAAAATATTCTTTTTAATGTGGGAAAAGGGTAAATTGGCTACCATGCCTCCTTAGGTCACTGAAAATTATTTCTAACCATCTCATCCGGTAGATATTCTCATTATGGTTCCAACGAGCTACTACACTAAGGTGTTCTGCCAAGTATTCCTCCTAAAATGCCACCTAAAGCATAATTAATTGAGTCAGACCCATTAATAACTTTGTTTTTCGAAAGTTGTTAGAATGCAACAAAATGAAAGAAAAATTGTGTGGATGATGAAATATACCAAGCGAATGTCATCAGGCTTCATAAAAACTCCTCAAAACCCCTCCAAAAGCCCCTGGGTCCGCTGAGGACGCCAAATTGCACCTGGGACTTCTCTGCCCCCAACTCTAAAAGTCCATCCTATCTATGCCATAAGGAACACTAGAAAAAGGAACATTACATTTCTCCTCAATTATCAAAGCAAGTCTTAGAACAAGGCTATTGTTATGAAACCAACTCACAAAATAGAAGAAGAGATAGATCAATGACTTCAAAATTAGTCTCTTTGAGGGGGCAACCTCCTTTACATTACACAAATGAACAATTCTTGGGTGATTTAAATGAGAAAACCTCCTTTCTATATATAGGAGTCTAAGGGGTCACAATATAATCATATCCGGCATAACAATAATAATGTAGGGGCACAACAATAACAATAGTGGGCTTTTATGGGGCACAATAATAACAATATGGGGACTACATGGGCACAACAATAATAATAAGGAGGCTACACTAACAATAACAATGAGAGAATACACTAATATTATAGGGACCTAACATGCCCCTCTCCTTCAAAAAATGTTGTTCTCAACGCTTGAGTAGTTATGGATGCTTGTGATTAAAATTCTCATCCTCCCATATGGAATCTTCAATAGGTAAGTTCTTCCACTTTATGAGATACTCTGAAATTAATCAATTTCGTAGGTTTCGAATTCTTGTTTCCGTGATTGCTTCAGGTTCCAATATTATTTTTCCTTCCTCGTCAAGTTCTGGCGATATTGTTTGAACTGGAAGTTTGTCACCTAGAAACTTCTTTAAGCACAAAACATGGAAAACTGGGTACACTTGGGAATATGCAAGAAGCTCCAATTTTTATGCCATAGTACCAATCTTTTGCAACACCTTGTAGAGACCATAATACTTTGGTGATAATTTATTATCCTTCTTAGCGTGCTTGAGGGACATTTGTTTGTATGGATGTAGTCGTAAAAATACCAAGTCACCTACATCCAAACTTTTTTCATTGCAATGTTGATATACCTATTGTTTCATTCTATTATGCGCCAAAGTGAGGTTATCCTTTAAGAGTTGGAGAACTTTTTTTTGATGCTTGATGTGGTCTTCCACTGCTTGAACCTTAGAATTTCCTCTTAAAGATGATGTGATGGATGATGGATGATATCCTGAACAAAGAGCCAACTTGGTGAAGTAAATTGTTCCATGTAATTCATCCAATAATTCATCAATGACAAGAATGGGAGACTTATTTTTAATGTTGAGATCCCTATAATTCGGACACGTGCCATGATCCATCCTTCTTGTGTACCAATACTACTAGAGTAGAGAAAGAACTTTGACTAGGTTGAATTACACCTGCCTCTAACATTTCTGCAACCATATGTTCAATTTCGCTCTTTTGGGTATAGGGATATCTGTAAGTCTGATGTTTGAAGGAACACTTCTTAGAATCAAATGAATAGCATGATCAAGATCACGAATAGGTGGGAGGCCTTCGGGAGTCTCAAATACCCTTGGAATGATTGTCCAAGACTTTTTGGAGATCTGGATAAATAGATGATTTCGATGTTTGAACCTCTAGTGAACATAATTGTGCAATTTTGCCAAGTTGTTCTTTCTTTAGAAGCTTTTTCATGCCATTAGAGCTTATTATATTTTTTGATTTCCCTGCAATTCCCCTTAATTCAATCTCCTTTCCTTCCAAAAAAAAATCAAGAAAAGTTCTTGAAAATTAAAAGTTATTGTACCCAAAGATTGTAACCATAGGACTCCTAGTATAACATCAACACCACCCATTGGAATGGAAAGCATTGGACTATTCAATACATATTCTCCCATGGATAGCTTGATATTATGGCACTTTCTATAGCAATTTATGGTTCCTCCATTTGCAACCATCACTTGACACTCTGGTGCTGGATATAGGAAGCAATTCAATTCCTTATCTATCTTACAATGAATAAAATTATGGGTATTATCTATATCAATCAACACTATTACCTTTTTATTCTTGATATGTCCTTCTATCTTGAGAGTTTGAGTGATAATTCCTGCCAATGCATTACAAGATATGGTCAGATTCATTTCTTCTTTCTCTAGGGTTGGTTCCTGGTGTATATCCTCTTCTTTTGGTGTTTCTTGTTCCTTTTCTTCCTCCTCTTCACAATCTATTTAAATTAATTTCTTCTCAGCACACTTATGACCTTTAGTGTATTTTGTATCACAACTGTAACAACACATTTTTGCTCTTTTTTCTTCCAATTGTTGTGGTGTCAACCTTGTAGGTTTTGGAAGGCTAGGAGCAACAACACTTCCATCTTTATAGTTGTGAGTAGTATGCTTCCATGTTGCCATAATTTTTCTTTTAATTTTTCTTGTCAATCTAAATTTCTTCACCAATGAATCGAGTTCCCAAAGGCTAACCTTATGTTGGATGTTATCTTTTAAACTCCCTATGAAGACATCAATCATATGCTCCTTTGGAATATCATTTACCCTTATATTCAATTTTTGGAAGTCCTCAATGTGCTTCATTGTTGAACCCTTTTGTTTGAGATTTATCTATTGGCTAAAGAATGTGTTGCTCTTTGTATCCTCATAATGTGCTATAATTTCTTCCACAAAAATTGATCAAGCGACAAGTGGTTTATGAGAATGGAGCCATCAATACCATACAAAATGATTGGGTTCTAAATATAAAGTTGCAATGTGTACCTTTTGTGTGTGTTGCACATTATGAAGATCAAAATATTGCTCCATTTGTAGTATCCATGTTACCAGATCCTCGCCATCAAACTTCCTCATATCGATCTTTGGAATATGGTGGGTCTTCAATCCAACATTAGAGTCTATGAAATCATGACTAACATTTTTTTCCTCATCATGAGTTCCATCTAATACCTTTTCACCATTAGGAAGCATTTATTGTAGCTACTTTGTCAAGTCTTTCTTCAAATCTTCCATGTCGTCTTTCAGTTTTTCTTCTATACCATCGATCTTAGCTTCCATGCCATTCTTCAAACCATCCATCTTAGCTTCTATTACTTTTTGTTGGAGCGAAATTTGTTGCACTTGGTCTCACAATTTTGATATATCATGTTGCATTTCTTCCTCTTCTTCGTGTGTCACAGTAGAGCTTTCGGGTTGCTTACTAGGTGTTTGCATTTTATTTCTTCTGGATATCAATTAATGATAATTATTCTTCAGTATGCCCTTTTCAATCACTTCAAACTAATTTTTCAAACATAACTTATGCAAATTTTAAAAACTACACACATTTTTGCCGCTTTGTAGGAGCCCGATATTGAATCTGTTGTATCTCTGTAATTTCAGATCTCCAAGCTCTAAAATTTCATCTTGTGGTAGCCCTCTAAGTCCTCTTTCCAACACCATAAGTCTGACCAATATTGGATTCTTCAATAAAGAGTTATGCCCAATATCCCATGATGACTTGATTATAGACTAGTTCAGTAGAGCTAACTTGTATGGAGTGCCACATGTCACTGTTTATATCTTCGGCCCTAAAAATGATACCCAACAAACTACAGTCCATTATCTTTCTGTTACGTTTTATGAAATTCAAATTTAATGCTGAGAGAGAAAGTTATGATGATTTTCCCAAGGTCATCTATTTGCGATGGACTTCTGGAGCCTGCAAAAACCCTAACTTCCTTGGATCATATCTTTGAAAATATAGTGAGATAAGATCTGAAATTTGTACATGATGTTCAACAATATTTCGGTTCCTCGTGGTTTCCATTTCATCTTCTGAAGCTTCGTAAAAAAAAAGTTATAGCAAAAATTCCACAATGACTTGTTTGAAGCAACGAAACCCTAAAATCCAAAGCTCTTATACCAAATATTATGCAACCAACTCACAAAATAGAAGAAGAGATAGATCAACGACTTCAAAATTACCCTTTTTGTGGTGGAAACCTCCTTTAAATTACACAAATGAACAATTCTTGGATGATTCAAATGAAAAAACATCATTTCTATATATAGGAGTCTAAGGGGTCACAATATAATCAAAGTCGACATAACAATAATAATGTAGGGGCACAACAATAACAATAGTGGGCTTCTATGGGGCACAATAATAACAATATGGGGACTACATGAGCACAACAATAACAATAAGGGGGCTACACTGGCAATAACAATGTAGGAATACACTAGTATTATAGGGACCTAACAACTATTGGGAGAATTGCCGGGGAAGGCGGCTAAGGATGTTGAGAAATGTATCTAGTATCGGTCTTCATAACTGTTGTCTAACTCATGACATAATGTAATTCTTACGTATTTTTCAACAAAAAGAAAAAGAAAAAATTATTTTTATAAGCACGGGTTTCATGCTCAATTTATTATATTTATAAGTCAAAATACCCATTGTGTACTCCTAGGGTTTGTGTCATGATTGATTGTCCTTGTCATCATGTAATAGACCCTTCTTGGGCTTTTGTGTCAAATAAAGAAAAAATATTTTGATGTATTATAGTCATGTAAGCCTCCTGCACCAAGTAAGTTTTCCCTTCCTTCAAGTCAACCTCATAAAGGGAATTCAACCACACCAAAATGGTAAAGAAGTGCAATTCGACCTATTTGATTATTCATCCAAGAAAGAAGTTTTATCTGTAGTTTTGAAGTGGAATAGAAGGTGCAAAGACACTAGAAAGAAAGAGGAAACTAAAGAAAAAGAGGAAGAAACACTTGACAAGCAAAAGGAGTCAAATTTCTCTCTTGTTCTCCCACATCTGCGAATATTATGAGTTGCAGAAAGGGTCAAAATTGTAGGTCTGCAGTAAGGTCAAAATTCTGATGCAGTAGGGCCACAATTTATGGTTGATGCAATATTGAAGAAGGTTGACTATTATTGATTAGAAGCAGATTTGAAGGACTATTTTGGGAGGCTGACTTAGTGGATTGGAGGAGGTCTTTGTCTTGGTCAAGGGTCTTGGTTGTCTCATTTGATTTGGTTCTAAAGGAAGAGAAGAGAATTTTGGGTTTTCCCCTTGAAAAGGGGTTTTTCCGTGGTTGAAAGCCTACATCCTATCTCCCCGTTATTTTTATCGTCATGCATTTATGTTTTGATAATTACTTGATGATAAGAAGATAAAATAAAACATCAAATAAGTTAATAATTTTGTAAAAAAATCACAAGAAATTATCAAGATAAGAAAATGTTTATGCCTTTCTGATTTTCTAACAAAGGCCTCATTAACAATACCTACTGAGGATTTCTAGCAACCCAAGTGCCTTCATTCCTACAAGGGCTCGACTACAAGAGAATTGCAAGGCCACTTGTTTTAACCATTGTGCCTTCATTCCTACAAGGGCCCGACCACAAGAGAACTGCAAGGTCACTTGTTTTAACCATTGTTTAAGGGTCAAGTTGCTCAAATTGGATATGAATAAGGTTGTCCTATCTTTCTATCAACCAAGCTTATTCTTGGATGTAAATTTTAAGATGAAAATTTAGACCTAAGATGTAAACACAAATGCTTCAATGAGATCCAATTACAATGGTTCTTCAAGAGAGAAAACTTATAACCAAAATTTATGACATACAAGATTATGAGATTACAATAATGACCAATGAAGCAGATTTTCAATATTACTCAATGAAACAAGAAAGATGCAACTAGATTAGATATTAGGGAAATATCCAAATTCCTTTGACAATAAATGCTTCTTAAGATGTTCTTCACTTATTTTAGACAATAGAAACTAGTAAATTTATATGATGAGAGCACAATTGAATGATGGCGAATGAGATTGCTAATAAGAAATTAGAAAACCCACGTTTAATATTTAATTGTGAATGAAACAAAAGACGAGATATTTCAGATGCACTTAAGATCAAGTTGCAAATTAGAAGATGCAAGCTAAAGGATTAGATCTAGGATGAAAATTGAAATTATTATGAAACTAGCAATGCAAGGATAAGTTAGCAAGTTAGGTTTAACACTAAAGACAAGAAACAAGAGAGCCTCTCTTTCAAATAAGGAGGCGGGATACCATGGGATTTGAGATCCCAAGCTCCCTTAAAACACAAATATCTTTACATTATGTTACAAAAGAAGAAGTTATTTTGACAAAGGAAATGACTCTTCAACTCAAGAAGAATTGCAATGATAGAAGAACTTCACAACGCACTCTCCTTAAGATACCAAACCAAACTAGACCAGCTATCAATTTGATCCAACCCTCTAAAGACCTCGTCCTTCAACAAGAAATCATACTCGTCAACAAAGCCCATGACCTAGGTGAAGGCATGCCTCTAAGACCTCATGGCCTATTCAGAAAAAATGATTTACTTTTTATTAAGAACTTATCAAAGTTTGTAGGGTGACTTTCTTTAAGATCAAGGCCTAATTTACTTCAAAAAAAATCGGCTTCTCCACACCAATAAGCCTTTCACACCAATCAAAGAAGAAGCTCCTTTAGGAGCTCTCGAACCTGAGGAAAGAGGGCCTAAAAATATGGTGAAACCCTCCAAAAAAATTGTTGAAACTCCTATAAAATCACAAGGGTTAGCAAATAAATCAATGTCAAGAATTTAAAACCTGGAGGGTGGTGTCCTAGAGATATAGGGAATAGAATACCTTTGGCCCTCAAGGAAAAGCCTAAACAATTATATGAGTGACAAAAAAACCCTTACAAGGTGCCAAAGCAAGTCCTCAAGGCTAGCGGCTACCCAAAAATGGATAAAATCCCAAGCGAAACCCCTCAAATAATTTGCAAACAAAGTTATATAAAAGAAACCCTTGGAAAAAAATATTTGATCTGGAAGAAAATAACTACCAAACCCTTGCGAACACAAGAAAAAGGCTAGACAACTTCAAAAAATCCTTTGTTTCCCTCAAAACCCTAGCCGTCTAGGCTAGGAGGGTGATATTGGCTTCATAAAACAATTTTCCTTCAAATTTCAATGGGATCAATCTTGCAAAAAATATATATACAACTAGATCCAAGCCAAAATCAATGCCTTCTTCAAATCTGCAAAGAAAAACTCAAGAAAAACCCAACAAATATATACAAAATAAATGGAAATTATATACAAAGCTAGGAGAAAATATATACAAAGATTTATTTACAAATTTACAAAAATAAGCCCTTCAAAAGCAGATCTATTCATTTAAAGCTCTAAAACTAGTTTTTGAAGATTTTAGATAGATAAATTTTTTATCTAGAGATAATGGTAAGAAAACACCTTTTCTTGGTTGGAATGATGAGTCTTTGGATGACCCACTATGGGTTCCTCAGCTTCTATGCCCTGAATAGTTGGTTAATTCAACCTAGAATGTCCCCAAGTATCCAAGATCTTATCAACAATATTATTTTCTACACAGTGCTTAAAAATATTTGTTAGATCCTATTGACGGTGTTGGATACCGCCAACATACAGGGGGTCTCCCCGATGTGAAGTCCCAATTAGACCTCACACTCTTTGGAATAGGAGCCCCATCTGGAGTATCGGCACGACCATCATAACACAAAGGTTCGTCTCGGTTTCAACGGATAACATAAGCGATCATATACATAAACCTTGAACAAGCAAGTAAGTTGACATTGTGAAACACCGATTGAAATCTATAAAAGGAGACCTTCACAGCGAGACAAAAAGTGAGTCTCTAGAAATAAGTAATAGTACTAACCTAAGAGAGATACATGACAACATAAAAAAATTTATTAGAAAAATAGTTCACATAATGATTGTAAATTGAAAGCAACACACATTCAACAAGATAAGTACCAAAGCCACCGAAATAGTTTAATTTCTCCAGTACTGATGAACACAACATATACCGTAAATATCTCAAGAATAGTCCTAAAACATTCACAATACATGGATGAAAATATGTTTGCTCATTGAGCTTCAATATTAGGTGAAAGATCTAATTACATAATTACAATGGTAAAGCACTAATTCCATTAGTGGAACATTAAATCACTTCTTGCTTCTCCAAAGAATAGTTTTCTCCCCTATCCTAAGTATAGAAGCCAATACTAGCTCTCCAAAGATTTAAGCCTCCAAAAGCTCCTTGCTTGAGTTATGAGGTTGTTTATATAATAAGGGGAATGACCTTTCATATCCCCATGACTCTTGAATTTATAATGTGTCATTTGGACTTCAAAACAAGTGGAATAGTTTTCTCCCCTGCCCTAAGTATAGAAGCCAATACTAGCTCTCCAAATATTTAAGCCTCCAAAAGCCCTTTGCTTGAGTTATGAAGTTGTTTTTATAATAAGGGGAATGACCTTTCATATCCCCATGACTCTTGAATTTCTAATGTGTCATTTGGACTTCTAAACAACTCTTGAACTTCTTATGACTTTTGGACTTCTCCTAAATACATTTTGTCCATATATGACTAAGTGGCTTTTCATATTCCACGTATGAATCTTGGACTTCCACACATTACATTTTTTCATTTTCTTGAGAATGCATCATTACATTCCACATGATGATTTGGCATGACACATGGACACACATTGACTATTATGATGACACTTGTACAAGTTACAACTTGACAATGATGACATGGACTTCATGATGAGGTGGCAATGCCAAGTTGTTTTCCTTACTGCTTCATCTTGCATTCTTGATAATAGATCTGATATATGCTTCATCTTCATGAAGAATGCACTTTGTTTCTTATCTTCACCCTCCAAAGGGTATTTGATCAATATCATAATCCTCTGAGTCATCATGCAATGTCTTCTTTCTATCTCGGTCCATGATCTGCTTCATGTCCTCATGATAACTCTCTTAGTGCTTCTTCTCTGCAGGTGTTTCTTCATGCTTTCTCCTTGCTATCTTCTCTTGAGCATCACCTTTTCATGCTTGGAAGGTAATCCTACCAATGAAAATAATTCATGACAAGGCAAGATCAGCCTTAAAAATATATATTCTATCATTACCTAGCTCATGGAATGATCTACTCATGATAAGCATGTGAGAGGGTTAAAAGAAAGAGGCTTGATTGAGAGGGCACATTCAAACTCATCAATGGCTTGAGAGGGATCCACTATTCATTTTTACTACCCCATGCACTATGAGTAAGATCTCTCCTTGGTCCAGTGCAGTGGGGGAAGCCAAAGAGACATGATGGAAAGCTTCATGCTTCAAGGTTGCGCCATGCACTCCAAAGAAAAGAGAGGAAAGATTAAAAGAACAATTTGACCAGTCAAGGGTGGGGGGAGGCATCCTTGAGCCTTCTCTACTATGCCATGCACTGAAAGGAAGGGTCAAAGGAAGATAGGGTACATGAGCACATTGGGAAGGAGGGAAGGTGAAAGGTTTGGCCTTCAAGACTATGCTATGCTCTCAAAGGGAAAGGAGACTTCTAGGAGAGCATAGTTTGACTGGTCAAAGATAAGAGGAGGCTTCCTTCAGCCTTCCCTATTGCACCATGTGTCTAGAGGGAAAGGTTGGGCAAGGTTTGGGCGAAGAGTGCATTGGGGAAGGGGGAAGGTGAAAGGTTCAGCCTTCGGGAGTGCGTCATGCGCTGAAAGGAAGACGAATCTTGAAAGAAAGCACAATTTTCTTCAACAAGGGGTCACTTTTGCTTGTTAATGAGCTTTTCATCCTAGGCTAGTGTAGTTTGACCCAATAGTTAGTGCTTGACCATATGGAGTTCGCTTTTCATTAAGGGAGGCCATAGGGATGAAGCCACTTTGCCTAGGAGGGTTTTCATTGCATTCAGAGGATAGGAGGATCTTTGCATTACATGTTTTGCATCTGCAAAAGGGTGAATGAGGTCCATGTTGCTAGCTAGGAGTTCTCTATGTGTCATTTGAGGCAAAGGTGATCAAAACTCAGTGAAGTGAATCAGTGTGAGGAGGAAGAATCAAGTGGCTACCCTTGGGAGGATCATAATGTGCAACAGATTTGGGGTAATCTTAAGAGGGACTTAATGCACCAATCTTTGGGAGTAGGATTTCATCATTGAGGCTTCTGGATAGCTTGAGCTCTGAACTCAATAAGAGGACTAAAGGCTTCACAATTTTCACTAGGCTAAGGGACCAAGAAGCGCTTTGAAATGGCTAAGTGTGGGATCGACAAAGTAAAAGAGGAAAATGCATCTGGACGTGACTCAATTTTGGATCACACACATAAAACAATCAATACAAGCTAGACGAATACACAGGACTCATGAATAACAATCACACCTCGAAACGACATCAGAGAGACACTTATTTCTAAGTACGACAGTTGAAACGACACATTATGACACTTAGAACAAAAGTTACAACAACTATGACAATCACGACCAAACGGTGCGCTAAGTTGTAGGAATGTGTGTGGCGCATATTCTAATGATATGTAATACCATCTAATGCAGAAGAGTGCACCGGAACTAACTTTGGTGATGTGAAAAGGTGTGACACATGTCAGAGCGAAAATGACAAAAGCTACACTTACGACATAAGGAAAACATAAGACGGCGTTTGCAAAATGCAAACAAACCTAAAAGTGACACATACCAGAGCGAAGATAACATGAAAATGCCACTTATTAAAGTGAAAACAAGAAAAAGTGACACTTATGAAAGAGAAAGTGTGTAGAAGTGACAATTTAGAAAACCCTTTGTAATAAAAGTACAAACACAACCAAAATGAGGGAGACTGTTGACGAAAGTGTGCACTGACTATAATCATGAGTTGAACATCGCATAGGAATTGTCTTGATCGATGTTGCTATGTCGGTTCAAGTTTTCATAAAGGAAGTGTGCTTATAAACTCATCAAACACTGAGCATGTGTGTGCAAGTGACTTGATAGTTTGGAACTTGGAATAAGATTTGAACATTTTGCAAAACATCAAACGTTCATGGAGTAACCGTAGAGAGATAGATCGTAAGATCCTCAATAGACTCCAAAATTCAAGTATAGGAAAAATTTTGGAGGGTGTTGATCACAGTGACAATAGATCCACAGAGATTTGGATGGCACAATGATAAAGGAGTCTAAGGATTTAATCGGAACCAATAGATCTGCTCCAGTCAGTGTGTCTCTCCAAATCTAAACAACGAAGAAAGGTAATTATACATCGATGAATCTTCAAGAGCTAATGGAAATAACAACATTAAAAAAATAGTAGAACATTAAGCACAAGATATAAGTAATATTATACCATATAATTGAAGAATAACAACATAACTTTTCCCCAAAAACGTTTACTTTATTGCTCAAAAAATAATATTACAAAGTAGCAGGGCTTCACTTGACTAAGAGCTCAAGATTTTTTTTCATGATGTTTAAATAAGGAGCTTATAGCTTCCTTATATAGAAAAAAATAAGAGTGTGAGAGCCTCCAAGTGGAAAAAAATGACTAGTTGACTTGATCCATGGCTTGATCATTCTCAAAATAATTTGGACCCTTGAATGTTGTTGCAAAAATCTCTAAAAAATTTCGACTTCCTTGATAAATGAGTGGGATGGAACAATGTTTGACCTCTGGGTGGTTTTGGACCACTGGAATATCTTCAAAAATAATTATCTTGAAATTCCCTCATTCAAAATAACCACCTCGACCAAAAAATTTGATTTCCCTCGAGAAAATATTTTCCTTTTTGCCCAACAAAATTTTTGTTGTCTTTTCTACCTTGGAAATGAGACTTTTCTCAACCTTCAATTTGATCCCTTTTTTGGAAAGTTCACATTCCCTTTTAATTATTTTTCCACTTCGAGAGGATTTTATTTTCTCTCATCTTAATTTTTTGACTAATTTTTGGTTCGACTATTTTACGAGTTTTTGCCAAAAAATAATAATGACTCTAGAGGGGTTTATACATATTTTTCCACCTTCAAAGTGTGTCTAGATAAAAAAAAAATAGGAGTTGAGGTATAATTTTGAGTACTGACACCCCTAGAACCTCTATAGACAAACCTTTTTACATCTTTACATGAAATATTACATTAAAATCCCATTTCATAAGGGGAATTTTGATAATAAAAATATGACCTCTAGATTCAACCAAATTTTGTGACACTCTACAGATGATCTCATATGATAATTCACATAGACTATATATACTAGGCCTCACCTAAGACATCAGCATTGAGCCCCACTCTAGCTTTGGTGCATGCTTAGGAGAAAAACTTTACTAATTATAAATGTTTGAAAACACAAATAATTGACAGAGGAAAAAAAACTCCCTAGAGTGAAACTCTTTGGTAAAAATCATAAGCTTACCTAGATGTTTTACATGGCTCTAAAAACATATTAGAATCATTTTTACACAATGGCCCATAGAGCTGTAGAATTTGGATTACATTATGATGACCAGAAGTTGCATGATGATGATGAAATTTGAGAAAAATGTCTTACTGCTTTGCATTGTACTTTGTGTTGGGTCTTGAAAATGTCATTCATTTCCATTACACTTTCACTATTATGTCCATTATATCACCTTCATTTCACTACTGTGTCACTACATTCATCCCACTTTCATTATCATTGGTCCACATTTATGTTTTTCCAATCTTTATTAATTCTAAGCCTTTTAAGTGAATTTGTGGTTAAAAATTAGAAAATAATGTACATATGCTTATACCTAACAAGTGGGTTGAGATTGTTGACATGTGTAGGTCAAAATGAGGCTTCTAGAAGACTTTTATGTGGCACTCTAAAGCCAAATTCGAATTTAAGTGGAAAGAATCATGGGATCATGAGGGTATGTGTCACATCTCCTAATTGTATTGAAACTCTAAGAAGACATGTGCCTTATCATTTCCTATTTTGATTAGGACTCTAGAGGTAGAAGGAGAGATTCATGGACTCTCATTAATGAGATGGCTTCTCATCTTTTTGTATAAATAGGAGATCTCTCTCCTTCATTTGTTAGTTTTTGAGTTTAGAGCTTAGCTTGTTAACTTGTGAGTCTTAGCTTAGCTTGGAGTTTGTAGTTCTTCCTTGATAGCTTTTGAAAGCTTTGGAGAGCTTTGTTGTACTTTGTAATTTTGAAGAATTTGAATAAAGCTTTGATGTTCTCAACATAGAAGGAGATGTGAAGTAGATGTCATGGAGAACATTAGAATGTAAGGTATAGTAGATTTTATTTTGTAATTTTACTTTGATTTCATTATGTCATTTTATTGTTTTCAAGCTTGATAGATTAGATTTTCCATTCATGAAATTTTAATTCATGCAAGTGTGTTCAACCGGTTGATTGTAGATTAGTTTTTCTTTACATGTTTTTGCATCAAATAGTGACATGAGATTTGCCTCTCTGCTGACTTTGTTTTTTTAGCTTTTCAATTTCAGTTATGCTTTGATTTCAGTCTTATTCATTTGCTTTGTTAGTTAGTTTAGATATCAAATTCCTCATATCATTGACGTTATCTCCAGAGCCATAACTTAGACTACTTGGCGAGCTATCAGACTATGAATGATGTGATTTGATTTTAGCTTTATTTTTCTGCAATTAGATATCAAATTCCTCATATCATTGGCGTTATCTCCAGAGCCATAGCTTAGACTACTTGGTGAGCTATCGGACTATGAATGATGTGATTTGATTTTAGCTTTATTTTTCTGCAATTAGATATCAATTTCCTCATATCATTGACGTTACCTCCAAAGCCATAGCTTAGACTACTTGGCGAGCTATCAGACTATGAATGATGTGATTTGATTTTAGCTTTATTTTTCTGCAATTAGATATCAATTCCTCATATTATTGACGTTATCTCCAGAGCCATAGCTTAGACTACTTGGCGAGCTATTGAACTATAAATGAAGTGGATTGATTTTACTTTTATTAGTTTGCAGCTTTTGATTTGTTTGAGTGCAATAGCGTAACTTTTATTTCTGTATTTAGATAAGTAGCAGAGACGATGATTTCATGATCAGTATTTCATCTTTTGCTTGATTTAAGTAGCTGCATATTTACACTTTTGTTCAAGTACTGACTTTATCAATAGCATGTTTTGAGATCTTTTGTAGTGCTAAGTTTTGGAAGTTACTATAAGGGACATAAACCTTGTCTTAAAATCTACATCCATACTTGATATTTAAAAGTATTCTTAAGATCTTAGAATAGGATTTCCGTTTGCATTAGACACTTTAGAAGATCAACAAGAACAAAACTCCAAAAACAACATAAACTATAAAACAATTAAATAAGAAAATGGTTAAATAAGCACATATGATGCACCACACTTCATCACTTTACGATACCCGGATTGATAATTTATGTAGAGCAATTTAAGACGTTAAATTGACTAGACATTTTGGCGCCGTTGCCGAGGGAAGTGTAATTAGGAGACCTTATTTCTTACATCTGAAAAAAAAAAAAATAATAATAATAATAATAATAAATAAATAAATAAATAAAAATTAATTAATAAATTAATAATTCTTGAGTATTCTCTCCTCCTGCACTTTGTGTGATCTGGAGGATCAGAAAAAGAAAAAATGATTGTTAAGTAAAAAAAGAAAAAAATTAATAATTCTTGAGTATGCTCTCCTCTTGCACTTTGTGTGATCTGCAAGATCAAAAAAATGATTGTTATGTAAAAAAAAAAATAGTGAAAAAATAGGACAAAATAAGCTTCATCATTTCATTTGATTCAAAAAAAAATAAAAATCATTGTTTTGTTTAATGAAATGTATATGTATATTTTTAATTTTTGAAAGTATAACATATAATTTTATTAGCAAAACAATTTTAAAAAAATACATTAAAAAGAATATAATAAATTTTATTCTTTTGTTTAGTAAAATATATATGTATATTTTTAATTTTTGGAGATATAACATATATAATTTTATTAACAAAAAAAAAAAAAAAAAACTACAAAACAAATAAAAAACCAACTCCATGAAAAACACGTAGGGCTAAGAAAATAAAACTTTGTTTTTTTTTGGCAAATTAAATAAAGTGCAACAGGTGATTGCATTTGGAGTATCAACGATAAGTGAAGGATCGAAACCGTTAAATGAAGCTACGGAAAATTGATGCTTCGTCCACAGTATCGATTTCAACAAACCTGCAATACAAATTTTATTCCATTAACGCTTAGCTCAATAGTGGAATTTCAAAATGCAAATCAAAATTACATAAACAGGTGTGTTGAATTAGGTAAATCTGACCAACATATACTATCTCCAAATGCATACAATCAAATAAAATATCCATGTGGTAGGTTATCGCAACTGTGACTGCTCATAATACTGCTGCAAGAATTTTCCAAGATGCTCATGAACCTGCAAATTCAAACATAGTAATCCACAAAAATGCAAAAAAGAGAAAAACGTCAAACTTTGAATGCACGATCTCGCCAAACGGAAGCGAATTTGTAAAAAATAAAACATGGGTTTCTTTTCCAATAGGGTCAGTTAGAAAACCTAGAAACGGTTTTAAGAAATTCATGACTGTTTGGGAGAATTTCTTGGTTCTTTGAAGCCCATTTTTGCAGGCCGCGAGAGGAAAAAACGGAATTTCAATTAATAAATTGATTGTGTGATTTAATTCGGCAAGGGAATTTCGATTTGGAGTCAACTATGTGCTAAAAATCAATCATGATTACACTTCTCTTGTTTTAATAATTCATCTAACACCTGTTTAACAACAATCTCAATTGAATATGACTCTGTTTAACTCCATTACATGAACCAGTTGTATACGGCTCTTCACAGCCGATTAATAAGACGTGGCAAATTATTCAACATGGCAATGTATTCAAAGTCGCTACTAAGGATCCCAAGGTGGATGCCGTGGTCTATTTGGTTGAATCCGCAAATAATAGTTTCATGTTGCATATGTGGACGCTGTGTCAAATCCTTTCCATGTACCAGGAAAGAGAATCACCTCACGTGATTTTGCTGAAAGAGTCAGTACGATAGTGAGATCGTTTGGGACATCAACAACAATATAGACTTCCCTATTCGTCCTGTTTGAGCTTCTCTCAAGTTTAGATGATTGGTTAAGGCATTTCAACTTTATTGAATTTTAGCTTCTGTCGTGCCTTCCCAATATTTTTCATTGTCTACACTCTGGAGTGTATGCATATTCTTCATAGTAAGACTGTCATCTGCTCTAAATTCACCACACGGATAGGTTTCTATTGACGATTTTGAAATGTGAGCATCTTGACTCTAAAATATGTTTGAGATTTGTGGAGGTTAAATTTGATCATTGGTCATCGGATAGGAAGACTTCAACACCTTGACTTTCTTTTGGCTGATGGTATAAATTATAAATGTCACACGCAAACAGCCTAAATCTGTGTTCAATGGATTTGTATTATATGAATATTAAAAGGCATGCGATGATATAAAATCTGTCAGCACAGTTTAACAAAAAAAAAAAAAAAAATTAATCAATGAAATGAAGTAGTTATTTGCTCACTTTTCTGAAAGTACTGATTAATTTCGGACTGATGATGAAATATGAATGGCTAACTTGTTATTCAAGATTTTTAACTACAAAAACCGTGCACATTTTGCAGCTAAAGTCCAATTCCGCAGCTGTTCTCCAATTCCGCAGCTGAAAAACCTCATTGTTCAAATCAGCCTAACTTTCTCATACAAAATCAGATTTTGATGATTCAAGTACCGTTGGAAAGATCTCAACAAAATCTACACAATGAGAAATCCATAATTAGAGTTTGAAATGGTCAATAATGAAATAAATTGCTAAAAAGAAGCAACATCAACTTGAGGCGCTAATTTCAAAACAGGTATAAATTCTTTTGATTTTTTTTTCTTTGAGAACTTGTTTCATTAATACAAATTCTTAGTTTTGTGTGTAAATACCATAACTAGAGAGATTGGCCATCTCTCTCCTTTGATAATCTTACATTCCATTGCAGAAGAAGTATTAGTTTTTTTTTGCAGGTTCCAGAAGGAAGGACAAATGACTATAAGAGAATGGTGTCTCTCTAAGAGATCAATTTGTTTCATAAGAGGATGATCAGCAACAAAGAGGAAATATGCTGATGCAAAATTAGATCCAAACACTTGAAAAACTTTCAGATACTATTGTCTCCATCACATCCATACCTCATAATAAACCATTCACCTCATTTCACTCCATAAAAACTTCTCAAAACCCCTCCAAAAGCCCCTGGGCCCGCTGAGGACGCCAAACTGCACCTATGACCTCTCTGCCCCAACTCTAAAAGTCCATCCTATCTATGCCATAAAGAACACGAGAGAAAGGACATTACATACATACTTAACCTTTAAAAGTAATCTTAAGACCTTAGAATAGTATTTCCATTTGCATTAGACACTTTAGGAGATCAACAAGAACAAAACTCCGAAAACTACATAAACTATAAAGAATGAAATAAGAAAAATGTTAACTAAGAACATATGGTGCACCACACTTCATCAGTTTACGATACCTGGATTGATAATTTATGTAGAGAAATTTAAGACGTTAAATTGACTAGACATTTTGGCGTCGTCGCCGGGGAAGTGTAATTAAGAGACCTTATTTCTTACATCTAAAAAAAATAATTAATAATTCTTGAGTATGCTCTCCTCCTGCACTTCGTGTGATCTGGAGGATCAGAAAAAAGACTGTTAAGTAAAAAAAAAATTAATAATTCTTGAGTATGCTCTCCTCCTGCACTTTGTGTGATCTAGAGGATCAAAAAAAGGATTGTTATGTAAACAAAAAAAGAGAGAGAAAAAATAGGACAAAATAAACTTCATCATTTCATTTGATTCAAAAAAGTAAAAAATAAATCATTGTTTCGTTTAATGAAATGTATATGTATATTTTTAATTTTTGAAAGTATAACATATAATTTTATTAACAAAACAATTTAAAAAAAATACATTAAAAAGAATATAATTAATTTTATTGTTTTGTTTAGTAAAATATATATGTATATTTTTTATTTTTGGAGATATAACATATATAATTTTATTAACAAAATAAAGGAAAAAAAAACCAACAAAACAATTAAAAACCAACTCCATGAAAACCACGTAGGGCTAAGAAAAAAAAAAACTTTTTTTTTGCAAATGAAATAAAGTGTAACAGGTGATTGCATTTGGAGTATCAACGATAAGTGAAGGATCGAAACCATGAAATGAAGCTACGGTAAATTGATACTTCATCCTCAGTATCGATTTCAACAAACCTGCAATACTAATTTTATTCCATTAGCGCTGAGCTCAATAGTGGAATTTGAAAATGCAGATCAAAATTACATAAACAGATGCGTTGATTTAGGTAAATATGACCGACATATACTATCTCCAAATGCATACAATCAAAGAAAATCTCCATGTGGTAGGTTATTTCAACTGTGACTGCTCATAATACTACTGCAAGAATTTTCCAAGACGCTCAGGAACCTGCAAATTCAAACACATTAATCCACAAAAATGCAAAACAGAGAAAAATGTCAAACTTTGAATCCACGATCTGTCCAACCAGAGGTGAATTTGAAAAAAATAAAACATGGGTTATTTTTCCAATAGGGTCAATTAGATAACCCAGAAACCGTTTTAAGAAATTCGTGGCTGTTTGGGAGAATTTCTCAGTTCTTTGAAGCCCTTTTTTGCAGGCCGCGAGAGGAAAAAAACGGAATTTAAATTAATAAACTGATTGTGTGATTTAATTCGGCAAGGGAATTTCGATTTGGAGTCAACTATGTGCTAAAAGTCAATCATGATTACACGTCTCTTGTTTTAATAATTCATCTAACACCTGTTTAACAACAATCTCAATTGAATACGACTCTGTTTAACTCCATTACGTGAACGAGTTGTATACGGCTCTTCACAACCGATTAATAAGAGGTGGCAAATTATTCAACATGGCAATGTATTCAAAGTCGATGCTAAGGATCCCAAGGTGGATGCCATGGTCTATTTGGTTGAATCTGCAGATAACAGTTTCATGTTGCATATGTGGACGTTGTGTCAAATCCTTTCCATGTACCAGGAAAGAGAATCACCTCACGTGCTTTCGCTGAAAGAGTCAGTACGATAGTGAGATCATTTGGGACATCAACAACAATATAGGCTTCCCTATCCGTCCTGTTTGAGCTTCTCTCAAGTTCAGATGATTGGTTAAGGCATTTCAGCTTTATTGAATTTTAGCTTCTGTCGTGCCTTCACAATATTTTTCCTTTGTCTGCACTCTGGAGTGCATGCATATTCTTCATAGTAAGATTGTCATCTGCTCTAAATTCACCACATGAATACGTTTCTATTAACGATTTTGAAATGTGAGCATCTTGAAATTAAAATATGTTCGAGATTTGTGGAGGTTAAATTTGATCATTGGTCATGCGATAGGAAGACTTCAGCACCTTGAATTTCTTTTGGCTGATGGTATAAATTATAAATGTCACACGCAAACAACGTAAATCTGTGTTCAATGGATTTGTATTATATGAATATCAAAAGGCATGCGATGATATAAAATCTGTCAGCACAGTTTTTTTATTAAAAAAAAATTGAATCAATGAAATGAATAAGTTATTTGCTCGCTTTTCTGAAGGTACTGATTAATTTCGGACTGATGATGAAAGATGAATGGCTAACTTTTTATTCAAGATTTTTAACTACAGAAACCGTGCACATTCCGCAGCTAAAGTCCAATTCCGCAGCTGTTCTCCAATTCCGCAGCTAAAAAACCTCATTGTTCAAATCATCTTAGTTTTCTCATACAAAATTAGATTTTGATGATTCAAGTATCGTTGAAAAGATCTCAACAAGATCTACACAACGATAAATCCATCATTAGAGTTTGAAATGGTCAATAACGAAATAAATTGCTGAAAAGAAGCAACATCAACTTGAGGCGCTAATTCCAAAACAGGTATAAATTCTTTTGATTTTTTTTCTTTGAGAACTTGTTTCATTAATACAAATTCTTAGTTTTGTGTGTAAATATCATAACTAGATAGATTGGCCATTTCTCTCCTTTGATAATCTTACATTCCATTGCAGAAGAAGTATTAGTTTTTTTTGCAGGTTCTAGGAGGAAGGACAAATGACTATAAGAGAATGGTGTCTCTCTAAGAGACCAATTTGTTTTATAAGAGGATAATCAACAACAAAGAGGAAATATGTTGATGCAAAATCAGATCCAAACACTTGAAAACTTTCAGATGCTATTGTCTCCATCACATCCATACCTCATAATAAACCATTCACCTCATTTGACTCCATAAAAACTCCTCAAAACCCCTCCAAAAGCCCCTGGGCCCGCTAAGGACGCCAAACTGCACCTGTGACCTCTCTGCCCCCAACTCTAAAAGTCCATCCTATCTATGCCATAAGGAACACTAAAAAAAAGAACATTACATCTATACTTGACCTTTAAAAGTATTCTTAAGACCTTAGAATAGGATTTCCGTTTGCATTAAACACTTTAGGAGATCAACAAGAACAAAACTCCAAAAACAACATAAGCTATAAAACAATGAAATAAGAAAATGGTTAACTAAGCACATATGGTGCACCACACTTTATCAGTTTACGATACCCGGATTGATAATTTATGTAGAACAATTTAAGACGTTAAATTGACTAGACATTTTGGCGCCATTGCTGGGGGAAGTGTAATTAGGAGACCTTATTTCTTACATCTAAAAAAAAAAATTTAATAATTATTGAGTATGCTCTCCTCCTGCACTTCGTGTGATCTGGAGGATCAGAAAAAGAAAAAATGATTGTTAAGTAAAAAAAGAAAAAAATTAATAATTCTTGAGTATGCTCTCCTCCTGCACTTTGTGTGATCTGCAGGATCAAAAAAATGATTGTTATGTAAAAAAAAATAGTGAAAAAATAGGACAAAATAAACTTCATCATTTCATTTGATTCAAAACAATAAAAAATAAATCATTGTTTCATTTAATAAAATGTATATGTATATTTTTAATTTTTGAGAATATAACATATAATTTTATGGAGTTGTCTATAATCCGACTTTTTGGAGATTCCGGTGACGGAATCCGGTGGAAGAAATTGAGGTTAAATCTTGATTTGTTGCAGTTAAAATGGTTTTTTAACTGCATATTTGGATTCATCACCCTGAAAAACCCCTGGGACGCTTTCATTGTGTAGAAACTAGCTATCAAACTTTCGATTCCAATAAATTTCTGTCGTATTTCGACCGGAAAAACCCGCCGGAAAGGCTTTCAAAAGTCGCGTTATAGACAACTGCTAATTTTATTAACAAAACAATTTTAAAAAAATATATTAAAAAAAATATAATAAATTTTATTCTTTTGTTTAGTAAAATATATATGTATATTTTTAATTTTTTGAGATATAACATATATAATTTTATTAACAAAATAAAGAAAAAAAACCAACAAAACAAATAAAAAACCAACTCCATGAAAACCACGTAGAGCTAAGAAAATAAATGTTTGTTTTTTTTGGCAAATGAAATAAAGTGTAACAGGTGATTGCATTTGGAGTATCAACGATAAGTGAAGGATCGAAACCGTGAAATGAAGCTACGGTAAATTGATACTTCATCCTCAGTATCGATTTCAACAAACCTGCAATACAAATTTTATTCCATTAGCGCTGAGCTCAATAGTGGAATTTCAAAATGCAGATCAAAATTACATAAACAGGTGTGTTGATTTAGGTAAATCTGACTGACATATACTATCTCCAAACGCATACAATCAAATAAAATCTCTATGTGGTAGGTTATCGCAACTGTGATTGCTCATAATATTGCTGCAAGAATTTTCCAAGATGGTCATGAACCTGCAAATTCAAACACAGTAATCCACAAAAATGCAAAACAGAGAAAAACGTCAAACTTTGAATGCACGATCTGGCCAAACGGAGACGAATTTGAAAAAAATAAAACATGGATTTTTTTGCCAATAGGGTCAATTAAATAACTTAGAAACGGTTTCAAGAAATTCATGGCTGTTTGGGACAATTTCTCGGTTCTTTGAAGCCCATTTTTGCAGGCCGCGGGAGGAAAAAACGGAATTTCAATTAATAAACTGATTGTGTGATTTAATTCGGTAATGGAATTTCGATTTGGAGTCAACTATGTGCTGAAAATCAATCATGATTACATGTCTCTTGTTTTAATAATTCATCTAACACCTGTTTAACAACAATCTCAATTGAATACGACTCTATTTAACTCCATTACATGAACAAGTTGTATATGGCTCTTCAGAGCCGATTAATAAGACGTGGCAAATTATTCAACATGGCAATGTATTTAAAGTCACTGCTAAGGATCCCAAGGTGAATGTCATGGTCTATTTGGTTGAATCCGTAGATAACAGTTTCATGTTGCATATGTGGACGCTGCGTCAAATCCTTTCCATGTACCAGGAAAGAGAATCACCTCACATGCTTTCGCTGAAAGAGTCAGTACGATAGTGAGATTGTTTGGGACATCAACAACAATATAGGCTTCCCTATCCGTCCTGTTTGAGCTTCTCTCAAGTTTAGATGATTGGTTAAGGCATTTCAGCTTTATTGAATTTTAACTTCTGTCGTGCCTTCACAATATTTTTCCTTGTCTGCACTCTGGAGTGCATGCATATTCTTCATAGTAAGATTGACATATGCTCTAAATTCACCACATGGATACGTTTCTATTTACGATTTTGAAATGTGAGCATCTTGAAACTAAAATATGTTTGAGATTTGTGGAGGTTAAATTTGATAATTGGTCATGGGATATGAAGACTTCAGCACCTTGACTTTCTTTTGGCTGATGGTATAAATTATAAATGTCACATGCATACAGCCTAAATCTGTGTTCAATGGATTTTTATTATATGAATATCAAAAGGCATGCGATGATATAAAATCTATCAGCATAGTTTTTTTATTAAAAAAAAATTGAATTAATGAAATGAATAAGTTATTTGCTTGCTGAACGAGGGTGGGGGATGGCTAGGGTTTGGAGGCGAGGGTTCCGGGCGGAACCGCGATCAAGGCACGGTTAGGGGGTTTACAGACAGTTTCCGTGCGCAGGAGCAGGTGTAGGAAAGACAATCTTGGTTTGATTGGCAGCTGGAGGTTGAGTTTTTCGCTTATGCGGTCAGCTGGGAGGCAACATATTCACAGGAGCTGCTAGATTAACCTTTTTCCGTTTGCGACAGTATAGGTCAAGGGTTTGCGCTGGCACCTAGACTGTTTCCGGTTCCATCCTCGGAACGGCATCCATAACCATGGTTAATCCAAACGAACTGGTTGATTTGGACCTAGAATTGGAGGACATTTTATCAGTTTGGGGGAAGGAACCTATAGCCCAAAATGTTGAACGGTATTTCGAGGGTTACGAGCTATCAAGGCTAGAACCGCCTCCTCAGGTATCTCTGGAGACTAAACCCTCTTTCCTGCAGCTCAGTAAGGAAACTGACAGAAATGCTCTCAGGATTCGAAACCAGACATCCTTCCAGCAGCCGGTCAGAGAGGATGCGGCGGAGAGGGCATCAAATGCTGCTCATTTTCTTGGTAACAGGGGAAAATCTGTTTCGGGCCGAAACTTTCTCTCAGGGGGCATCGAAGATATAGTAAATTCAGGGCTTGCTTCAGGGCTCGGAAAAGCAAGGGGCTCTGGAAGGGATTCTTCGTTTTCTAGGGTTTCTCTTTCAAGAGACCCTCCCTTTCCTAAAGAAAGCATAGCAGGAGGTTTTGAAGGCCATATCGACAGTCAAGCGGGTGAGCCGGGAGGAATTGATGGTTCGCTGGTCGGTCAACAAACAGCAGAAGACCCCTTCCTCGATTCCTCAGTCCCAGTTCAGTCTCGGCCGGAGTTAGAAATCCCTTCGATTCCGACCCAGGAAGAACCAGAATGGAACGGTGCTTTCGAGGAAGCCAGGGTCTCTGCTGAAGGAATTAGGAAAAAAGGAGAGAAAAGAAAAACCCAAAGACCGATTGGATCTCAGGGGTTGGAAGGAAATTTGGTCCTAGGTATGGAGGTCTCAATTGAAGAAACCCTAGGAGTAGCAGAATGCACCCTGGTCGGCAGGGTGAGAGGCAAGAAACTCACGTCAGGGTTTTTGCAAGCATGGGGAGAATAGCAGTTTGTTTCTGACAGACCCCTAGGTTTTGAGGCATCATGTTTAGCTAAGGGGTGGTTTATGCTCCGTTTCGAGGATAGGGAGGCAGCTGAATGGATGCTTGAAAGAAATTGGACCATCGGGAACATCCCGGTTCTGTTGAAAAAATGGAGCCCCCTCTTTGACGCTATTAGAGAGAAAACCGACGTTTTCCCGGTCTGGGTAAGGGCCCCCGGCCTTCCTTCGTTCCTCTGGACTGAAGCAGTGTTTAAAGCCATTGGAAATAGATTGGGCTCTTTCCTGGAAGCCGACATGTCATTTCTGGAGACAAAGAACAGAGCAATGGCTCGCATTCTGGTGAGCCTAAACCCTAGCAGAGGTCTTGCCCAAAAAATAAATTTGCAGTACAAAGATTATGTATTTGAGCAGATTTTGGACTACGAGCACTTGCCCTTTCGGTGCCATAGGTGCCATGTGTATGGGCACCTTGCCAAGGACTGTCCGCTGTCTAGGAGAAGGAGGCGGTTTCGGAGGACCTCAGCTTTCAGGGAGCAGGATTTCTTTCACGCACATGTTCCTCAGGAGAAGGAAGGCTTGGTGGAGCAGATAGTTGAAGAAATGGAGACAGAGGGGACTCAGAAAGAGCCATCGCCCGAAGATCCTCAGCTCCGAGAACCGGCCAAGGTCACAGAATTGCAACCTGCGGAAGCAAAGGAGGAGACCGTAAGGGATTCAATCGCTGATCAAAATTCTGCCAAAGAACCTGAAAAGCGTATGTGTTCAGATCTACCTCCTTCTCCTCTTCAATTTCCAGAACATAATTCTGAATCTCTGCATAAAATGTCCTCTCTTTCTCACAATCAAAACGAAGGCTTAAATGAGAACAAAGACACTTCAATGGGTGAACCTAATATTGAAACTATTTCGGCTGCCATGCCTTCCCTCGATTTGAATTGTGAAGATGTTTGGCCTCCTCTTGTTCCCCCGGTACCTCACACCCCCTACCCCTATAACCTTAGATCCTTGGGAGGAAAGCCTGGGTCGTCAGGATCAGTTGGAGGTTTAGGGCAGTTGGTCCCTCAAGGTTTCTCCAAAAATAAGAGAGGAAGAAAATCGGATTTATCTAAGGCCAAATTAAAAGCAAAATTGGATGTAGCTGATGGAAAACAACACTCAATTCCTGGGGTTCTTAGAGCGGTGCAGACCCCTGAATCCGTTATCAAATGATTCTATCTTCTTGGAATTGTAGGGGTTTGGCCAGTAAACCTAAAAAATTGGCCCTTAGAGATTGGATCCAAAACTCTAAATCTGAAATTCTTTTTCTCCAAGAGACTCTTGGAAAAGGAACTGAAGTGGAAACAATGCTAAGTGCTCTCCTGCCAGGGTGGAAATTCTCAGCAGTGGATTCATCGGGCCATTCTGGAGGTCTTGCAATTGGGTATAAAGAAGGGAGAATAAAGGTAATAAATCAATGGGGGACGAAGCATGTAATGGGCTTCGAGATTATTTCCCCCGACCTCGCTCTTCCCATTTCAATAGTAAATATTTATGGCCCCTGTCAAGGAAGGGAGATATTCTGGAATGACCTGATGGCCAAATCCTTGATGAAGTCTTCTCTGTTGATTGTGGGAGGCGACCTAAATTTCTCAGTAGGGAGAGCAGAGGCTTGGGGTCCATCGGCCAGGGAAGACCCCTTGTCGGATTTTTTCCTCAATCTCCTCTCGGACAACAATCTCATTGACCCCTCCCCGATCAAACTCAAGCCAACCTGGAGGAACAGAAGAGCAGGGGAGGCTCGAGTACCTAAAAGACTGGATCGTTTTCTTTTATCTGAAGATTTAATTTCAAAGGTCCCTATTCTCAGACAGTGGGTTGATGAGATAGGTAACTCTGATCACTTCCCTATTTTTTTGGATCTCTCCTTCCCCCCCCAAAGCCTCCTGCCCCCTTTAAATTCAATTCCTCTTGGTTACAAGATCCTTCCTTCAATAAGCTCTTCAAGGAAACTTGGATTCATCCGGATAGAAGCGCAAGAGAGGACAAAAGTTTCCTGTTTATGGAAAATCTTAAGAGATTGAAGAAAGCAACTATCTCCTGGGCAAAGGACAGGAAGGTTAAACAGAATGAAGAGCTGATCAGGATCAGGGAGGAACTGAAGAAATTGGAGAGTACTGAGGAGGATGGATATATTTCGCAAGCTTCTAAGGATAGAATCCTCCATCTGGAAAAACTTCAGAACCAAATCCTCTTGGACAAGGAAGAGGAATGGAGGCTCAAGAGCAGGGCAATATGGCTAAAAGCGGGTGATGAAAACACCAGTTTTTTTCATAATTATGCCAAAGGAAGAAAATCAGCAAACACCATCTAGAGTCTTAAAGACGAAGAAGGAAGGGAGGTCAGTACTTTTTCAGGCCTCTCTGGTTTAGGACAGAGACATTTCCAGAGATTATTCTCAGATTCGGGAGAGGCCACCATAGCAGAGGTTATTAGAACTGCGCAATGCTTTCCAAGATTTGTCGAAGAGGGAGAAGCAGAAGAGTTATCAAACCCCGTATCCAAGGAGGAGGTTGAAGCTGCTATGAAAATTATGGCCAAGGATAAAAGCCCCGGGCCTGACGGGTGGACTATAGAACTCTTCCTCTTTTTATTCGATTTAATTGGTTCTGAAATCACTGATGTAGTAGAAGAATCAAGACAGAAAGGAGAAGTCTACAGCCCTTTCAATTCAACTTTTCTAGCTCTCATTCCAAAGAAGAACGATCCGGAGAATTTTGAAGACTTCAGGCCGATCTCCTTATGCAACTGTATATATAAGATTATTGCAAAGGTGATAGCTATTAGAATAGTTCCTATTCTGTCAAGAAACATCTCAATGGAACAATTTGGGTTTTTAAATGGAAGACAAATCCACGAAGCCATTGGAGTAGCACAGGAGGTATTACACAGTGTCAGACAAAAGAAAAAGAAGGGTGTGGTTCTTAAAATAGATCTCTCCAAAGCCTATGATCGAATCAATTGGATTTATCTCCGGTTGCTTCTAACTCATCTGGGCTTCAATTATTCTTTCATCAGTTGGATTATGGGTTGCATCTCCAATGTCAGTTATGCAGTTCTTATCAATGGAGCAGATTCACCTTTTTTCAGAGGTCAAAGAGGCTTAAGGCAAGGTTGCCCTTTATCTCCTCTTCTGTTTCTTCTAGTGGCAGAAGGGTTAAGCAGGTTGATCCATAAAGCTAGAAGAGAGGAGAAGGTAAAAGGTATCGAGGTAGCAATAAATCTTTTCATCACTCATCTCCTTTTCATTGATGACATTTTGATTTTCTCAAATGGATCGTATAATGAACTTAAGGAACTAAAATGCATATTAGATCTTTTTCTGAAAGCTACTGGCATGCAGATAAATTCCAGGAAGTCTCAGGTTTCTGTGGCAGATATTGACAGAAGGGAAAGAACCACGTTGCTTAATCTATTTCCTTTCCAATATCAACCTCTGGATTCCCCCCTCAAATATTTGGGTTTTTGGTTAAAACCGGCAGCATACAAGAAAGAGGATTGGAACTGGCTCATAGCCAAGTTAGAAGCCAGAATTTCTCATTGGAGTTTCAAATGGCTTTCCAGAGCTGGTAGACTGACCCTCATCAAATCTGTACTGTTAGCCATTCCAGTATACTGGGCAGCCTTAACCTGGGTTCCTAAAGGAGTGTTGGAGAAAATCAGAAGGATATGATGTAGTTTCTTGTGGGCAGGCTCAAAAGAAAGTTCAGTTCTTCCTTGGGTGGCATGGGATAAGTTGGCTAGGCCAAAAGAATGGGGAGGTTGGGGGTTAAAAAGGCTCCCTGAGTTTAGTCTCTCTCTGGCAGCTAAATCAGGATGGAGATTAATCTCGTTGGAGAACTTATGGACAAGGGTGGTCAAAAGAAAATACATAGACCCAGTCTCTATGGAAGATTGGATAAGGAGCCAGGAAAAGATAAAGAAGAATGTCTCAGTCATTTGGAAAGCCACGGTGGAGGCATTCTCAGTGATTAAACAAGGGCTGGCGTGGAAGATAGGAGACGGAAGACAAATAAGGATTGGCAGGGATCTCTGGGTAGGTTGTAATGAAGCCTTTGCCTTATCCCCAGGCTTACTCAGACATTTAGGAAGTAAGGGCATTTTAACTCTAAATCAGGTGGAGAAAACAGGCCATTCTACTATATGGGGACAGGCTTGGAAAAATGATGAAGAGCTAGGAATAAACATCAGGTGGAAGAACGAATGGTGCTCTTTCATTCAAGAACTCCATCGTTCCAATGTCAGGCTTAAAAATGAACCAGACTTGTTGATCTGGGCTCAGGGGGAAACAGGTGAATACTCCCCAAAAGACGGATATAATTTCTTAATGCAAAAGAAAGGTTGGGGAAACCCAGAATGGTGGTCAAAACACATTTGGAAGTTAAAATGCCCAGCAAAGGCCAGGATCTTCTTTTGGTGTATGTTAAAAAGGAAAGTTCCAACTTGGGACATTTTGCGAGCCAGATACTTGGTTGGGCCAGGGAGGTGCCCCTTGTGTAAGATAGAAGAGGAATCAATAAGTCATCTCTTTATATCCTGTGCAGAATCAAAAAAGATCTGGGGGGAGTTAATCAGATTGCTCAACATTAAGGCGCAGTGGGGGATTGAACCCTTGGAAGAAGCTTGGAGTAGATGGTGGCAGAACTACCCAGAGGGGAACATGAGAAACCTCCCTCTTATCTTCTTTTGGGGGGTGTGGATAGCGAGGAATAAAAGTCTGTTTCAAGACAAAGACACTCCAACATCTGTCACAGCTATTAACTGTGCAGCCATTTACTCTGCCATCCCTATCCCTGAAGCAAAAAATCCCCACTCACATCACAAGCCTGCTATTATCCAGGAGGGCATGCCCTGGGCTTTTTTCGACGGAGCATCTCAAAATAACAAGGTCGGTGCAGGATTGTGCATTCATCTGAATCCTGATCACTCTCTAAAAGCATCTGTAGGTCTAGGTTCTGGCACTAACAACTTTGCTGAGTTGTCCGCCTTGCGCCTTCCTCTTTGCTGGCTTCTTCAAAGAAACATCTTCACAATTCAAATTTTCGGAGACTCTTTGAATGTCATAAACTGGGTTAATGGGAGTGCTATATGTCAAAATCAAATTCTGAAGATCATTTTAGAAGAAATATTGCATTTAAAGTCATCATTTATCAGTTTTATTATCTGCCATGTCTACAGGGATAAAAACGAGGAAGCAAACCAGCTTTCTAAAACTGGTTTACAGCAAGCTCTGGGAAGCTGGTCAATAGTTGAATTAAGACAGGGGCAGTCCTTTACCTCTGTTCGGCCTCCTTTTGCTCTTCCACAGTGATCGCGGCTCTATATTTCTTTTTGTTTTGGTTCATGGGCACCACTGTTTATACTTCCAGCATCTTTTTCTGTTATATTTCGAGTATTGCAATCAGAAAACTCTCTTTATACTTTTCATAACAGCATGATTTTGTGAACTTACAGCCATGTAAGGGGTTGTTTTCCTTCTCTGAAGGAGACCCTAAAATATTTCTGTTAACTGTTCTAAGCCTCCTGAAGGGAGGAAGACATGATAGTTATTATCAGACTTCTATTACAGCAGTATAGGATATATTTCAAACTTCTCAATCAGTCAAGAAAGACTGAGATTTTTTGTGTTTTTAAAGAATGACAAATTAGCAAGCATATGAATCATCAGAAATGCTAAAAGCATATGCAATGTAACTTTTTATTTTCTTAATAAAAAGTTCGCTTTTTTCTTCGGAAAAAAAAAAAAAGTTATTTGCTTGCTTTTCTGAAGGTACTGATTAATTTCGGACAGATGATGAAAGATGAATGGCTAAATTTTTATTCAATATTTTTAACTACATAAACCGTGCACATTCCGCAGCTAAAGTCCAATTCCGCAGCTGTTCTCCAATTCTGCAGCTGAAAAACCTCATTATTCAAATCAGCCTAAATTTCTCATACAAAATCAGATTTTGATGATTCAAGTACCGTTGGAAAGATCTCAACAAAATCTACACAATGAGAAATCCATCATTAGAGTTTGAAATGGTCAATAATGAAATAAATTTCTGAAAATAAACAACATCAACTTGAGGCGCTAATTCCAAAACAGGTATAAATTATTTTGATTTTTTTTTCTTTGAGAACTTGTTTCATTAATACAAATTCTTAGTTTTGTGTGTAAATATCATAACTAGAGAGATTGGCCATCTCTCTCCTTTGATAATCTTACATTCCATTACAGAAAAAGTATTAGTTTGTTTTGCAGGTTCCAGAAGTAAGGATAAATGACTATAAGAGAATGGTGTCTCTCTAAGAGACCAATTTGTTTCATAAGAAGATGATCAACAACAAAGAGGACATATGCTGATGCAAAATCAGATCCAAACACTTGAAAAACTTTCAAATACTATTGTCTCCATCACATCCATACCTCATAATAAATCATTCACCTCATTTCACTCCATAAAAACTCTTCAAAACCCCCTAAAAGCCCCTGGGCCCGCTGAGGACGCCAAACTACACCTGTGACCTCTCTGCCCCCAACTCTAAAAGTCCATCCTATCAATGCCATAAGGAACACTAGAAAAAGGAACATTACATCCATACTTGACCTTTAAAAGTATTCTTAAGACCTTAGAATAGGATTTCCGTTTGCGTTAGACACTTTAGGAGATCAACAAGAACAGAACTCCAAAAACAACATAAACTATAAAACAATGAAATAAAAAAATGGTTAACTAAGCACATATGGTGCACCACACTTCATCAGTTTACGATACCCGGATTGATAATTTATGTAGAGCAATTTAAGACGTTAAATTGACTAGACATTTTGGCGTCGTTGCCGGGGGAAGTGTAATTAGGGGACCTTATTTCTTACATCTAAAAAAAAGATTAATAATTCTTGAGTATGCTCTCCTCCTGCACTTCGTGTGATCTGGAGGATCAGAAAAAAATGATTGTTAAGTAAAAAAGAAAAAATTAATAATTTTTGAGTATGCTCTCCTCTTGCACTTTGTGTAATCTGGAGGATTAAAAAAAAATTGTTATGTAAAAAAAAGAGAGAGAAAAAATAGGACAAAATAAACTTCATCATTTCATTTGATTCAAAAAAAAAAAAATCATTGTTTTCTTTAATGAAATGTATATGTATATTTTTTATTTTTGAAAGTATAACATATAATTTTATTAACAAAGCAATTTTAAAAAAATACATTAAAAAGAATATAATAAATTTTATTCTTTTGTTTAGTAAAATATATATGTATATTTTTTATATTTTGAGATATAACATATATAATTTTATTAAAAAAATAAAGAAAAAAACCAACAAAACAAATAAAAAACCAACTCCAAGAAAAACACGTAGGGCTAAAAAAATAAAAGTTTGTTTTTTTGGCAAATGAAATAAAGTGTAACAGGTGATTGCATTTGGAGTATCAACGATAAGTGAAGGATCGAAACCGTAAAATGAAGCTATGGAAAATTGATGCTTCATCCTCAGTATCGATTTCAACAAACCTACAATACAAATTTTATTCCATTAGCGCTGAGCTCAATAGTGGAATTTCAAAATGCAGATAAAAATTACATAAAGAGGTGTGTTGATTTAGGTAAATCTGATCGACATATACTATCTCCAAACGCATAAAATCAAAGAAAATCTCCATGTGGTAGGTTATCGCAACTGTGACTGCTTACTGCTGCAATAATTTTCCAAGACGCTCATTAACCTGCGAATTCAAACACAGTAATCCACAAAAATGCAAAACAGAGAAAAACGTCAAACTTTGAATGCACGATCTGGCCAAACAGAGGCGAATTTGAAAAAAATAAAACATGGGTTTTTTTGCCAATAGGGTCAATTACATAACCAATAAATGGTTTTAAGAAATTCGTGGCTGTTTGGAAGAATTTCTCAGTTCTTCGAAGCACATTTTTGCAGGCCGCGGGAGGAAAAAACGGAATTTCAATTAATAAACTGATTGTGTGATTTAATTCGGCAAGGGAATTTCGATTTGGAGTCAACTATGTGCTAAAAATCAATCATGATTACACTTCTCTTGTTTTAATAATTCATCTAACACCTGTTTAACAATCTCAATCGAATACGACTCTGTTTAACTCCATTACGTGAACCAGTTGTGTACGACTATTCACAGCCGATTAATAAGACGTGGAAAATTATTCAACATGGCAATGTATTCAAAGTCGCTGCTAAGGATCCCAAGGTGGATGCCGTGGTCTATTTGGTTGAATCCACAGATAACAGTTTCATGTTGCATATGTGGACGCTGTGTCAAATCCTTTCCATGTACCAGGAAAGAGAATCACCTCACGTGCTTTTGCTGAATGAGGCAGTATGATAGTGAGATTGTTTGGGACATCAACAACAATATAGGCTTCCCTATCCGTCCTGTTTGAGCTTATCTCAAGTTTAGATGATTGGTTAAGGCATTTCAGCTTTATTAAATTTTAGCTTCTGTCATGCCTTCACAATATTTTTCCTTGTCTGCACTCTGGAGTGTATGCATATTCTTCATAGTAAGACTGTCATCTGCTCTAAATTCACCACATGGATATGTTTCTATTGACGATTTTGAAATGTGAGCATCTTGAAACTAAAATATGCTTGAGATTTGTGGAGGTTAAATTTGATCATTGGTCATGGGAGAGGAAGACTTCAGCACCTTGACTTTCTTTTAGCTGATGATATAAATTATAAATGTCACACGCAAACAGCCTAAATCTGTGTTCAATGGATTTGTATTATATGAATATCAAAAGGCATGTGATGATATAAAATCTGTCAGCACAGTTTTTTTTATTAAAAAAAAAATAAAAAATTGAATCAATGAAATGAATAAGTTATTTGCTCACTTTTCTGAAGATACTGATTAAATTCAGATTGATGATGAAAGATGAATGGCTAACTTTTTAGTCAAGATTTTTAACTACAGAAACCGTGCACATTCCGCAGTTAAATTCCAATTCCGCAGCTGAAAAACCTCATTGTTCAAATCAGCCTAAATTTCTCATACAAAATCAGATTTTTATGATTCAAGTATTGTTGGAAAGATCTCAATAAGATCTACACAATGAGAAATCCATCATTAGAGTTTGAAATGGACAATAATGAAATAAATTGCTGAAAAGAAGCAACATCAACTTGAGGCGGTAATTCTAAAACAGGTATAAATTCTTTCGATTTTTTTTCTTTGAGAACTTGTTTCATCAATATAAATTCTTAGTTTTGTATGTAAATATCATAACTAGAGAGATTGACCATCTCTCTCATTTGATAATCTTACATACCATTGCAGAAGAAGTATTAGTTTTTTTTTTGCAGATTCCAGAAGGAAGGACAAATGACTATAAGAAAATGATGTCTCTCTAAGAGACCAATTTGTTTCATAAGAGAATGATCAGCAACAAAGAGGAAATATGCTAATGCAAAATCAGATCCAAACACTTGAAAAACTTTCAGATACTATCGTCTCCATCACATCTATACCTCATAATAAACCATTCACCTCATTTCACTCCATAAAAACTCCTCAAAACCCCTCCAAAAGCCCTTGGGCCCGCTGAGGACGCCAAACTGCACCTGCGACCTCTCTGCCCCCAACTCTAAAAGTCCATCCTATCTATGTCATAAGGAACACTAGAGAAAGGAACATTACATCCATACTTGACCTTTAAAAGTATTCTTAAGACCTTAGAATAGGATTTCCATTTGCATTAGACACTTTAGGAAATTAACAAGAACAAAACTCCAAAAACAACATAAGTTATAAAACAATGAAATAAGAAAATGGTTAACTAAGCACATATGGTGCACCACACTTCATCAGTTTACGATACCCGGATTGATAATTTATGTAGAGCAATTTAAGACGTTAAATTGACTAGACATTTTGGCGCCGTTGTCGGGGGAACTGTAATTAGGAGATCTTATTTTTTACATCTAAAAAAAAAAAAAAATTCTTGAGTATGCTCTCCTCCTGCACTTTGTGTGATCTGGAGGATCAGAAAAAAGGATAGTTAAGTAAAAAAAGAAAAAAAATTAATAATTCTATAATATGCTCTCCTCCTGTACTTTGTGTGATCTGGAGGATAAAAAAAGGATTGTTATGTAAAAAAAAAAAAAAAGAGAGAGAAAAAATAGGACAAAATAAACTTCATCATTTTGTTTGATTCAAAAAAAAAATCATTGTTTCATTTAATGAAATGTATATGTATATTTTTAATTTTTGAAAATATAACATATAATTTTATTAACAAAACAATTTTAAAAAAATACATTGAAAAGAATATAATAAATTTTATTCTTTTGTTTAGTAAAATATATATGTATATTTTTAATTTTTGAAGATATAACATATATAATTTTATTAACAAAATAAAGAAGAAAAAAAACCCAACAAAACAAATAAAAAACCAACTCCATGAAAACCACGTATGGCTAAGAAAATAAAAGTTTGCTTTTTTTGGCAAATGAAATAAAGTGTAACAGGTGATTGCATTTGGAGTATCAACGATAAGTGAAGGATTGAAACCGTGAAATGAAGCTACGGTAAATTGATACTTCATCCTCAGTATCGATTTCAACAAACTTTCAATACAAATTTTATTCCATTAGCGCTCGGCTCAATAATGGAATTTCAAAATGCAGATCAAAATTACATAAACAGGTGTGTTGATTTAGGTAAATCTGACCGACATATACTATCTCCAAACGCATACAATCAAAGAAACTCTCCATGTGGTAGGTTATCGCAACTGTGACTGCTCATAATACTGTTGCAAGAATTTTCCAAGACGCTTATGAACCTGCAAATTCAAACACAGTAATCCACAAAAATGCAAAACAGAGAAAAACGTCAAACTTTGAATGCACGATCTCGCCAAACGGAGGCGAATTTGAAAAAAATAAAACATGGGTTTTTTTTCCAATAGGGTCAATTAGATAATTCAAAAAAGGTTTTAAGAAATTCATGGTTGTTTGGGAGAATTTCTCGGTTCTTTGAAGCCCATTTTTGCAGGCACGAGAGGAAAAAACAGAATTTCAATTAATAAACTGATTTTGTGATTTAATTCGGCAAGGGAATTTCGATTTGGAGTCAACTATGTGCTAAAAATCAATCATGATTACACCTCTCTTGTTTTAATAATTCATCTAACACCTGTTTAACAACAATCTCAATTGAATACGACTCTGTTTAACTCCATTACGTGAACCAGTTGTATACGGCTCTTCACAGCTGATTAATAAGACGTGGCAAATTATTCAACATGGCAATGTATTCAAAGTCGCTGCTAAGGATCCCAAGGTGGATGCCATGGTCTATTTGGTTGAATCCGCAGATAACAGTTTCATGTTGCATATGTGGACGTTGTGTCAAATCCTTTCCATGTACCAGGAAAGAGAATCACCTCACGTGCTTTTGCTGAAAGAGTCAGTACGATAGTGAGATCATTTGGGACATCAACAACAATATAGGCTTCCCTATCCGTCCTGTTTGAGCTTCTCTCAAGTTCAGATGACTGGTTAAGGCATTTCAGCTTTATTGAATTTTAGCTTCTGTCGTGCCTTCACAATATTTTTCCTTGTCTGCACTCTGGAGTGCATGCATATTCTTCATAGTAAGATTGTCATCTACTCTAAATTCACCACACAGATAGGTTTCTATTGATGATTTTGAAATGTGAGCATCTTGAAACTAAAATATGTTTGAGATTTGTCGAGGTTAAATTTGATCATTGGTAATGGGATAGCAAGACTTCAGCACCTTGACTTTCTTTTGGCTGATGGTATAAATTATAAATGTCACACGCAAACAGTCTAAATCTGTGTTCAATGGATTTGTATTATATGAATATCAAAAAGCATGCGATGATATAAAATCTGTCAGCACAGTTTTTTTTATTAAAAAAAATAATTGAATCAATGAAATGAATAAGTTATTTGCTCGCTTTTCTGAAGGTACTGATTAATTTCAGACTGATGATGAAAGATGAATGGCTAACTTTTTGTTCAAGATTTTTAACTACAGAAACCGTGCACATTCCGTAGCTAAAGTCCAATTTTGCAGTTGTTCTCCAATTCCACAGATGAAAAACCTCATTGTTCAAATCAGCCTAGCTTTCTCATACAAAATTAGATTTTGATGATTCAAGTACCATTGGAAAGATCTCAACAAGATCTACACAATGAAAAAACCGTCATTAGAGTTTGAAATGGTCAATAATGAAATAAATTGCTGAAAATAATCAACATCAACTTGAGGCGCTAATTCCAAAACAGGTATAAATTCTTTTGATTTTTTTTCTTTGAGAACTTGTTTCATTAATACAAATTCTTAGTTTTGCGTGTAAATATCATAACTAGAGAGATTGGCCATCTCTATTCTTTGATAATCTTACATTCCATTGCAGAAGAAGTATTAGTTTTTTTTACAGGTTCCAGGACGAAGGACAAATGACTATAAGAGAATGGTGTCTCTCTAATAGAGCAATTTGTTTCATAAGAGGATGATCAACAACAAAGAGGAAATATGTTGATGCAAAACCAGATCCAAACACTTGAAAAACTTTAAGATACTATTGTCTCCATCACATCCATACCTCATAATAAACCATTCACCTCATTTCACTCCATAAAAACTCCTCAAAACCGCTCTAAAAGCCCCTGGGCCCGCTGAGGACGCCAAACTGCACCTGTGACCTCTCTGCCCCCAACACTAAAAGTCCATCCTATCTATGCCATAAGGAACACTAGAAAAAGGAACATTACATCCATACCTGACCTTTAAAAGTATTTTTAATACCTTAGAATAGTATTTCTGTTTGCATTAGACACTTTAAGAGATCAACAAGAACAAAACTCTGAAAACAACATAAACTATAAAAGAATGAAATAAGAAAATGGTTAACTAAGCACATATGGTGCACCACACTTCATCAGTTTACGATACTCGGATTGACAATTTATGTAGAGAAATTTAAGACGTTAAATTGACTAGACATTTTGGCGCCGTTCCCGGGGGAAGTGTAATTAGTAAACCTTATTTCTTACATCTAAAAAAAAAAATTAATAATTCTTGAATATGCTCTCCTCCTGTAGTTCGTGTGATCTGAAGGATCAGAAAAAAAAGGATTGTTAAGTAAAAAAAGAAAAAAAATTAATAATTCTTGAGTATGCTCTCCTCCTGCACTTTGTGTGATCTGCAGGATCAAAAAAAGGATTGTTATGTTAAAAAAAAAGAGAGAGAGAGCAAAAATAGGACAAAATAAACTTCATCATTTCATTTGATTCAAAAAAATAAAAACATTGTTTTGTTTAATGAAATGTATATGTATATTTTTAATTTTTGAAAGTATAACATATAATTTTATTAACAAAACAATTTTTAAAAAATACATTAAAAAGAATATAATGAATTTTATTATTTTGTTTAGTAAAATATATATGTATATTTTTAATTTTTGAAGATATAACATATATAATTTTATTAACAAAATAAAGAAAATAAAAAACCAACAAAACAAATAAAAAACCAACTCCATGAAAACCACATAGGGCTAAGAAAATAAAAGTTTTTTTTTTGGCAAACGAAATAAAGTGTAACAGGTGATTGCATTTGGAGTAGCAACGATAAGTGAAGGATCGAAACCGTGAAATAAAACTATGGTAAATTGATGCTTCATCCTCAGTATTGATTTCAACAAACCTGCAATATAAATTTTATTCCATTAGTGCTGAGCTCAATAGTGGAATTTCAAAATGCAAATCAAAATTACATAAACAGGTGTGTTGATTTAGGTAAATCTGACCGACATATACTATCTCCAAACGCATACAATCAAAGAAAATCTCCATGTGGTAGGTTATCGCAACTGTGACTGCTCATAATACTGCTGCAAGAATTTTCCAAGACGCTCATGAACCTGCAAATTCAAACACAGTAATCCACAAAAGTGCAAAATAGATAAAAATGTCAAACTTTGAATGCATGATTTGGCCAAACGGAGGCGAATTTGAAAAACATAAAACATGGGTTTTTTTGCCAATAGGGTCAATTAGATAACCCAGAAACGGTTTTAAGAAATTCGTGGCTGTTTGGGAGAATTTCTCGGTTTTTTGAAGCCCATTTTTGCAGGCCGCGAGAGGAAAAGCGGAATTTCAATTAATAAACTCATTGTGTGATTTAATTCGACAATGGAATTTCGATTTGGAGTCAACTATGTGGTGAAAATCAATCATGATTACACGTCTCTTGTTTTAATAATTCATCTAACACCTGTTTAACAATAATCTCAATTGAATACGACTCTGTTTAACTCCATTACGTGAACCAGTTGTATACGGCTCTTCACAACCGATTAATAAGACGTGGAAAAATATTCAACATGGCAATGTATTCAAAGTCGCTGCTAAGGATCCCAAGGTGGATGTCGTGCTCTATTTGGTTGAATCCGCAGATAATAGTTTCATGTTGCATATGTGGACGCTGTGTCAAATCCTTTCCATGTACCAGGAAAGAGAATCACCTCACGTGCTTTTGCTGAAAGAGTCAGTACGATAGTGAGATCATTTGGGACATCAACAACAATATAGGGTTCCCTATCTGTCATGTTTGAGCTTCTCTCAAGTTTAGATGATTGGTTAAAGCATTTCAGCTTTATTGAATTTTAGCTTCTGTCGTGCCTTCACAATATTTTTCCATGTCTTCACTCTGGAGTGCATGCATATTCTTCATAGTAAGATTGTCATATGCTCTAAATTCACCACACGGATAGGTTTCTATTGAAGATTTTGAAATGTGAGCATCTTGAAACTAAAATATGTTTGAGATTTGTGGAGGTTAAATTTGATCATTGGTCATGGGATAGGAAGACTTCAGCACCTTGACTTGCTTTTGGCTGATGGTATAAATTATAAATGTCACACACAAACAGCCTAAATCTGTGTTCAATGGATTTGTATTATATGAATATCAAAAGGCATGCGATGATATAAAATCTGTCAGCACAGTTTTTTTTATTAAAAAAAAAAATTGAATCAATGAAATGAATAATTTATTTGCTCATTTTTCTGAAGGTACTGATTAATTTCGGATTGATAATGAAAGATGAATGGATAACTTTTTCTTCAAGATTTTTAACTACAGAAACTGTGCACATTCCACAGCTAAAGTTCAATTTCGCAGCTATTCTCCAATTCCGCAGCTGTTCTCCAATTTCGCAGCTGAAAAACCTCATTGTTCAAATCAGCCTAACTTTCTCATACAAAATCAGATTTTGATGATTCAAGTACCGTTGGAAAGATCTCAACAAGATCTACACAATGAGAAATCCATCATTGAGTTTGAAATGGTCAATAATGAAATAAATTGCTGAAAAGGAGCAACATCAACTTGAGGCGCCAATTCCAAAACAAGGATAAATTCTTTTGATTTTTTTTTCTTTGAGAACTTGTTTCATTAATACAAATTCTTAGTCTTGTGTGTAAATATCATAACTAGAAAGATTGGCCATCTCTCTCCTTTGATAATCCTACATTCCATTGTAGAAGAAGTATTAGTTTTTTTTTGAGGTTCCAGGAGGAAGGACAAATGACTATAAGAGAATGGTGTCTCTCTAAGAGACCAATTTGTTTCATAAGAGGATGATCAACAACAAAGAGGAAATATGTTGATGCAAAATCAGATCCAAACACTTGAAAAACTTTCAGATACTATTGTCTCCATCACATCCATACCTCATAATAAACCATTCACCTCATTTCACTCCATAAAAACTCCTCCAAACCCCTCTAAAAGCCCCTGGGCCCCCTGAGGACGCCAAACTGCACCTGTGACCTCTCTGCCCCCAACTATAAAAGTCCATCCTATCTATCTCATAAGGAACACTAGAAAAAGGAACATTACATCCATACTTGACCTTTAAAAGTATTCTTAAGACCTTAGAATAAGATTTTCGTTTGCATTAGATACTTTAGGAGATTAACAAGAACAAAACTCCAAAAACAACATAAACTATAAAACAATGAAATAAGAAAATGGTTAAATAAGCACATATGGTGCACCACACTTCATCAGTTTACGATACCCGGATTGATAATTTATGTAGAGCAATTTAAGATGTTAAATTGACTAGAAATTTTGGCGCCGTTGCCGGGGGAAGTGTAATTAGGAGACCTTATTTCTTACATTTAAAAAAAAAAATTAATAATTCTTGAGTATGCTCTCCTCCTGCACTTCGTGTGATCTGGAGGATCAGAAAAAAATGATTGTTAAGTAAAAAAAGAAAAAAATTAATAATTTTTTAGTATGCTCTCCTCCTGCACTTTGTGTGATCTGGAGGATTAAAAAAATGATTGTTATGTATTAAAAAAAATAAAAAAATAAAATAAAAAATAAATAAATCAATAAACTTCATCATTTCATTTGATTCAAAAAAATAAAAAATAAATCATTGTTTCGTTTAATGAAATGTATATGTATATTTTTAATTTTTGAAAGTATAACATATAATTTTATTAACAAAACAATTTTTAAAAAAATACATTAAAAAGAATATAATAAATTTTATTTTTTGATTAGTAAAATATATATATGTATATTTTTAATTTTTGGAGATATAACATATATAATTTTATTAACAAAATAAAGAAGAAAAAATACCAACAAAACAAATAAAAAACCAACTCCATGAAAACCACGTAGGGCTAAGAAAATAAAAGTTTGTTTTTTTTGGCAAATGAAATAAAGTGTAACAGGTGATTGCATTTGGAGTATCAACAATAAGTGAAGGATCGAAACCGTGAAATGAAGCTACGCTAAATTGATACCTCATCCTCAGTATCGATTTCAACAACCCTGCAATACAAATTTTACTCCATTAGCGCTGAGCTTAATAGTGGAATTTCAAAATGCAGAACAAAATTACATAAACATGTGTGTTGATTTAGGTAAATCTGACCGACATATACTATCTCCAAACGCATACAATCAAAGAAAATCTCCATGTGGTAGGTTATCGCAACTGTGACTGCTCATAATAGTGCTGCAAGAATTTTCCAAAACGCTCATGAACCTGCAAATTCAAACACAGTAATCTACAAAAATGAAAAACAGAGAAAAAACGTCAAACTTTGAATGCACGACCTGGCCAAACGGAGGCGAATTTGAAAAAAATAAAACATGGGTTTTTTTGCCAATAGGGTCAATTAGATAATTTAGAAACGGTTTTAAGAAATTCGTGGCTGTTTGGGAGAATTTCTCGGTTCTTTGAAGCCCATTTTTGCAAGCCGCGAGAGAAAAAAATGGGATTTCAATTTATAAACTGATTGTGTGATTTAATTCGGCAAGGGAATTTCGATTTGGAGTCAACTATGTGCTGAAAATCAATCATGATTACACGTCTCTTGTTTTAATAATTCATCTAACACCTGTTTAACAACAATCTCAATTGAATACGACTCTGTTTAACTCCATTACGTGAACCAGTTGTATACAACTCTTCACAGCCGATTAACAAGACGTGGAAAATTATTCAACATGTCAATGTATTCAAAGTTGCTGCTAAGGATCCCAAGGTGGATGCCATGGTCTATTTGGTTGAATCCGCAGATAATAGTTTCATGTTATATATGTGGACGTTGTGTCAAATCCTTTCCATGTACCAGGAAAGAGAATCACCTCACGTGCATTTGCTAAAAGAGTCAGTACGATAGTGAGATCGTTTGGGACATCAACAACAATATAGGCTTCCTTATCCGTTCTGTTTGAGCTTCTCTCAAGTTCAGATGATTGGTTAAGGCATTTCAGCTTTATTGAATTTTAGCTTATGCGGTGCCTTCACAATATTTTTCCTTGTCTGCACTCTGGAGTGCATGCATATTCTTCATAGTAAGATTGTCATCTGCTCTAAATTCACCACACAGATATGTTTCTATTGACGATTTTGAATTGTGAGCATCTTGAAACTAAAATATGTTTGAGATTTGTCGAGGTTAAATTTGATCATTGGTAATGGGATAGCAAGACTTCAGCACCTTGACTTTTTTTTGGCTGATGGTATAAATTATAAATGTCACACGCAAACAGCCTAAATCTGTGTTCAATGGATTTGTATTATATGAATATCAAAGGACATGCGATGATATAAAATTTGTCAGCACAGTTTTTTTATTAAAAAAAAAAAATTGAATCAATGAAATGAATAAGTTATTTGCTCGCTTTTCTGAAGGTACTGATTAATTTCGGACTGATGATGAAAGATGAATGGCTAACTTTTTATTCAAGATTTTTAACTACAAAAACCGTGCACATTCCGCAGCTAAAGTCCAATTCCACAGCTGTTCTCAAATTCCACAGCTGAAAAACCTCATTGTTCAAATCAGCCTAGCTTTCTCATACAAAATCAGATTTTCATGATTCAAGTACCGTTGGAAAGATCTCAACAAGATCTACACAATGAGAAATCCATCATTAGAGTTTGAAATGGTCAATAATGAAATAAATTGCTAAAAAGAAGCAACATCAACTTGAGGCGCTAATTCCAAAACAGGTATAAATTCTTTTGATTTTTTTCTTTGAGAACTTGTTTCATTAATACAAATTTTTAGTTTTGTGTGTAAATATCATAACTAGAGATATTGGCGATCTCTCTCCTTTGATAATCTTACATTCCATTGCAGAAGAATTATTAGTTTTTTTTGCAGGTTCCAGGAGGAAGGACAAATGACTATAAGAGAATGGTGTCTCTCTAAGAGACCAATTTGTTTCATAAGAGGATGATCAACAACAAAGAAGAAATATGCTGATGTAAAATCAGATCCAAACACTTGAAAAACTTTCAGATACTATTGTCTCCATCACATCCACACCTCATAATAAACCATTCACCTCATTTCACTCTGTAAAAACTCCTCAAACCCCCTCTAAAAGCCCCTGGGCCCGCTGAGGACACCAAACTGCACATGTGACCTCTCTGCCCCCAACTCTAAAAGTCCATCCTATCTATGCCATAAGGAACACTAGAAAAAGGAACATTACATCCATACTTGACCTTTAAAAGTATTCTTAAGACCTTAGAATAGAATTTCCGTTTGCATTAGACACTTTAGGAGATCAACAAGAACAGAACTCCAAAAACACCATAAACTATAAAACAATGAAATAAGAAAATGGTTAACTAAGCACATATGGTGCACCACACTTCACCAGTTTACGATATCCAGATTGATAATTTATGTAGAGCAATTTAAGACATTAAATTGACTAAACATTTTGGCGCCGTTGCCGGGGGAATTGTAATTAGGAGACCTTATTTTTTACATCTAAAAAAAAATTAATAATTCTTGATTATGCTCTCCTCCTGCACTTCGTGTGATCTAGAGGATCAGAAAAAATGGATTGTTAAGTAAAAAAAAAAAAAATTAATAATTCTTGAGTATGCTCTCCTCCTGCACTTTGTGTGATCTGAAGGATCAAAAAAGGGATTGTTATGTAAAAAAAACAAAAGAGTGAAAAAATAGAACAAAATAAACTTCATCGTTTTATTTGATTCAAAAAAAAAAAAAAAAAATCATTGTTTTGTTTAATGAAATGTACATGTATATTTTTAATTTTTGAAAGTATAACATATAATTTTATTAACAAAACAATTTTAAAAAAATACATTAAAAAGAATATAATAAATTTTATTATTTTGTTTAGTAAAATATATATGTATATTTTTAATTTTTGGAGATATAACATATATAATTTTATTATCCAAAAAAAAAAAAACCAACTCCATGAAAACATGTAGGGCTAAGAAAATAAAAGTTTTTTTTTTTGGCAAACGAAATAAAGTGTAACAGGTCATTGCATTTGGAGTATCAACGATAAGTGAAGGATCGAAACCGTGAAATGAAGCTACGGTAAATTGATGTTTCATCCTCAGTATCGATTTCAACAAACCTGCAATATAAATTTTATTCCATTAGCGCTAAGCTCAATAGTGGAATTTCAAAATGCAGAACAAAATTACATAAAGAGGTGTGTTGATTTAGGTAAATCTGACCGACATATACTATCTCCAAACGCATACAATCAAAGAAAATCTCCATGTGGTAGGTTATCGCAACTATGACTACTCATAATAATGTTGCAAGAAGTTTCCAAGATGCTCATGAACCTGCAAATTCAAACACAGTAATCCACAAAAATGCAAAACACATAAAAACATCAAACTTTGAATGCACGGTTTGACCAAACAGAAGCGAATTAGAAAAAAATAGAACATGGGCTTTTTGCCAATAGGCTCAATTAGATAACTCAGAAACAGTTTTAAGAAATTCGTGGATATTTGGGAGAATTTCTCGGTTCTTTGAACCCCATTTTTGTAGGCCGCGAGAGGAAAAAACGGAATTTCAATTAATAAACGCATTGTGTGATTTGATTCGGCAAGGGAATTTCGATTTGGAGTTAACTATGTGCTGAAAAATCAATCATGATTACACGTCTCTTGTTTTAATAATTCATCTAACACCTGTTTAACAACAATCTCAATTGAATACGACTCTGTTTAACTCCATTACGTGAACCAATTGTATACGGCTCTTCACAACTGATTAATAAGACGTGGCAAATTATTCAACATGGAAATGTATTCAAAGTCGCTGCTAAGGATCCCAAGATGGATGCTATGGTCTATTTGGTTGAATCCGCAGATAACAGTTTCATGTTGCATACATGGATGCTGTGTCAAATCCTTTCCATGTACCAGGAAAGAGAATCACCTCACGTGCTTTTGCTGAAAGAGTCAGTACGATAGTGAGATCATTTGGGACATCAACAACAATATAGGCTTCCCTATCCGTCCTGTTTGAGCTTCTCTCAAGTTCAGATGATTGGTTAAGGCATTTCAGCTTTATTGAATTTTAGCTTATGTCGTGCCTTCACAATATTTTTCCTTGTCTGCACTCTAGAGTGCATGCATATTCTTCATAGTAAGACTGTCATCTACTCTAAATTCACCACACGGATAGGTTTCTATTGACGATTTTGAAACGTGAACATCTTGAAACTAAAATATGTTTGGGACTTGTGGAGGTTAAATTTGATCATTGGTAATGGGATAGGAAGACTTCAGCGCCATGACTTTCTTTTGGATGATGGTATAAATTATGAATGTCACACGCAAACAGCCTAAATCTGTGTTCAATGGATTTGTATTATATGAATATCAAAAGGCATGCGATGATATAAAATCTGTCAGCACAGTTTTTTTTATTAAAAAAAAAAAAAATTGAATCAATGAAATGAATAAGTTATTTGCTCACTTTTCTGAAGGTACTGATTAATTTCGGACTGATGATGAAAGATGAATGACTAACTTTTTATTCAATATTTTTAACTACAGAAACCATGCACATTCCACAGCTAAGGTCCAATTCCGCAGCTGTTCTCCAATTTCGCAGCTGAAAAACCTCATTGTTCAAATCAGCTTAACTTTCTCATACAAAATCAGATTTTGATGATTCAAGTACCGTTGGAAAAATCTCAGCAAGATATACACAATGAGAAATCCATCATTAGAGTTTGAAATGGTCAATAATGAAATAAATCGCTGAAAAGAAGCAACATCAACTTGAGGCGCTAATTCCAAAACAGGTATAAATTCTTTTGATTTTTTTTTCTTTGAGAACTTGTTTCATTAATACAAATTCTTAGTTTTGTGTGTAAATATCATAACTAGAGAGATTGGTCATCTCTCTCCTTTGATAATCTTACATTCCATTGCAGAAGAAGTATTAGTTTTTTTGCAGGTTCCAAGAGGAAGAACAAATGACTATAAGAGAATGGTGTCTCTCTAAGAGATCAATTTGTTTCATAAGAGGATGATCAACAACAAAGAAGAAATATGCTGATGCAAAATCAGATCCAAACACTTGAAAAAATTTCAGATACTATTGTCTCCATCACATCCATACCTCATAATAAACCATTCACCTCATTTCACTTCATAAAAACTCCTCAAAACCCCTCCAAAAGCCCCTGGGCCCGTTGAGGATGCCAAACTGCACCTGTGACCTCTCTGCCCCCAACTCTAAAAGTCCATCCTATCTATCCCATAAGGAACACTAGAAAAAGGAACATTACATCCATACTTGACCTTTAAAAGTATTCTTAAGACCTTAGAATAGGATTTCTGTTTGCATTACACTTTAGGAGATCAACAAAAACAAAACTCCAAAAACAACATAAACTATAAAACAATGAAATAAGAAATTGATTAACTAAGCACATATGGTGCACCACACTTCATTAGTTTACGATACCCGGATTGATAATTTATGTAGAGCAATTTAAGACGTTAAATTGACTAGACATTTTGGCGTCATTGATGGGGGAAGTGTAATTAGGAGACCTTATTTCTTACATCTAAAAAAAAAAATTATAATTCTTGAGTATGCTCTCCTCTTACAATTCGTGTGATCTGGAGGATCAGAAAAAAAGGCTTGTTAAGTAAAAAAAAAAAAAAAAAAAATTAATATGCTCTCCTCCTGCACTTTGTGTGATCTGGAGGATCAGAAAAAGAATTGTTATGTAAAAAAAAGAGAGAGAGAAAAATAGGACAAAATAAACTTCAACATTTCATTTGATTCAAAAAAAAAAAAAAACATTGTTTTGTTTAATGAAATGTATATGTATATTTTTAATTTTTGAGAGTATAACATATAATTTTATTAACAAAACAATTTTAAAAAAATACATTAAAAAGAATATAATAAATTTTATTATTTTGTTTAGTAAAATATATATGTATATTTTTAGTTTTTGGAGATATAACATATATAATTTTATTAACAAAATAAAGAAAAAAAAACCAACAAAACAAATAGAAAACCAACTCCATGAAAACCACGTAGGGCTAAGAAAATAAAAGTTTTTTTTTGGCAAACGAAATAAAGTGTAACAGGTGATTGCATTTGGAGTATCAACGATAAGTGAAGGATCGAAACCGTGAAATGAAGCTACGGTAAATTGATGCTTCATCCTCAGTATCGATTTCACAAACCTACAATATAAATTTTATTCCATTAGCGCTGAGCTCAATAGTGGAATTTCAAAATGCAGATCAAAATTACAAAAACAGGTGTGTTGATTTAGGTAAATCTAATCGACATATACTATCTCCAAACGCATACAATCAAAGAAAATCTCCATGTGGTAGGTTATCGCAACTGTGACTGCTCATAATGCTGCTGCAAGAATTTTCCAAAACGCTCATTAACCTGCAAATTCAAACAGAGTAATCCACAAAAATGCAAAACAGAGAAAAACGTCAAACTTTGAATGCACGATCTGGTCAAACAGAGGTGAATTTGAAAAAAATAAAACATGGGTTTTTTTGCCAATAGGGTCAATTAGATAACTGAGAAATGGTTTTAAGAAATTCGTGGTTGTTTGGGAGAATTTCGCAGTTCTTTGAAGACCATTTTTGTAGGACGCGAGAGGAAAAACAGAATTTCAATTAATAAACTCATTGTGTGATTTAATTCGGCAAGGGAATTTCGATTTGGAGTCAACTATGTGCTGAAAATCAATCATGATTACACGTCTCTTGTTTTAATAATTCATCTAACACCTGTTTAACAACAATCTCAATTGAATACGACTCTGTTTAACTCCATTACGTGAACCAGTTGTATACGGCTCTTCACAGCCGATTAATAAGACGTGGAAAATTATTCAACATGGAAATGTATTCAAAGTCACTGCTAAGGATCCCAAAGTGGATGCCATGGTCTATTTGGTTGAATCCGCAAATAACAATTTCATGTTGCATATGTGGACGTTGTGTCAAATCTTTTCCATGTACCAGGAAAGAGAATCACCTCACGTGCTTTTGCTAAAAGAGTTAGTACGATAGTGAGATCGTTTGGGACATCAACAACAATATAGGCTTCCCTATCCGTCCTGTTTGAGCTTCTCTCAAGTTCAGATGATTGATTAAGGTATTTTAGCTTTATTGAATTTTAACTTTTGTCGTGCCTTCACAATATTTTTCCTTGTCTGCACTCTCGAGTGCATGCATATTCTTCATAGTAAGACTGTCATCTACTCTAAATTCACCACACGGATAGGTTTCTATTGACGATTTTGAAATGTGGGCATCTTGAAACTAAAATATGTTTGAGATTTGTGGAGGTTAAATTTGATCATTGGTCATGGGATAGGAAGACTTCAGCACGACTTTCTTTTAGCTTATGGTATAAATTATAAATGTCACACGCAAACAGCCTAAATCTGTGTTCAATGGATTTGTATTATATGAATATCAAAAGGCATGCGATGATATAAAATCTGTCAGCACAGTTTTTTTTATTAAAAAAAAAAATTTGAATCAATGAAATGAATAAGTTATTTGCTCACTTTTCTGAAAGTACTGATTAATTTCGAACTGATGATGAAAGATGAATGGCTAACTTTTTATTCAAGATTTTTAACTATAGAAACCGTGCACATTCCGTAGCTAAAGTCCAATTCCGCCGCTGTTCTCCAATTTCGCAGCTAAAATCCAATTCTGCAGCTATTCTCCAATTCCACCGCTGAAAAACCTCATTGTTCAAATCAGCGTAACTTTCTCATACAAAATCAGATTTTGATGATTTAAGTACTATTGGAAAGATCTCAACAATATCTACACAATGAGAAATCTATCATTAGAGTTTGAAATGGTCAATAATGAAATAAATCGCTGAAAAGAAACAACATCAACTTGAGGCGCTAATTCCAAAACATGTATAAATTCTTTTGATTTTTTTTTCTTTGAGAACTTGTTTCATTAATACAAATTCTTAGTTTTGTGTGTAAATATAATAACTAGAGATATTGGCCATCTCTCTCCTTTGATAATCTTGCATTCAATTGTAGAAGAAGTATTAGTTTTTTTTTGCAGTTTCCAAGAGGAAGGACAAATGACTATAAGAGAATGGTGTCTCTCTAAGAGACCAATTTGTTTCATAAGAATATGATCAACAACAAAGAGGAAATATGCTGGTGCAAACTCAGATCGAAACACTTGAAAAACTTTCAGATACTATTGTCTCCATCACATCCATACCTCATAATAAACCATTCACCTCATTTCACTCCACACTTTCCATCTCTTTTTGTCCATTCATAATCCACAAATAAAAACAAGAGGCTCATTCACATGCTTATTTCCCATTGCCATTTCTACTCTCCATTGCCATCTTCCATTTTCATCTTTCATTTCCTGTCATTTTCATTTTGCAAATAAGCCCTGCTTCAATGCAAATTATTGAGTCTAAGTTCCTTGTAAAAACACCTTGAGACTTGCATGCCTTAATTGCAAGTTCTCATGCTGACAAACAATGCGAATACATTAATGTCTCTTGTTCGTCAGATCTTCTAGGTGACTCGACATCGGCAAATTCATTCGTACCTAGCAAGATGTGTTGAACATCTTGACTCTCATTGTCATCAATGGTGAGAGTTCTCGTGCTAACTAGTGGCATCCATTAATGGCCACTAAGTCAACAATTTCGTGCTATGTTCGACATCAGAACATTTTTTTTCACATAGTAGGAATTGTGCCAATGAGTTTTGAAGACATGAAGACTATTATTTTCAGCATTTTGGAGCAGATTCAGTAAGTTTTAGTAGAAGCAATAAAAAGTCATCTTAACTCTTTATCCATGACTCCTCTTGTTCAGCCACTTAAAGAAGAATATGATCAAAATTTTGCAGCCACCACACATACAACTCATCCATTCCAAAGGGTAAGTTAAGGTATGTCATTTTCTAACTTTTTACCATAGAATTCCATAAAAAGCTAGAATGATAATTGTTGGAAAAACATTTCTCTTCCTCATTTCATAAAATTGCCAATACCATCAGTTGGGGGGGAATACATTCATATTCATATCTTTCCATGTCCATATCATATTCAAGAGCCCACATACTTCCAACATATATTAACTATTACATTGTTATTATGAGCATACAATGGGTTTTGAAAAAGTGCTTAAAGGATAAATTGGATACAAACAAAATCATGGTTGTCACACAAGAACCAACCATCATGCAATCCAATAAAGATATACTTTGCAACAATAATCAAAATATCATTATGCAAAGTTCAAAAATCAAAATAGAATGCAACAACAACAAAAAATTGGTTGTAACACAAGAACCAACCATGTTGCAATTCAAGTAAAACACTTTGCAAAAAATATGAAGTTATCAAATGATATCATGCAAAGTTAAGCCAAAGCTCAAGGATCAAAAGAGTTAATGTAATATATATTGCATGAGGACATGCAATAACTTTAGTTGAGGGGTATGTTGGGTCTTGAAAATGTCATTCATTTCTATTACACTTTCACTATTATGTCCATTATATCACCTCCATTTCACTACTATGTCACTGCATTAATCCCACTTTCATTATCATTAGGACACATTTATGTTTTTCCAATATTTATTAATTCTAAGCCTTTTAAGTGAATTTGTGGTTAAAAATTAGAAAATAATGTGTGTATGCTTATACCTAACAAGTGGGTTGAGATTGTTGACATGTGTAGGTCAAAAAGAGGCTTCTAGAAGACCTTTATGTGGCACTCTAAAGCCAAATTCGAATTTGAGTGTAAAGAATCATGGGATCATGAGGATATGTGTCACATCTCCTAATTGTATTGAAACTCTAAGAAGACATGTCTTATCAGTTCCTATTTTGATTAGGACTCTAGAGGTAGAGGGATAGATTCATGGACTCTCATTAATGAGATGGCTTCTTATCTTTTTGTATAAATAGGAGATCTCTTTCCTTCATTTGTTAGTTTTTGAGTTTAGAGCTTAGCTTGTTAGCTTGTGAGTCTTAGCTTAGCTTGGAGTTTGTAGTTCTTCCTTGATGGATTTTGAAAGCTTTGGAGAGCTTTGTTGTACTTTGTAATTTTGAAGAATTTGAATAAAGCTTTGATGTTCTCAACATGGAAGGAGATGTGAAGTAGATGTCATGGAGCACATTAGAATGTAAGGTAGAGTAGATTTTATTTTGTAATTTTACTTTGATTTCATTATGTCATTTTATTGCTTTCAAGCTTGATAGATTATATTTTCCATTCATGCAATTTTAATTCATGCAAGTGTGTTCAACTGGTTGATTGTAGATTAGTTTTTCTTTACATGTTTTTGCATCAAATAGTGACATGAGATTTGCCTCTCTGCTGACTTTGTTTTTTTTAGCTTTTCAATTTCAGTTATGCTTTGATTTCAGTCTTATTCATTTGCTTTGTTAGTTAGTTTAGATATCAAATTCCTCATATCATTGACGTTATCTCCAGAGCCATAGCTTAGACTACTTGGTGAGCTATCAGACTATGATTTGATTTTAGCTTTATTTTTCTACAATTATATATCAAATTCCTCATATCATTGACGTTATCTCCAGAGCCATAGCTTAGACTACTTGGCGAGCTATCGGACTATGAATGATGTGATTTGATTTTAGCTTTATTTTTCTGCAATTAGATATCAAATTCCTCATATCATTGACGTTATCTCCAGAGCCATAGCTTAGACTACTTGGTGAGCTATCGGACTATGAATGATGTGATTTGATTTTAGCTTTATTTTTCTGCAATTAGATATCAATTCCTCATATTATTGACGTTATCTCCAGAGCCATAGCTTAGACTACTTGGTGAGCTATCAGACTATAAATGAAGTGGATTGATTTTACTTTTATTAGTTTGCAGTTATTGATTTGTTTGAGTGCAATAGCTTAACTTTTATTTCTGTATTTAGATAAGCAGCAGAGACAGTGATTTCATGATCAGTATTTCATCTTTTGCTTGATTTAAGTAGCTGCATATTTACACTTTTGTTCAAGTACTGATTTTATCAATAGCATGTTTCGAGATCTTTTGCAGTGCTAAGTTTTGGAAGTTACTATAAGGGACATAAACCTTGTCTTAAAATCTACATCCATACTTTACCTTTAAAAGTATTCTTAAAACCTTAGAATAGGATTTCCATTTGCATTAGACACTTTAGAATATCAACAAGAACAAAACTCCAAAAACAACATAAACTATAAAACAACGAAGTAAGAAAAAGGTTAATTAAGCACATATGGTGCACCACACTTCATCAGTTTATGATACCCGGATTGATAATTTATGTAGCGCAATTTAAGACGTTAAATTGACTAGACACTTTGTTCAAAGGGTAGTTGGCACATGAGTGGTCAACATCTGGCTCTACGTGGAAACACATTGCTTCTTGAAGGAATGTGAGAATCCATATCTGCATCCACAGCAAACAAAGTAAATCAAGTGGATATCCATTCAAATATAAATAAGAAATCATTATATAATTGCAGGTACTACAATAGAAGCTCTATTCTAACAATACTGAAATAAAATTGATATAATGACATGAAATAGAAATGTTGAAATAAAACATATTCTAATAATTGAAACAAGATGGAATAGGGTCAGAGATACAATACAAAGGATGCCCTTTGGTATCAGATGCCATCTTTGTAGAATAACTTAATCATTCATTCAATTACAGGTAAATCAAGCGGTTCACCATCCAATGTGCTCAAGTAGAAGGAATTTTGTCCAGTGGCTCCTTTGATGATGTAGGGTCCTAGACACAAGCTATCAAACTTTTTGTGATTTCCTAGCTTATCATTCTTGCAGTTCCATAACATTGTTGTTGACCACTCTCTTTCTGCCACCCTAAAGCAACATACATTTTTTCATAAGGACTCCATCGTGTTCGAGCATTCAAACATCTAAATATAACAATTTATCTTTCAACATTTTATCAAAGTTGTAATTCCAAATTTTGAAGCCCTATGGGACTTCATTGTAAGAAATATTCTATTATGTTTATAAAGCCATGTAAAAACATCTAGGTAGCATATGACCCTTAGCAAAAAGTTTCCTCTATGGAGTTTTTTATCCTCCGCCAATTATTTGCATTTCCAAACTCAAATAATTGGTAGAGTTTTTCTCCCACGCATACCCTAAAGCTAGAATGGGGTTTGATTGTAAGGTCCTAGGTGAGCCATAGAGTCTATGTAATTATCATACTAGATCATGTCTTGAGTCTCACAGAATTTGGTTAAGTATAAGTGTCTCTTTTTAATTATTAAAATTTCTAACTGGTTGGAAATTTAATAATTATTTGGATGTAAATTGTAAAATCAAATGTTTGTAAAAGTTGAAGGGGGTAGAGTACTCATAATTAGAACCTCTACACCTCAACTTTGTGTTTAGACACCTTTTGAGGGTTGAAATTATGTCTATCCCCTCAAATTATTTTTATTTTTGGTTTTTTGTCAAAAACAACAAAAAATTAAACAAAAAATAGTCAAAAAAATAAAATTGAGAGAAAATAAAATTCTCTCCAGGTGAAAAAACCAAATTTTGGAGAAGGTAGTATTTCCCAATAAAGAATTAAATTTGACAAACTCAATTCCAAAGCAAGAAAACCCACAAGAAATTTGATGGGGTCAGAAAAAAATCTATTTTTCAAGAAAATAATTTTTTTGGGTCCAGTTGGTTAAAGAAAATTCGTGGATCCAAAAGAAATTAATTTTTAAAGGTCCTTCATCAAGGGAAAAATCAATATTTTAAGTAAAATTGAACTTATGAACCAAGGTGGTTAGGTCAAAATTGATTTTTTGACGAAAAATATTCAAAATAATTTTTTTTGGACTAGGAAAAAAAGGGTTTATTATGGAATTTGAATTTCTTCATCTAGATCAAGAGACAAGATTTAATTTTGGCATGGATCAAGCATCTAGCGGTTGTTATTATCCATGATCAAGTCAAAATTGTGCAACTTCTTGGACCTAGGTGTTTTCCACTTGGAGGGGGGTCCAGAACTCTCTATTTCTTGAGCCTAAGGCCCCTCATTGTAACATATTTAAATGGTGTAATTGGCTATGGAAGCTTTGTAATTTCTTCTTTGATTAATAAAAGCAAAAATCTTTGGGGGCGAAGCCATGTGTGTATTTTTTCAGCTTATCATGGTAAATTTGTTCTGGTTATGTGCTTAATTTTCTACTGAATTTTAAAGTTGTTATTTTCATATGCCTTTGGGATTTATCAGTGTACATGTATCTTGCATTCTTATTTCGGTTGAGTAGGCATTGATGATTGTATGGATCTATAAGTTTTAGGTTAAATCCTTAGCCTTCCCTTTTACTATGTGAATCAATCTCATTTGGATTTAACAAAAAAATTCAATGTTTGTAGAAATATCTTTCAAAACATATCTCAAGCACGCTGGAAGTTTTTGGTTAAACCATCACACTCTTGAGGGACTAAGAACCCATGGTAAGACATCTCAAACACTGATCATAAGAACATTATGAAGTGGGTTTTATTTCCTTTTACTCAACCTAGATCACTCATTTTAAAATTAAATCTCTTATTCATTTTAAAGAACTTCAATTATTTATCTATGATTTCTAAAGTTATATTATCTGGTCTATGGGCAATGGTGTCCTCATACCCATAAATTAGATTGGTAAATTATTTGTAAATACTTGTATACATGTGTGTGTGTGTAAATATTCGCTGGCTGGCACTTCCAATTTGAAAAAAAATTGCAAATTCTTAAGGACATCATCCGCAAGGGTTTTGAGCATTGTTCTCTGAGCCGCTGGATTTTTGGAAACTTGATTCTCTCACTGTTAAATTCATTAACCCTCGATTATTTTTGCAGAGAAAACGATTTTTTTAGAGGGTTATTTTCAGGTATGATTTGGCAAGGATCTATTTATCTGAAGGCTTCAAACTATTGCTTATTTTTTGCAGGTCGTAAACCTTTTATTGGAGCCAGTTTCCCTTCGGTCAAGAGCCTAAAAAAGGCCATATGATTTCTCTGGTGCAAACCTTTCTAGATCTTGGACGTCTAGCAGAAAAGGAAATTTCTTTTTAAGGTCCAATTTCTTGAAATTTTAAGAAATTAATCAATAGCTTTTATAAAATTTAAATCAATTTTCTTGTGTTTTTTTTGGCTTAGACGTTTTTATAGAAAGGGAGAAAAAAATTGAGGTTTTGAGCCATTGGAAGTTACAGAAATTAATTTAATTAGAAACTTTGAACTAAATTTTGTCAAGGTCGTGAGAAAATTTAACTTTGGAAAGCTCGAAATTCAAAGTTCTAATTTTTTGCAAATTGTCTACATTTTAAAGCCATTTCCTTGGCCGCAAGCAGTGAAGATGCTCTCATGCTTGAACAAAAATACATTTCAAAGGGTTTATTTTTTAGAATCTAGTCCTTATTGCTCGGGAAAATTTATGATCTAATGAAAATTGTCTTCACTTCTTCCCTCTGTCCTGAGTTTAGAAGAAACCCTCATTCTCCCCTATGCAGATATCTTCTTTCTCCCTAGACATATAATCGTTTGAAAATGAAATTATTTTGAAGAGAGTATTTTTTTGTTATGAAACCAGCTCACAAAAAGATAAAAAAGATAGTTGAACGCCTTAGAATTCAGCCTCTTCAAGGGGGCAACCTCCTTTACATTACACAAACGAACAATTCTTGGATGATACAAATGACAAGACCTCCTTTCTATATATAGGAGTCTAAGGGGTCATAATATAATCAGAGCTAACATAACAATAATAATGTAAGGAAACAATAATAAAAATAGTGGGCTTCTATGGGGCACAATAATAACAATATGGGGACTACATGGGTACAACAATATAATAAGGGTGTTGTACTAATAACAATAACGGGTTACACTAGTAGTATAGGGGCCTAACATGCCCCTCCTTCAAAAAGTGTTGTCCTCAATGGTTGAGTAGTTCTTGATGTTTCTGTATAAAAATTCTTGTCCTTTCATGTGAAATATTCAACAGGTAAGTTCTTCCACTTGATGATATGCTTTGAAATTGATCGATTTTGTAGTTGTCGACTTCTCGGTTCTGTAAATGTTTCAGGTTCCAATATGATTTTTCCTTCCTTCTCAAGTTCTGGCAATATTGTTGGGACTGGGATATTCGGAAACTTTTGAATGAGTTCCCACCCTGCTTCGTGATTCTTCCATTCATATCTTCCTTTTTTTATCAAATTTGGTTGGATAATTGTATCAACCTCTACCATTTCTGCAACCATATGTTCAATTTCACTCCTTTGGGCATATGGATATCTATAAGGCTTGATGTTTGGAGGAACACATCCTAGAATAAAATGAATAGCATGATCATGATCACGAATACGTGGGAGACCTTTGGGAGTCTCAAATACCTTGGAATGATTGTCCAAGGCTTTTTGGAGATCTGGAGAAATACATGATTTCGATGTGCGAATAGTTAGCAAACATAATTGTGCAATTACACCTCGTTGTTCTTTCTTTAGAAGCTTTGTCATTCCGCCAGAGTTGATTATATTTCCTGGTTTCCCTGTGATACCCCTTAATTCAACTTCCTTTCCTTCCGAAGAAAATTTCATAAAACGTTCTTGAAAATTAAAATCTATTGTACCCAAGGATTTTAGCCATTGGACTCCTAGTACAACATCAGCACCACCCATTGGAACGGAAAACATTGGGCTATTCAATACATATTCTCCCATGGATAGCTTAATATTATGGCACTTTCCAGAGAAATTTATGGTTCCTCCACTTACAACCGTCACTTGACACTCTGGTGCTGGATCTAGGAAGCAATTCAAGTCCTTGGCTATATTACAATTAATAAAATTATGGGTACTACTCGAATCAATCAACACTATTACCTTTTTCTTCTTGATATGTCCTTCTATCTTACAGTTTGAGGAGTGGTAATTCCGACGAATGCATTACAAGATATGGTCGAATTCATTTCTTCTTTCTCTGGGGTTGGTTCCTGGTGAGTATCCTTTTCTTTTGATGTTTCTTGATACTTTTCTTCCTGATATTTCACTGTTTGAACCTTATTCTTCTTGATATGTCCTTCTATCTTGAGAGTTTGGGGAGTGGTAATTTCTTCCAATGCTTTACAAGATATGGTCGGATTCATTTTTTGATGCTCATGATCTTTCACTTCTTGAACATTTTTCTTCTTGATATGTCCTTCTATCTTAATAGTTTGAAGAGTGGTAATTCTAGCCAATGCATTACAAGATATGGTTGGATTCATTTCTTCTTTCTCAATGTGATCTTTCACTTCTTGAACCTTTTTCTTCTTGATATGTTCTTCTATCTTGAGAGTTTGAGGAGTGGTAATTCTTGCCAATGCTTTACAAGAATGGTCGGATTCATTTCTTCTTTCTCAGGGGTTGGGTCCTGGAACATATCCTCTTCATTTGATGTTTCTTGATCCTTTTCTTCCTCATCTTCATACTCTATGTAAAATATTTTCTTCCCAACGCACTTATGACCTTTAGTGCATTTTCTATCACAATTGTAACAAAGCCCTTTTTTTCTTTTTTCTTCCAATTTTTGTGGTGTAACCCTTGTAGGTTGTGGAAGGCTAGGAGAAACAACACTTCCATCTTTATAGTTGTGAGAGGTAGAATTCTTTGTTGCCATAATTTTTCTTTCCACTTTGTAACAAAGCCCTTTTTCTCTTTTTTCTTCCAATTGTTGTGGTGTTGCTCTAAAGAATGTGTTGCTCTTTGTATTCTCATAATGTGCTATAATTTCCTCCGTGAAAATTGACCACGTAACAAGTTGTTTACGAGAACAAAGCCCTTTATACCATAAAAATTGATCTTTTTCTAAATATGAAGATGCAATACATACCTTTTGTAATAGTGATACACCATGTAGATCAAAATATTTCTCCATCTGTAGTATCCAATTTACCGGATCCTTGCCATCAAACTTCCTCATCTCGCTTTTTCTTGATTTTAGGAGCTCGATCTTGCAACAACTATAACTTTGTACTTTAAAATCTTTAAGTTCTGAAATTGCGACCTGTAGTAGCCCTTTGTGTCCTCTTTCCAATGCCACCAGTCTGATCAAATTTAGATTCTCCAAGAAAGAGTTATGCACAATCTCCCAAGATGACCTAATTATAGACCTTTTCAGAAGAGCAAACTTGTATGAAGTGCCACGTGTCACTATTTTGACCTTCGGATCTAAAAAATATGCATAGGAAACTACAGTCCATCCTCTTTCTGTAACTTCTTACGAAATTTAAATCCGACACTCAAAACAGGAGTTATGACGATTTTCCCCAGGTCACTTGTTTGGAATGTAATTCGGGAGTCTACAAAAAGGCCAACTTCCTCAGATCATATCTCCGCAAATATAGCGCAAAAAGCTCTGAAATTCAGACTCGAGGTTCAGAATGATTTCGACCTAAATGGGTTTTTCTTGTAGCGTCTGAAACGTCGCAGAAAAAATTTATAGCGCAAATGCCACGATGACCTGTTTGGAGTAGCGAAACCCTAGAATCCAAAGCTCTGATACCAAATGTTATGAAACCAGCTCACAAAAAGATAGAAAAGATAGTTGAACACCTTGGAATTCATCCTCTTCGAGGGAGCAACCTCCTTTACATTACACAAATGAACAATTCTTGGATGATACAAATGACAAGACCTCCTTTCTATATATAGGAGTCTAAGGGGTCATAAGATAATCAAAGCCGACATAACAATAATAATGTAAGGGAACAATAATAACAATAGTGGGCTTCTATAAGGCACAATAATAACAATATGGGGACTACATGGGTACAACAATATAATAAGGGGGTTGTACTAATAATAATAAGGGGTTACACTAGTAGTATAGGGGCCTAACATTTTTTGAGAAATTTTTTCATTGTAAAGTTTGTAAAATTATTATAAAATTTCTCTCTCATTGGTGTTTTGAGGAGTGATATTGAAGTTCGATTTTTAATCCTTCTTAATATATTTTTTTAAACTCTCACCTTTATGTAAGGAGGGTTTTTTTTTAACTTTAATGAAATAATTTTCAAGGTTTTTTTTGTAATTTTAATAAATGATATCTATATATATTATAGGGATCTTGGGGTCTTTCTTCCATGGTATCCTTTTTTATTTAAAAGAAAAATTTTTTTTGTGTGATAGTGATTAATATTTTAGAATTAATTTTCATTTCATTGTTTCTAATTTGGATTTGTATAAGAATTCTATTGGATTGTCATCTTTTAATATAAGTACATTCTGTCCACATTAAATAATATCCATTTTGCTAATAGACCTAAGTTCATTTCTATTGAAGTTGCTTATAGTGTCCATCATTTAAAATAACTATTTGTGCCATATAACCTCTATTTGCTCTTAAAACATTCTTCAAGACATATCATAAGTAAAGTGATATCCTAAATCTAATCGATAATTCACTCATATAAAGGGCAATTTTCTATTTAAGGCACTTGTGTTATTGGTTTTGTTTCATTGAGTGGCCCTCATTGACTTCATAAATCATTGTTACAAATTGATATAATTATAATCTCGTGTTCTAAGCACTTATCATAATACTAGTTATAAGTAGATTGATGTATCTTACATCTCTAATTGAAGCATCTTGATGTAATTATTGCATTGAATCATTCAGATTAACATTTTCATTTCATATTAGATTCAAGCTTGTATATTTAAAATTTACCTCCAAGTATAAGCTTGGCTGATAGAGAAATAGGACATCCTTCTCCATTATTCAGTTTGAGGAACTTGACTCTTTGGCAACGGTTAAAACAAGTGACCTTGCAGTTCTTTGTGGGCAGTCCCTTGTAGGAACGAAGACACAGGTTGCTAGAACTCCTGGGTAGGTATCGTTAATAAGGCCTTAGCCTTCTTCCCAAACAGTTCTCCCAACGACCTTGTCTAAGACTTATTTCAAAATAACTATGGAGAAGGCCATCACCTTAGATTAGAAATTTAAATAAAAGTAACCAAGATCTTGCATCTCACATAGATAGGACATGCATATCAATTAGTTATCTGCAATTTCTCTTGTGAGCTCATTTTATACTTGCAAGTTTTAAAATTGTTGCACTTTTTATTTTCAAGCTTATTGCTCATAATTGTAATTGTTGATAGCCTATTGATTTCTTGTACTAACATTTCCTTGCAACATTGTTGTTAATGTAACTTGAAAATATATAATTGCACAAGTGTTTCATTTTGGGCATTGTATTAAGGCACTAGTCTCACTTTTAATCTCACGTTAATCTAATCAAATTCATTCTTTCATTGCTCATAAATTATCTCAATTGCCATCCATCTTAAATCAAGTTGCATTGATAACAATTGCCTTGCCCTTAGTCTCCTAGGAATTGTTGTTCCAACAATTTTCCCCTGTCCATCCATCTTTAGGGAATACCCCCCTAAGCTTTTCTAGGAGAGAGCTTAATCAGAGTGAGTAGGGATCAGAGTGAAAGCCCCTACTCTGAGTGTTGCACCTTAGGTGTACACTTTATGCGACAACATTTTATGGCGTCGTTGTCGGGGATAAAGTTTTTATGTTCCTGGCTTTTCGACATCCTTTACCGGGATAAGTTTATTGTCCTTGGTTCCCTTTACTAACTTTTGGTTCTTGCATTTTGCACTCTTTAGAGTTAAATTCATGTTCAAGTGGAAACTCCACTTGTTTCATTCTTCTGCAAGAATTATCGTTAGAAGCTTGCTTCTAGAGGGATTTCTTGCTAATCTTGGACATGAGACTCTCTCTAGTGCCCATCTTCTTTTTCAAGTTCAAGTGGGCCAGGCATTATGGATAACCAATTCATCCCTTATGATTTTACTAGCATTTCTAGTTATCCAAATTTTAGTTTGAAAAAATGCTTGAGAGACTTCTATAAGTTGCCTAATGTTTTAGGTGACAATGTTGTTAGTGCCAAAACTCACCTTTGGAATTTCAACCTTTGTGTGAGAGAGTGGCACCCTTATACTGGCCATGAGGATGTGAAAATGTGACTTTTCACCCTCACTTTAAATAGGGATGCCCTAGAATGGTTCATGGAGTTCCCTACTAACATTTTCCATTCTTTCGAGTCAAACTCTGATGTCTTTTATTAAAAATATGGAGATAAAAAAGAAAGAAAGGCCTCTGCTTAAAGAAGAAGTTAAGGAGAATGATAAGGACATTATCAAGAAATAAAAATAAATTATTAAAGATAAGGAACTCCATCAAGCAAAGTTAATAGCAAGTCATGCCTAGGAAATGGAAACCATCAAAGTTAATCATACTAATCAGATCACCACTATTCAGAATCATGTGATTAAAATGGAAGCAAAGGATGAAAGAGTAATTGAGAAAATGAAATCGGATCATGCCAAAGAAGTAAGCACCCTATAGGATAGATTGAAAATAGGCCCCATATGCCCCATCCTGTTGTGAGGGGTTGATTGAAAATAGCAGGGTTGAAAATAGTACTAGTGGGATTTATGTGTCACCCCTGACAAAGTATATTCAAAATAAAATTGGGTATGTTTCAGACCTTTTGGGTATTTCAAATTTTTCATCTGAGCATTTCCAAGATCAGGAGGGAAAGTCTACAGCGGTCACATTATTAACATCACTACCTACCAAGAAGAGAAGTAAAAATCATAAAAGAAAAAGGAAGAATCTTGATGCATCTGATAGTTGGGAACAACTTGACATTCGAATAAGACGAAGTCCCAAAACCTTAAGAATCGCACATGGCACATCAAAGAAACAACCCATGAATTTTCCAAAGAGTTGACAAGTTCTTAGCATGGATTTTATTAAACACATCTGATGCCATGGGGTATCCTTTGTATAGTATTTCTAACCCAACTCCTTGTTATTTCAATTCTTAGATTAGGTTTTATTTCAACGTTTCTATTTCATAGAATAGAATTCATTTGTGTTCTTAAAATAGATTCACATTTCACGTTAGTTGAATATCTTTTGTTTACATAGCTTCTATTTCATGAATGTAATATTATGTGATGATTTTTTGGATTATATTTGGATGGACGCTACTTATATGATTTTGTGTTGCTTGGATGTAGATTCTAGATTATCACATTCCTTCAATGAAGCAATGTGTCCCCAAGTAAAGCCAAATGTTGACCACTCCATGTCAACCACCTTATAGCAGCATACATTTTTTCAAAATGACTCCATCATGTTCGAGCAATCAAACATCCAGATATCATCATTTATTTTTCAACATTTTATCAAAGTTGTTGGGAAAAATATTGAGAGTGGGGGAGGTGAATCAGTATTTTCAAATCAATAACTTTTTACATTTCATATTCATATTTCTATACGTGACTTTAATGAAAGGAACCTGCGTGTGTACGCAATTGTTCTTAAGACAATTAGTGTATATCCAGTGAACTTATGATTCAGTTAATTCATTATATGTTTGTCTTCAGCCAGTGCATCAATACTTTATTAAACATTAGATAAACATTAACTATGTGATGTAATAAATAAACCATCACACATAAGCAACACACATGAACACCAAGATTTAAGGTGGAAACCCATGCGGGATAAAACCACCTGCTATTGTTGTCTTTGTCTTCTTTTTTAATATAAAGAAAAAAGTTGTTTACAATCTTGTATTGGCGCAGACTCATACCAGTACGCAGGCACCCACCTGTAGAAGGCTACAACCTTCACTCGTTCTCTAGGTTCCATTGGAAGGGAGCTATAACCCCCTATACTGACTGATATGTTTACCAGTATGTAGGTGATGGCCTATAGAAGGCTACAACCTTCACTCGTCCTCCAGCTTCTACTAGAAGGGAGCTCCAACCCCCTAGCTCTTGTACTATCTGGCATGTTTACCAGTACGTAGGTAGCAGCCTACAAAAGGCTACCACCTTCACTCTTTCTCCAGGGACCACGTTTCATAAATTTTCAGACTGGATCTACCTACTTCAATACATCATACATAACTTGTAGGCCACGTTTCATCAAATTTTCATACTCGACCCATTATCGACACTTAAGCTCAATATCAAAAATCAAATTGTAACTCATCATTGTAACATTATCATTTATCTCTAACACATCTGAATCAATCAATCACTAAAACCCAATCATCAATCTTTGACATAACTAAAACCCAATCATCTATTTCTAAATCAACCAATCATTGAAACTTCTGACACAACTAAATCAAAAAATCATTGAAACCTCTGACACAAATGAATCACCCAATCATCAATTTCTGATACAACTGAATCAACCATTCACTCAAAACCCAATCAACCGACACTTAATCAAAATTCAACCAATCAACTGGAACAGTCAAATCATTATAACCAGTACACAGAACTGAACTCAGAACACTACATCAACAACCAGAACCAACTGCAACCTCAAAAATCATATGTCAGAATGTATACGCTACTTCAATGAGGACAACCTGTGTGTATACGCTACTTTCTGTAACTCAACCTGCATATACCTCTAAAGATACTGAATCATAAATCTTCTGAACCAAAAACTGTACCAACCAAAGACATTCTGAAGATCTATTGTCATATTACAGAGTTCTAAACAGATAGCAGCAAAGATCACCCTTCTTACTCAATCAATCAGTCAACCAAACTCAATCTCCTTATACAATTAGTTTAACTTCAGATCTAATGAAGACATCATTGACAAACAACAGTAAAATAGCAACACTGATCAGATAGATCAATTATTTCTGAACAACTAGCCCTTCATTTGCATATGCTACTTGAAAATCCTGAATTGTGTGTATACGCGCCTTCACCGAGTGAAACATGTGTATAGATCTGCAAATAATGACTTATAACTTTGCAGATTTTCAAGACTTCAGATATACTCAAATCATAGTAAAACATGCGTTAGCACTCAGAGCTAGTCTATCCATTATCACATCCTATAATGATAAGTCATTTCAGGTCTCATGATCCCGATCCAACATTGTATCGAAGGGTACACAAGATGTTTTAGATCTATATCACAACCATAGCCCTTACAACACAAAATATACTTCAGATAGAATTATTCATGGAAAACCCTTTCACTTGCACACTTAGCCCTTTGATTTTCTCCTCCTTATATAGTTTTAGCCTTTTGTCAATACCATACACCAAAACAACACTTAGAACCTACGGTATTCTTATATGGGATCAAGTAACCATTATTCTGCTCAATATTGTGGATTAATACCATGGTATGGACCCTTGGTATTCTTTAACCTTAATTTTCCATCCCATACGCGCCTTTCCTTTTGTGAAACTGCGTGCATACGTATATGCGCCTTTTATTCTGTGTACCCGCATGTATACGCGACTTGGACTAGGTTAAACAACATATACAATTTAAAAAATTCTCTTTCCTCAATTTCTTGATTCTAATCTGTAATCCTTTGTTCCATCATCTTTTCTTCTGTGTCATTACTCTGTTACCTCTAAATTGACCTGTTACAATGTGAGTTGCCATCACTTTATCATTTCTGAACTGATTCCTTTGAACTACCCTGCATTTTGTCACATCTGTAAACACAACTTCCATGCATTCTATCACATCATGTTTATACCTTTATCAAGTAGTCCATTCATCAAATAGGTTGTCATCAAGGACAACTCATCAGGTAGGTTGCCATCAAGGACAACACCTAATTCATAATGCCAACAATTTCTCGTATCAAGCTTCTGATTTTGATTCGTAAACCTTTGACCCATTATTTTGTTCCATCATTCTATCACCTCTGATCTGACCTGTAGATTCATCTAGTTACCATATACTTGTATTTTTACAAGCGAGTTGCCATCAAGGACAACGCATGCATCATAATGCCAACAATCTCCCCCTTTGGACTTGATGGCAACCACTTTGGTGTTTGGTCACCACAACCTGTAAATAACATCAAGACAAGCACCAAGCTTTTCAAAACATCAAGCTACTCTCCCCCTTTGACATCAAGGGCAAAGGGTTGACTGACCAATGTTAAATGAAGACTTCCATATCTAAACTGTTGAATATGAACATTGATCATTGTTGACACCTAATCCGAAACGGATGAGGTGAAGTCGGACAGTCATCTAGAAGATGAACTGATCCGTTTTATATGTGTATAAATAAAGTGCTGGCTAATGAATAAATCAATCAATCAGTGTTTTCTCATTTAATTGTTTTCTTGCGCTCATTGCTGGAGTTACCCTGGCCTGACATGGTATCAGAGCTCAGGTACCTTAAATTAGTTGTAACTCCTCTCTTAAGAGCAGCTCTGGCGTGATTCCCTGGCTCTGCCTCTGCCTTTGCCTGAATCCGCTGCCCCTCTGACCAGAATTCTCTGCGCTGCCTCTGACTGCCCTGCGCTCTCTGACACTGCCCTCTCATGAGACAATAAACGTTTGTATCTCTGCACTTGAATCTAATGAATGCATCCGTTATGTGAACTCCCTTGTGCGTTCCTGGACATACCTCTGCGTGATTCTTTGCAGAATCAAGCTTGTTTAGCCATCCCTCTGGTGCCTCCACACATAAACATATTGATCATTACCGGCGTCATATTGTTCATGGAACTGTGCTGCATTGAAGCTGCGGCCTGGTTTTTATTGAAGTCTGGTGACAGAGTCCTCCACATCCGAATCCGGACAGAGCTCCACCCTACCCAACTCGTTTTCGGCAAATACAGTCAGCGTCCGAGCACCCGCAGTCTTGCTAAATAGAGTCCAACGTTCCTGTACACCTTATTAGCGTTGGCTCCAGAATTCCATTTAACTGCGGAATGTCGAGATAGTCATAAGGACTGAACCGTTCCTGATGATAGAAATTGTGCAGGAAAGATGTTGCGAAGGAGAGTGAAGAGGCCGATCAATGACCACATTTCTGCGACTGAGATCGTCTACTCTTAAACTTGTCATGAACTAGTTTTTGATTGTGTTGAGACCCTCTATATTGATCGAATTTTTCCTTTACAGACAGGCCAAATTCTCGTTTCAAAGGCTCTGCCCCTAGGTACATGCTGAATTCTCTGATCAAACTCCCCCTGAGCACATAATCTCTGACGTATGAAGAATGAAGTACATAAATCTATGAATTAACTGAGTATGACCTTCCTATCACCAATGGCTCATACATACATCAATCACCCAACTAAGTGTGGATACATATTTGACTCCTCCACCCAACCAAGTGGGATTACATATTTGACATGATCTTAAAAGTCCATACATGACTGAATATGACAATTATTACATCATAGGTCTTTACATGACCTTTACATCAAATGATATACATGACATTTATAACAAAGACCAAATACCTAAACAAGATCATGATAATTATCAACAACTATCATACACCATATATAATCTGCACCATAAACATCTGTCAGCAACATCAAGAGTAACAACCTGTATATGTCCATCATCAATTCGCAAGATAAGTCAATGTAGCTTTAATATCATCAACTTGTGACTAAGTATGCTGCATATAGATATCAACTCATCCTCTTGACCTTATCAAGACCAAATTTTTCCTTTTCTTTGTTAGAAAATGCATTTATCTATAGCCTTTCATGAATCAACTAAGCATATGCCATATCTCCAAGCGGTGATACAAAAACCATTCACATCATATCATATGTATGTCAAAACCACCATAGTCATCATCTATGACCATAACATCATCATCATAGCAAGAACTGCATGATATTTCTGTAAGAACCCTCAATATATCAACCATGTATCATCACTAGGGAGTTTTCTAACATCCCACATCTAATAAGCATCAACCATGATAATCAACATATGTGAGTATCAAACCTACCATCATAAAGTAAGAAGTCATCATCATTATGTGACTAAGCCATGTCTCCAAATAGCCATGTCTTCATGAAACCTGCAATAACACCATTCTCTTGGCCAATTTTCTTCATACAAGAGGATCTTTTATACCAACATCACAACTTAAGTAATCATCCATGTATCCAGCATAGCGATAGAAATATATATCTAGCTTCTCATCAATGTGAAAAACAAACCATGAGCTCACAGTCTTTTTTCAAACTTTCTTGATACCATCAAGAGCAACAATCCTCAAACAATATACCATGAGAGAGCCAAGAACTATAGGAATCCTTATCCATAACTGCACCATATGAAATTTATGCATCTTTGAAGGCATGAAGGCGACAGCATAACAAAAATGAGTGACACTTAACATCATCAAATAATGAAGATGTGTACTCAAGCTTTGTTCTTCTCCTTGAATTTATGAAGATCGCCATGTAAGCAACTATATGCATCATCAAAAGGGTCATCCACAAATCTTATCAGAAGCATCAAAACAACTAAGTGGCTTAAGCAAAGTATCATATGTGAGTTCATCATAGGCAATTCATGACTGCATCATAGCATGATGCATCATTTAAAAACTTCAACAACATAAGCATCCTCACCATTGATAAGAATCATTAGGTACCAAAGACTTCTAAACATAATGCCAACAAAATTTGTAATTCCAAATTCTATAGCCTTTTGGGCCTTCATTGTAAAAATGATTCTAATATGTTTATAAATCCATGTAAAAACATCTAGGTAGCCTATGACTCTTAGAAAAGAGTTTCCTCTAGGGATTTTTTTCCCTCTCCCAATTATTCGCGTTTCCAAACCCAAATAATTGGCAGAGTTTTTCTCCCATGCATCCCCCAAAGCTAGAGTGGGGCTCGATGGTATAGGTGACTCCTAGTCTTAGGAGTCTATCTAATTATCATACTAAATCATGTCTTGAGTCTCGCAAAATTTGGTTAAGTCTAAGTATCTATTTTTAATTATTAAATTTTCCCACTGGTTGACAATTCAATAATTATTTTGATGTAAATTGTAAAATCAAATGTTTGTAAAAGTTAAAAGGGGTAGAGTAATCATAATTAGAACCTCTACACCTCAACTTTGTGTTTAGATACGTTTTGAGGGCTGAAATTATGTCTATCCCCTCAAATTATTTTTATTTTTCGTTTTTTTTGCAAAAAACAGCAAAAAATTAACCAAAAAATAATAAAAATAAATAAAATTGAGAGAAAATAACATTATCTTCAAGTGGAAAAATGATGTTTTTGGAGAATGTTGTTTTTCCCGAGGAAGAATTAAATTTGATAAACTCAATTTAAAAGCAGAAAAACCCGCAAGAAATTTGATGGGGCCATAAAAGATCTATTTTTCAAGAAAATTAATTTTCCGTGTCCAGTTGGTTGAAGAAAATTCGTGGGTCCAAAAGAAATTAATTTTTCAAGGTACTCCATCAAGGAAATTTTTTTTTTTTAAGAAAAATTGAATTTGTGGAAGAAGGTGTTTAAGTCAAAAGTGATTTTATGATGAAAAAATTTCAAAATAATATTTGTTGGACCAAGAAAAAAAGGTTTTATTATGGAATTTGAATTTCTTCATCCAGATCAAGGGACATGATTTAATTTTGGCATGGATCAAACATCTAATAGCTATTATTGTCAAGGATCAAGTCAAAATTGTGCAACTTCTTGGACCTAGTTGTTTTCCACTTGGAGGGGGGATCTAAAACTCTCTATTTTTTGGACTTGAGGCTCCTCATTGTAACATCTTTAAATGGTGTAATTGGCTTTGCAAGCTCTATAATTTCTTCTTTGATTAATAAAAGTGAATGTATTTGGGCGCAAAGCCATGTGTGTATATGTCTACTGCTTATAATCGTAAATTTGTTTTGGTTATGTGCTTAATTTCTACTGAATTTTAATGTTGTTATTTTCATGTCTTTGGGATTTATCAGTGTACAAGTATCTTGCACTATTATTTAAGTTGAGTAAGCATTGATGATTGGGTGGATCTATTGGTTTTCGGTTAAACCCTTAAACTTCTCTTTTACTGTGTGAACCAATCCCAATTTGATTTTTAAAAAAAATCGAGTGTTTGTAGAAATATCTTTTGAAACATATCTCAAGCATGCAATAAAGTTTTTTGTTAAACCATCCCACTCTTGAGCATGAGGGCCTAAGAACCCATGGTGGTACATCTCAAGCACTAATTATAAGAACATTGTGAAAGGGTTTTTCTTGTCTTTTACTAGACTTAGATCACTCATTTTAAATAACTTTAATGATTTTTCTGCTATTTCTAGAGCTATATTATCTAGTCTATGGGCGGAGGTGTCCTCATACCCATAGATTAGACTTATAAATTACTTGTAAATAATTTTTTTCTAACCTTTATATTTATAAATAAATCTTGTGTATATCTTACCCTAACCTTGTATATAATTTTTTTGTTTTGTATATATTTGATATGCCTTTTTTTTTAATTTTTACTCTGCAGACCTGGAGAGAAGATAACAATTTCGGACCTTGAACCTATTTATAAATATTTTCAAGCTAACCCTATAAGAAAAATCGCAAATTTTTAAGATCATTGCCCCCTCTCACTACCTAAGTGGCTATATTTCCTAAGGCATCATTTTCTAAAGTCCATCTATCAATTTTGAAATATCTCTCTCTACGACGTGAAGAAAAGGAGGGCTTTCTTGAGAAATCATTTTCTTCTAATACAAAGGTTTTTCATTTACATATTTTTTATGACATTTTCTCAAATACTCTAAGGATCTCACATGGATTTCACATTTTATAGATATAAAATATTTCCTTGTTGAAGCCACAAGCATTGGACTGAAACGATGATTTACATTTAAAAATTGTGGCATCATTTGGAAAAGTTTCAGAAAGCTTCAAACCTTCTTCTTAGGGAATCTAAAATGGACTCTCTCTTCCGGTTCTTGTGTCTTCATCGGCCTCGACCCAACGCTGCATAATTTGGAATCATTGATCTCTCCAGATTTGGTCCTCTTCTTCCTTTCAAAAGGTCTCTTTACATGGAATAAGCTAATACAGTCTTGGATTTCTCAAGCCCCAGTTTGGAAGAACGCAGATGATCTATCCATCCCCCCTTCTCTTCGTCCCTTATGGGTTTCGGCTGTCAACAGTTTCTCTAGCAAAGGAAGATTGCAATCGGGCTCTGCTGATGAACTCATCTGGTCCCTAGAGAAGCCTGCCCTTCTAACTTCTGTTAAAGACTTATATGCAGCCCTCTCTATTGATCGCCCGCCTCCCTCGCCCTTCTTTCCTCCCATTTTTTGGAAAGCCTCCTGCCCACTTAAGATGATTCTTTTCTCCTGGCTTCTTTTCTCAAACAGAAATATCTCTTGGGAGGTCTTGCAAAGAAAGGGGCCAAGCCAATGTCAGATGTGCCGCATCAATGCTGAATCCAATCTACATATGTTCTTCCAATGTGGCGCTTCCTCCTCAATTTGGTACGTGCTGTCTTTAAACTATGGATTTTCTCACAGAGCTTTCTCTTATGTTCAGGATGCCTTCCTCTGGTGGAGTGCGCAACGCCCCTCTTGGCGTTCTCTTTTTATCATCACCTGTTGGTTCCTTTGGAAGTGGAGGAACGATCATATTTTCCAGAATTCTTGTCTGCCTCTTGACTTCATTTTGATAAAAATCTCGGGATATATGCCTCCTGTGGATTAATTTCCGTCTTGGCATTTTATGTCTTTATCCTTCGTGGCATTTTTGTTTAAATCCAGACTCTTAATATCTTGATCTTGATGGTTCCTTCCTTCTGAAGATTCTGTAGTGCCATGCGCTCAATATTTTTGTTCTATCTCAGAGATTCATGCGGTGCTGATTCCATGACAGTAACAGGTCTCTGTATATTATGCATCAAAGGCCTTATGCCTTCGCTTGTATCTGGACTTTTATATGCTCTTAATATAAATCATGAAGCTTTTTCTTTCTGAAAAAAAAAAATAATTTTCTTAAGGAAGCCGCACGGGTTTTGAGCATAGTTCTCTAAGCTGCAAGATTTTTGGAAACTTGATTCTCTCATTGTTAAATTCATTAACCCTAGAGTATTTTTGCAGAGAAAACAAATTTTTTTTAGAAGGTGGTTTTCAGGTTCGATTTGGCAGAGAATATTCATCTGAAGGCTTGAAATTACTGCTTATTTTTTGCAGGCCGTAAAACTCTTACTAGATCAGGTTTCCCTTGGGCCGGGAGACTAAAAAAACGCCATACGATACGATTTCTCTGGTGCAAAACTTTCTAGATCTTGGAAGTTTAGTAGAAAAGGCAATTTCTTTTGAGGGTCCAGTTTCTTGAAATTTTAAGAAATTAATCAATATATTTTATAAAATTTTAAATCAAATTTCTTGGGCTTTTCTTTTGGACTTAGACGTTTTAAAAAAAGGAGAAACTTTTTGAGGTTCTAAGCCATTGGAATTTCCATAAATTAATTTAATTAGAAACTTTGAGCTAAATTTTGTCAAGGCCATGAGCAAATTTTATTCTGGAAAGCTCGAAATTCAAAGTTGAATAGTAGCTCCTTCATAGTATTGAACTAGCACCGAATTTTGGCTACTATATAGTGTTGGAATTAATGCTTACATTCCATATTTGAGAAATTGGTTTGTGATGGTTGAGAAATTCTCTCAACCACTCTCTCTAAATTAGGAATAAGTTGGATCTCAAAAACTCTATTTAATAGAGTGATCTGAATGTAATCGGTGTGTGAGTGTGTTTACACATGCACCATTTGTGCTTAATATATTTGTATTTTTGCAACTGTGTATGATTTAGCCTTTATTTATCATGGTATCAGAGCGATGGTCAGAGAAATCTTGGAGGGACTCACATTCAGCGTGAGAATGTTGGCGGACCTGTGCAGCTGCGTATTGGATATCTGAGGGATCCAAAGAGGCGGGTCGTGGAAGCATGTGAATCAGGTGCGGAAATTGGGCAATGCGAACTTACCCTTCAAGCTGACAGCAGCCACATCATAGGCACGAGCTGCCTTCTCTGGTTTATCATATGATCCCAGCCAAATTCGGGTTTTGGTTCCTGGTTGTCGAATCTCAGACACCCATTTGCCCCCTCGCCGGCGACGCACACCTCTGTCTGATGTGTGCATGCTGCTCTATCAATGATCTAAGGGTTGTGGCCTGCGTGAATTATAAGCCTTCATTCCAGAGAATATGGGCGATGATTGCTTGAAGATAAGAAAGACCAGGGCCTGCACAATAATGAAGATGAGACGATATTGCCATCATGCCAGATGGTGAGAACGCTCCACTGCTGCTACTATTTCAGCTTGCAACGCTGATTCCTTCATATCCCATTAATATTTCAGCCTGCAACGCTGATTCCGTCATATCTGATTACTATTTCAGCGATCTCATCAACCATCAGCAATCTCCTGAGCGGTGCTGGTTTGGCCTCCAACATCTGGACTAGAAAAGGTATTATCCTTTATCATGGAGTTTATGGTGTTAGATAAATTCAGTGGTTTGAATTTTCCCTCATGGAAAGTAAAAATACAACTGCAATTAATGAATAAAAATTTGTGGGGAATAGTGAATGGTTCAGAAGCAGCACCTACAGATGCCAAAGAGTTATTTGAATGGAAAAATAGAGATGACAAAGCTAAGTCTATTATTGGACTTGCTCTTTCTGATTCGCAATTACATCATGTAGATCTTACTAAAACATCAAAAGAAATATGGGAACATTTGGCTCAATTGTTTGGTGTAAAATCTACAAATGCAAAATTTTCCCTAAAGCTGCAATTGTTTAGTCTGAAAATGAATGAGGAGACATCTATGTCCAGTCATATAAATAATTTAATGTCTCTTTTAAGACAATTAAGTGAAGCTGGGACACAGGTGGAGGATGAAGATGCTAAAGTTGTATTATTAAATAGTCTTCCTTCAAGTTATAGTAATGTTGTTTTTACTTTGAGTCAAATATCTACACAAACATTGCAAGAGACAATTGCAGCACTTCTGGGGGAGGAAAAGCGACTGAAACCAGAGGATGCCGAAGAGAACTCTCATGTAGAAAATGCCTTGTGGACAAAGTCAAGGATGAGAAAGAAAAATGCAAACAAAGGTGACATTGAATGCTACTATTGCAAGAAAACTGGGCATACAGTGTGGAATTGCAGAAGTCGTGCTAGTGATGTGTTAAAAGGGAAAGAATCAACAAATATAACCACAGATGAATACCAATGGAATTCTGATGATGAAGAGAGTGAATCTATTAAACTTTTTTAATATAACCAGCAGTTCAACTATGTGTCTGATGCCAGTAGTTAAAGATCAAGTAGCAGTAAGGCTCAATATGGATGGTTGTCCAGATAGTATGGCAGTTTCGGATCTAGGGAAGGATCCCTCATTAGTGGTAGACGTGGTGGTTTCCTAATGAGGTTATGCGACAGATTGGGATGCTATCCAGTAATTGACTTCGGGAGGTCCTTGATTCGGGAGTTGAGGAAGGGAACTCGGGAATCCAACTTGCCAACTACACCTTTCCGAGGGTTATGAGGCAACTTGATGGAGCATCTACTGATAAGCTTGATTATTTTGTTATTTTCATGTAATGTAATCATTAAGGGGGGATGTTGGAATTAATGCTTACATTCCATATTTGAGAAATTGGTTTGTGATGGTTGAGAAATTCTCTCAACCACTCTCTCTAAATTAGGAATAAGTTGGATCTCAAAAACTCTATTTAATAGAGTGATCTGAATGTAATCGGTGTGTGAGTGTGTTTACACATGCACCATTTGTGCTTAATATATTTGTATTTCTGGAACTGTGTATGATTTAGCCTTTATTTATCATATAGCATTGAACTGTAATATATATATATATATATATATATATATATGAACTGTGTAGCACCAAGACCTTCTTTCAGAGATTTGAAATTATGTTTATGCGATTAGCCCAGAAAAGACTCTCGTTGTCCCTTCCTCACCTATCCGAATTTTTTTCTATACCTTGACATCTGAACTTGTCTCCTCTTCGATGTCACTCTGATCTGAGTTTCAGAGGAATCCAACTTCCCTTTCTTCTCACCGAACTGTATCCTTCTTGAAATGGTCATCTGAATCTCAGAGGTGATCCAAACTTCTTCGTTGCCATTGTTCACCGAAATCTCAGAGAAATGTCCAAATTTTTCTGGGGAAATGTGAAGATCCTACGCTCATATATATAGTAGTATCTCCCATAAATAAGCCAACCTATATTTTTGAATAGATGTGTCTTTCATAAGGTGAGCCAACATGAGTTATGCTTCATCTTGAGGCCAACAGAAGAAGAGGAGGATTAGTGCTTGTCGTTGGAGGGCTTCTAGACACTTTTATAAACTCATATGCATTTGTCATATCCCCAAAAAGGGTTCTACATACATGAAATTGACTCTTTGATTTTAATGAAAAATCTTAAAGGCTCTCAATGGAAGCCACTAAAAATAAAATCTTTTGCTCATGAAACCCATGAAGCAAGCATTACAATAATAATTTTATTTTCTTCTTTTCATCATTTACAAAAATCACAATTACATGTCATTATGAAGACCGAACCTAGTTACACTTTTCAACAAGAAAAACCCCTCATTCTCCCCTATGCGGATATCTTCTTTCTCCTTGGATGTATAGAAATTATTTTGAGGGTCGATCTTTTTTTTTGAGAAATTTTTTCATTCTAAAGTTTGTAAAATTATTATAAAATTTCTCTCATTGGTGTTTTGAGGAGTGATATTAAAGTTCCACTTTTAATCCTCCTTAATATTTTTTTTTAAACCCTTACCTTCATGTAAAGAGGTTTTTTTTTTTTTTTTTTGTAACTTTACAAAATAAATTCGTATTTTTTTTTGGGATCTTGGGGTCTCTCCCCCATGGTATCCCCTCTTTATTTACAAGGAAGGTTTTTTTTTTTTGTGTGATAGTGGCTAATATCTTAGAATTAATTTTCATTTCATTGTTTCTAACTTGCATTTGTGTAAGCACTTCATTAGATTGTCATCTCTTGATATAAGTACCTTTTGTTCATTTTTATTGAAGTTGCTTATAGTGCCCATCATTTAAAATAACTACTTATGCCATATAACCTCTATTTGATCTTAAAACATTTTTAAAGACATATCATAAGTAAAGTGACATCCTAAATCTAATCAATAATTCACTCATATAAAGAGAAATTTTCTATTTAAGGCACTTATGTTATTGGTTTTGTTTCATTGAGTGATCCTCATTTACTTCATAAATCATTGTTACAAACCGATCTAGTCATAATATTGTGTTATAAGCACTTATCATAATATTGGTTATAAGTAGATTGGAGTATCTTACATCTCTAATTGAAGCATCTTGATTTAATTATCACATTGAAGCATTCGAATTAACATTTGCAATCCATATTAGATTCAATATTGCATCTTTAAAATTTACCTCCAAGCATAAGCTTGGTTTATAGAAAGATATGACATGATTCTCCATTATTCAGTTTGAGGAACTTGACCCTTTGGAAACAGTTAAAACGAGTGACCTTGCAATTCTCTTGTGGGCAATCCCTTGTAGGAACGGAGGCACTTGGGTTGCCAGAACTCCTGGATAGGTATCGTTAATGAGGCCTTCACCTCCTTCCCCAACAGTTCTCCCAACAACCTTGTCTACGACTTGTTTCACAATAACTAAGGAGAAGGCCATCACCTTAGATTAGGCATTCAAATGAAAGTATCCATGATCTTGCATCTCACATAGATAGGTCTTGCATCTCAATTGGTTATTTGTAATTGTTCTTGTGAGCTCATTTTATACTTGCAAGTTTTACAATTGTTGCACTTGTTATTTTCAAGCTTATTTCTCATAATTGTAATTGTTGATAGCCTATTGATTTCTTGTACTAACATTTCCTTGCAACATTGTTGTTACTTTAACTTGAAAATATCTAATTTTGTAACTCTTTAATTTTGGGCATTGTATTAAGGCACTAGTTTCATTGTTAATCTCGTTAATATAATCAAATCCATTCTTACATTGCTCATAAATTATATCGATTTCCATCCATCTTAAAGCAAGTTGTATTGATAACAGTGGCCTTGCCCTTAGTCTCCTAAGACCGGTTGTTCCAACAAGTTTTCCCCTTCCACCCATCTTTAGGGACAACCCCCCTTATCTTGTCTAGGAGAGAGCTTAAACGGATTGAGTAGGGATTAGAGTGAAAACCCCTACTCTGAGTGTTGTGCCTTAGATGTACACTTTAGGCAATAACAAGTACTATGTCTCCAACCTGAAAGGGTCTAACTTGAGACGATTTGTCAAAATTCTTTTTAATTTAACTGAAAGGATCTAACTTGAGACGATTTGTCAAAATTCTTTTTAATTTTAGATTGATTTTTACAAATATGATCAAAAGCCTTTCTACGAGTTTCACCCAACTCAACTATTTGATCAATTCTATGTTGCACAACATCTTTATCATTAGTAAAGTGTTGGAAGAGTTGATAAACTGGGAGCCTAAGATACACAGGTAAAGTAACATCCAAGCCATAAACCAATTCAAAGGGACTTTTCCCAGTAGATTTTTCTTTATAATCCTATCTGCGCACAATGTATACTTGGTATTGCTATCCTAGGACTGCTTATTGTCTCCTACTATCTTCTTAACAATTGTTATAAGATTCCTTTACTCAATTCCGCAAGACCATTAGCTTGAGGATAGTAGTTTGATTAATGAGACAAAATAATACCATACTTAAACAAAAAGACGAAAATTTTGAAGAACTAGAATCCTTGCCATTATCAGTGGTAATCTTCATTGGGACACTAAATCGAGTAATAATTTATCTTCAATAAAGTCCATAACAACCTTTTCAGAAGCATTTTTCAAAGGAATCGCTTCAACCCATTTAGTAAAGTAATCAGTAGCAGTTAAGATCCATGAGTAGCCATTACTAGAATTATCGTTGAATTTTACAATGAAATCCAAACCCCAATGGTGAAAAGGAGCCTCAACAACCACAGGTTGTAAAGGCAGGGAAACTAACTTTTGTTTCCTAGTGAACAGTTGACAAGCTTGACAACTTCGAACAGACTTGTGCACATCCAAAAAAATTGAAGGCCAATAATAACCAACCTGCAAGATCTTATGGGCGACGGTCTTGTAGTGAAACAAACACCGCAAAATCTTGCATGAAACTCTAAAATAAGTTTTTTTTTCGCTTCAACTTCATCAACGCACCTAAGTATCATCCCTTCAGGATTTCTCCATCCAAGACCATCTTTTAAGATGCAATACTTAGTTGCTTTGAACCTAAGAGCTCTTCTCTTATGGACAACTAAATGGTTAGGATTTGTAAGATTCAACAAATAATAAATAATGTCCTTGTACCATTTAAGTTCTCCTAATCTTTGAAGCTTAGGTGAAGTTGAAACTTTAGATGAACCATTTTGACAAATAAGACCCAAAGCCTTCTCATTACCTTCATTCAAAATCTCGGCCAAACCTTGGCCTTTCACGAACTTAGTGGGTGTAATATCCAAATCATATTCTTGAATCTTCGTAACCCACCTAGCACAAGTCCCTAAGCAATCGGTTTGAGTTAATATATCTTTAACCGTAGAGTGTGGGACAAAAGCAATAACTTTAGAATATCCCACATATGTCCTCAAATGCTTAATATATTTGACTGAGGCATAAGCTTGCTTTTCCATAGTACTATAATTTAACTCAGAATTCTGAAGTGACTTGCTCATCATGACCTTTCTTATTTTTTTGAAGCAAAAAACCCACAATAGTGTCCTCTAAGGCGAAAGAAAAAATCATGAACTCCCGAGAATAATCTAGGCTAACTAAGACAGAAGCCTTCGCGATAGAAACCTTGATTTCCTGAAAATCCTTTTTGCATCATCTTTCCATATGAATTTCGCATCCTCCTTCAATAAAGTTTGAATAAGCTTGACAATTTCTGCATAGTTTGGAACAAATCTCCTAATAAAGTTAATCTTTCCAAGGAAGGACTAAAGATATTTAATATTATGAGGAAAATGAATCTTTTGAATGGTCGCAACTCTTTTAGGGACAATCTTGATCCCATTTTTACCAATGATGTGACCAAGCAACTTTCCCTCAATTACTCCAAACACAGACTTAGCAGGATTCAAGGATATTCCATATTCTCGACACCTGTTAAAGATTTGCCTGAGACGATCTATATGAATAATTTTATCTTTTGAAAACAGTAAAAGATCATCTTGATATATCTCAATAATTTTACCAATTAACCCTTGAAGGCATAATCCATAGCCCTTTGAAAAGTTTCTCCAACATTAGTTAACCCAAGAGGCATTCTAATATACCCAAACATTCCCCATGGTGTGATGAAAGTAATTTTATGTCAATCTTCTTTCTTTACTTAAAATTGGTTATAACTAGAGAAACCATCTAATAACGACATCATACCAGAACCAGTTACTCTTTGTAGCATAGTTTCCATGTTGGGCAAAGGGTAATTGTCCTTTTTACAAGCAAGATTAAGATTTCTAAAGTCAACACAAAATCTGATTGTTTTTCTTCCTAACAATCACCAAGTTAGAACACCATGATGAATGACGAGTCTGCGTGATAATCCTAGCTACGAGAATCTTTTGAAGCTCTTTTTGGACTAAGTGGGCCAACCTAGGATTATTTTGCCTAAGTTTTTGACAAAATGGTTTAGCATCTTCATTTATCAAAGGGATAGTATGTTCCATAACATCTTCCCTGTAACCTTTCAACTCGTCATAAGAAAATGTTAAAACATCTATATATTCATGAAGGATATCAATCAATTTCTTTCTTTCTTCCTCAGTGGTATCTTTACCAACCTTAACAATCTTCAAATATTCAGAAGTACCAATATTTACTTCAATAAATTCCCCAGTATTGATTTTCTTTTCTTAATTCCCCTTTGCGGCATCGTGCCTATCAAAGAGTTGCTCCAAATCTACCTTAAATTTCGAGGTGGGATTTGTTACATCATCATTCTCAGTAGAATCATATCCTTCCCTTTTATAGCTAATATTAAAATATTCATATTTCTCTAAATTATTCAAGAACTGGACCACACTTGCCAATGCTCAACATTATCAGGGACCAAAGGCCTAAAGATAACCTCCATCTTGACTTTATCATTTAACATTCCATCTAACATTTGCAAAGTAGATGCAACAACTGCAAGCTCATCAACATGGCTATTGATTTTAGAGATCTGTGGGTTGAATCTTTTGAATAATTGACCGGAGAATCCACAGTTTTATCATTTTTGAATCGACGTTTCGAATCCCAAGTGGGATCCATCTTCAGGATGAGAGAATGATGATGACAGAAGAGCAGCGGAGAAGTAATAAATAGTGATGAGGATGAAACATTTAGGAAAAACAAACAAGTCGGCTCCGACTTGTTTGTTTTTCCTAAATGTTTCATCCTCATCACTATTTATTACTTCTCCGCTGCTCTTCTGTCATCATCATTCTCTCATCCTGAAGATGGATCCCACTTGGGATTCGAAACGTCGATTCAAAAATGATGTGGATTCAACATGGCTATTCTTTTCTCTAGGGACAATCTCAATATTAAAAGCATCAAACAATTCCATGGTGTCCTAAATAGCGTTCTGATATTTCTTAAGTATATCATTCTTGCATGAAAATTTATCTTTAACCTGTTGAATGATAAGAGTTGAATCTCCCTTAATAGTAAGAAATTTTACCTTTAGATATCTTGCTAACTCAATACCTAAAACATGGCTTCATACTCGGCCACATTTTTATCAGCCTCAAACTCCAATCTATAGGCAAACTTGAAACATGACCAAGGGGAGATTTCAACACAATTTCAACACCTTTACCATGCTTGAAAGTTGCACCATCGAAATGCATATGCCATACTTGACTCTTCAAATCATCAACCTTTTCATCTAAAATAAATATGGAGTTAGACAAAATAGCATAGTTTCCAATATTAGGTTGTTCCATTATAATTTCATTAGGGGGTCTCTTGGAGTCTTCAACATGAAATCTTCTCTCAAGCTCCCTGTTAAGTCTAACAAATCCACTACCTCTAGGAGAAGGAATCATAGCATATGACCAATTCATTTGAATACTCCCTCCTAGATTAGAAGCCCACTTTCTCGATAACAACATACCTAAAGAATTTGGTACATCAACTACAACAATGTCCATCACAATCATTATATCAGGGTAAACTAACAAATGAACTTGAAAATCCTTAATTAACCCATGAACTTCAATCTTCTTGAAATCCATGGCACATATGTTGTAATACGGTCTAGAAATCCACAAATTGAGTTTCTCCATGACCCTCTTAGTCATAACACAAGATGATGCACCAGAGTCCAACTTGCAATTATATAATCAAAATCATTAACAAGTAACATAATGAAAAATGGTTAATGATCTTTGTTTTCTAGATCCATACTTTGCAAATATGCCAGAGCATCTTGATAGACAACATCAAGGCTCTTTTCGTTAGAATCATCAATACAAGGGGCATCAATAGCCTTCAATAAAATAGATTTTTTAGAGCGAATCTTTAGAATATCAATGACAAGAACCCAGATTTTTGCATTATTAATCCAGCCTCCCAAGTCAATATTCAAACCAGGGCTTGAAACTCTAGGGGTAATCTAATTCTCCTTTTTCTCTTTATTCTTCGGCTAATAGGTTAATCCTTTATCCTTTGTAATCTCCAAGACTTGTTTCGGAGAAGGATTTTCTCCATACAACTCAGTGATCATTCCCTTCTCATCATTAACATTATTAATACTATAAGAGGATGGGAGTGTCTCAACATCATAACTATTCTCAACAACTTCCATCCAATCCTCCATAGACAAGTGATGTTCCTTACCAACTATATTTATCTAACCACTTGTCCCTACCTTTCCACTATCCAAGATTCCTCTTGCAACAACGCAAGTGGCCTCATCATGAAAATTATCACAAGGTCTACAATATGGTAAAGATTGATCAACAACATTTGCAGACTCAAGTGGATTAGGCAGTCTTTGCTCATTAGGAGGGCCCCTCTTTTGCCATGCATTATTATTATTTCTATTATTTTGCATCTTATTTCCTTGAGACCTCTCCATATTGATTGATCAAACAATTATGAAGGGAAGTTATCTGATTAGCATGATCAACTTTCATATCTTTAATAAGTTGTGTTAATTCTTTAATAGAATCCTTACTAAGCTTCTTTAACTTCTTTACCTTTTGATTCATTCTTAAGATGACCCCTAGAAAAACCTGGAATCTCAGACTTCTCAGATGCTCTTCTACATTTTTCCATTTCCTCATCCCAAGTTTGGGAAGCCTTCACATCAGTAGGCTTAGTGTGCCACAACTCATAAGAAGTATCAACAGGAAAGGCATTGATATAATACACCAAGAGAGACTTTTCGTAAATCCCTCGTAATATCAATAAACCTTTTATTAAATTCTTCTATGGTCTCATTTTCTTTCTTCTTTATAGTGCTAATAGTGCTAAGAAAATATCTTTCTTCTTTCTTATCTTGATATCTATTCTTAAATGCATTGACAATAGATTGCAGAGAATCGAAATAATTATTCAGAAAATCATGAAACCAATCCATAACATCATCTTCCAGAGAAAGGACAAAGAGCCTCATCTTAATATCTTCATGATTATAATTAGCAGTAGTGCGCCACTTTCCCACACACAGATTAAACTTCTTAAGGTGATCAATAGCACTAATTGCATTATTTCCTTGGAAAGAAGGCAACTTATCAATGGCATTTTATGGAATATCATGCAGATAAACTTGAATGTTAGTGAAATTACAAGGGGCAAACAAGTTATCCATGGGACCTTGTTGTGCTAAACCTTGAAAAATAAAATGGATAAACGAGAAGTTTAAGTGTGTTAATCTAGGTTGTCATTGATGCCAATATGGCAGTGTTTGTGATGGCAAATTCTTGTGACATGTGTGGTTGCCCATTGATCATAATACTACTCATGGAGGATCCAAGGATTGAATACAGACATAATAGAAATAGTGGAACCAAGGAGGAAAGATATCGGATGCCATCAGAACAGGAGAAAGAGTAAAGAGGAGAAGCCATCGTGAAGCCAAAGAGTAAGATGAAGAGTTTATCGAAAGCCATCAAAGAAGCAAGTTATCGAAGCAAGAGAAGAAGGTTATCGCATATGCCCAAGGGTAAGTGCTATTGGAAGCACAAATAGGAACATTACGTCGGAGGAGTAGAGCTATCGGAAGTCAAAGGAAGAGCTATTGGAAGAAGAGCTATTGGAAGTCATCAAAGAGTAGCCAACGGAAATCACAGGAATGAAAATCCACAAGAAAGCCAATGGAAATCACAGGAACGAGAAGCCACAAGAAATCCAAGCCAAGAGTAAGAGTCTAAAGGAAGAAAACAGCGATATCGGAGGAACATTGTGGAACCGATGGTCCCATTACAACATGCCCTAATTAATATCGCATCCGCCGTATCGGAACCTTCGCGTCGCAAGTTATGAAGGCTTGTCACATTAAAACTCTGAATGTGATATAATATGCCGACCCGATCAGTGTATGGTAACAACCCTAATGTAATATCACATCCACCTATTGGAACTTTCATATCACAAGTTATAAAGGGATGTCACATTAAAAACTGCGATTGCGATATTAGTGCGGACCCGACTGCACCACTATTATATGACTCAATGTAATATCGCATCCGCGTATCAGAACTTTCATATCACAATTCTTAACGGGATGTCACAGTAAAATGATGATTGCAATAGTATTATGGACCATCACTTGCGATAGAGTGGTGGGCCCCAGACCACCGATTGCGATAATACTGTGGACCTGATGGATTCATTAAAAACAGTTCATTGAATATCGCATCCGCTCCATCGGAAGACAGAACATGTGCACACTTATAAAACCTCCGATTTTTATGAAGTTGCGATTGCGGGATTAAAGGAATGACTCCGATTCTCATGAAATTGTGATTGTGGGATTAAAGGTGATGACATGGCATGTGGGACCTCCATGTGGGTATAACAGCTCTTATATTGTTTCCGTGAATAATCAAGTCTATGGATAAAAGACTCTCTGATATATATTTTTAATATACAAGTCGGCCTCCCTCCAAATGAACGTGTCTTTTGAGTATTGGTGAACATCGTATAAAAACGAGTTAAAATGCTTCAGTTCTAAGCATTGATCTCAGGCATCTATCATAGAGAAGAAGGACAGTTCACAACTCGTGAACGTGAATTAGCATAAGAAACGAAGCCAAAGGTTGAGTGAACGAAAGTGAACGCCGAAGGTTGAGCGAGTGAAAAAGGAAGCCAAAGGTCGAGCGAATGAAAGTGAAAGCCGAAGGTCGAGCGAGCGAAGAAGGAAGCTGAAAGGTCCAACGAAAGAAGAAGGAAGGTCAAGGTCGAACATTTTGTTGACTAGGTTATTTATTGAAAAACTCAAACCTGTGTTTGATAGTGATTGAGATAACAGTTCAAAAGGACGCTCTACGGATCTAAGAAGATTATCCGAGAATGAACAGGGTTGTTTTTAATTGAATGCACAACATGAAACTGCGACAGTCACTCCTCTAAAGAAGTCATTCTTGAAGCAATTACTCCTGAAGCCTCACTCCTGAAGCAGTTACTATGACAGTTAGGACAGAGGGTTGAAACAAAGAGTTGTCTTTGTGTAGAGCTTAGTGCAGTTCATTGTAGACACATTGAAGTTGTGTGGAGACTATTGAAGACCATGATGTATTAGTCATCATGATTTGACTTGGAGATTTTGCTTGGGTATAATGAAGAGCAATGGTGATACCTTTTATGAGACGAGGTTGTCATTAATGATGTAGCATGGAGACTACAGTGAAACTATAGATTGACACAATTCAGTGAAGAAGATTTTGGGAGCAAAGAATTACTACCAAACATATCTAGACAATATATAGTAGAGGGTTGGAGCCCTTGGGGTTGGTGCCTCAGAATTGGAAGGATTGGTGTCCTTGGAGTTGGTGCTCCTAAATCCAAGGTTGGTGCCTTGACAAGATAGGGTCGGAGCCCTTGGGGTTGGTGCCTCAAAATTGGAAGGATTGGTGTCCTTGGAGTTGGTGCCTAAACACAAGGTTGGTGCCTTGAGAAGATAGGGTTGGTACCCTAGAGGTTGGAGCCTCACAAAATACCAAGTTGGTGCTTGGCAATAGGTTGGAGCCTTATATATATTGTACCTGATTTATTGTAAAGATTATATTAATAAAATCATTTATTCCTATTGTTCATTTTGTGTTCTAAATATAAATGATTTAACTAGTAAAAATAACAATTGAAAAGGAATATTGATTCACCCCCCCCCAGTATTTCCAACAATTGGTATCAGAGCCAGTACCTTCACTCAAAGCCTAATAGCTTGAAGGTTGATCATTATAACACAAATGGCAAAGCCAAGGAAGAAAGTCTCCAATCCTCCTAAAGATGTGTCTCCCTCTACCACTGAAATAGAAGTCAATCATTTTGTGAGGCTCCATGGTTCAATGGAAACTTTGATATATGGGAAGCAAGAATGAGGAATTTCTTAAAGACTCAAGGCATTGAAATCTAGAAATCAGTGATTGTTGATAGCATGATGGATGGAGAATCCAAAGAGTACAATGCAAAAGCAATGAAGGAAATCTTGTATGGGCTACCAGATTCTATAAAGAACAATTTAGGAAAATGTTCGTCAACGAAGTGTATATGGGACAAACTTCATGACCTTCACTCAAAAGGAGCATTGACCATGACCATTAATCAAGAAGATGATGGAAACCAAGAAGGAAATACAGAACCCATCATACAAGCTGAAAATGAGAATGATGACATCAAGGTTAAAGAAGACCTAGAAGATGAAGAGAATGAAAAAGATTTTGAAGAAGATTTCCTCACTAAACTTATGGCTGCCATGGAAGAGATTATCAATTTGAAAAAGGAAAATGAGGAACTTAATAAGAAAGCATCAGCTGGTGACCAAGACCAAACAAGGAAGAAAGTTGACCTTGTCAAGCTTCAAGTACAAGAAAGGGATGAAGAGCTTGCCAACCTTAAGAAGGAATTTCATCAAAGCAAAAGAAAGCATCATGAAGAAGTCATATCCATGACAAATCAATTGGATAAGGCAAAGAAATGGGAAGATATCTTGTCAAGTCAGTTTGAACAAAGGCGCAAGAGCTTGAACAAACTTGAAGAAGAGATTGGTCAATACAAGGTAGAGGTCTCCTCTCTCAAATCTCAACTACAAGAAGCAAGAAAGTTAGCACAAGGAGCTGAGAAGACAATGGAAGCATTGGTAATCATAGAAGGACAGGTTGATGAAACAGAAAAGGAGAGAAACACCATGATATACCAACTAAAAGCAAAGGATGAAGAGATATTCAAACTAAAATTCGACCTCAACCTTCTCAAGGCCGAAACATGTAAATCTACAAGAATCAAGGAAGAAATGGAGAGCAATATAGCAAAATAAAATGAAGAAATAATCAAAATGAAGTCAGATATCATCTCCCTTAAAATAGAAGCAAATGACGCTACTCGTATCAAGGAAGAAACTGATAAACAACTTGCTAAGAAGAATAATTATTGTGAAAGATTGGAAGAAGATATTGTCTCCATCGGGAAAAAGGTTGAAGGGATGGACAAAATCTTGAAGAGCTTTCAAGCCTTGGATGACATGCTTAGCCATCAAAGATCTCCATTTGATAAATTAGGTCTTGGCTATGAAGGTGAATCCTCAAGCAAGGGTGACCATACTTCAAACAACAAGGACATGAGGAAGCCTGATGGAAATAATAATGCTCCCAATTCCAACAAAGGCAAGGAGAAGAGTCAAGGCAACAATGGAAGAAATCCCGCTCCAAGAAGACTTGCAGATGATGTCAAGAATACAAAAGGCAATGAATATTATCAAGGAATCCCAAGGCAGAAAGGCTTCAGAAGTACATCAAGGAAATCTCCATCTCCCAGGTACCAAAGTTTATTTCTTGGTTATTGTTATTCTTGTACAAACTTTGGACACATGGCAAAAGATTGTAGGGCCTATAATGATCCCCATGTTGACCACTACGTGTCAACTACCAGTACACCCCCTTTTTCGCAAAAGGGATAGCACTTGATCGATATGTCTATGCCATTCGATCTGAGAGTCTGGTGCTAAAGAAAGCTCTATTTTAGTCATTTTTTTGTGCAATAAAGAAAGACTTTGGGGTTGAAATCTTGCTGGTGTTACTCTTCTAGAAATGTTGTAAGATGTTTTATTTTTCTGCATAAATTTATTTTCAGCGATTGATGATAGCTTGATGAAGAGTGATTTTAAACACGGGTATCTTGTTTAGTCGCTAGGGTTTGAATGGTAGTTAAATTTCTAAATATGATGGTAGGTATCTCCATTAGATATAGATTTTAGTATCATTTTCTCCCTCTTTGTTAATGGTTGAATCAAGCTATGCAGGATATCCTTGCCTTTGCGTTTACCGGGCATTCGGGGAAGTTCTTGGCTGAACCAGCCAACTCCCGGATTACATTTTCTGAAGAGCCCAACTAGTTTTGATTCTGGGCTTATCATTAGAATTTATGTTGTAGATGCATGAAGGGTTTTCTAAAGCACCTCACATTAAACTTAAAATTCTGAAAATATTTCTATGGCATATTGACAAATTTGGCTAGTTAGAGCCTCTAAACTGTGAATATTGTAATTATTTAGATGGTTTTAGTGTTTTTAATTTTGTTTCTTGCACGTTTTACTTCTGGGTGTTCGATTTTTGCAGGTTGCAAGTCAGAAGAAAAAAATTTGTCCGAAGCTAGATCTAGGCCCTGGAGGGTAAGATCTAGCCTTAGGATCAGCTCCGGCAGGAATATTTACTCCAGACCTGGAAATTTCTTGTGGGTTTTTTATAAAGGAAATCTTAAGCGAAAAGATTAAAAAAAAATTAAGGTTTCTGAAGAATCAAGGGGTTTTCCAGGCTATCTGTTTGCTGCCTAAGATTTTATTTTACAGGAATTTTTTTTTGAAATTAAAAAAAAAAAAAATCAGGCTGTGGGGCTGCTTCCTCACTTCCATGCAGCGTTTTCCTTTGGCAACCTTTCTCCCCTCTTTGTGTATTCATATCCAAACCCTCTCACGCAGCTCCATTCACTGCTGCCATACATCCTTCAAAACCTGCGTATTATTCTTACTTCCTCAACTGAAACCTTTTCACACTGCCTTCTTATCGTTGTCCCTCTCTACAGCCTCAGCTATTGTTGGCTCCCTCCTGCGTTCATCTCCTAAACCTCTCCACCTATACGTCACGCTACGTTTCCAGCTCCATCTCATCCCTGCAGCCGCATTCTCCTTCACTTGCAACCATACATTTCACCATCGCTCTCCACGCAAACCTGCAAGAAAACGATCAAATGCAAGATTGCTCTCCCTCAAGCTTCTCCCACCCGTCATATCCCACAGGTTTTACGTTGCAACCTCTCATCCGCTCTCTTCACCATTGCAAAACTTCCTTGCTGCTCCACACGCAATCCTCTTCCAACTAGCACACCATCTCCTTCACTCGCTGCCCCATTTCACCTTTTCGTTGCTCCTTTGCGTGCATCTTGGAGTCTCCCAGGCATCTGCCTTCCTCTGCTCAGATACTCCCGCTCCATGCATCTGCCTTCCTCTGCTCAGATACTCCCGCTCCATGCATCCCTGTCCAAACCGTCAAGCCTACACATAAATCACACGTTCGATTTTGTTTTTAAGGTTATGTTCGTATTGTATTTCCATTATATGCATTGTTTTAGTTTAGGTTTAGTTAGCACCCTTGATGTCTTTTATTCTTTAGATTTAATATGCGTTTGATTATGTTTTGTATATATTATGTGTTAGGTTTTATAACTTTTGTTTAGTTTTGTGTTTTGATTTAATTAAAATCATAAAATTCTATAAAAAAATTCTATAAAATTTGAAATAAAAATTCTGATTTTCATTTGATTTAGATTAGTTTGATATTTGATTTTTGAGTTAGTTTTTAGTTTTATTTTAAGTTTTCTATTTCATTTAGCTTAGGTTTCATTTCCGTTCAGTCTTGTTTCATATTTCTTTTATGATTTCAATTTTATTTTCTAAAAAATCCAAAACATAAAAAATATTCATAAAATCAAAAATAAAATAAATAAAAAGAGGGCATAAAAAAGTTTTTTTTTAGGTTTTAGATTTGAGTTTTTTTTAGAATTTAGATTTTAAAAATTTTCCTCTTTTTATGTATATATGATGACGTGTTAGCTTTAGATTTAGATTTTTGTCTTTTTTTAACTTTAATAAAAATAAAAATAAAAATCATTAAAAAATTTAAAAATCCAAAAAAAAAAATCCAAAATTAAAAAATCTAAAAGTTAGAGTTTTATTTGTTTTATTTAGATTTAGATTTATTTTTTTATAAAATAATAATAATATATTTAAAAATTAAATTTTTTTGAAAAAAGACTAATTAAAAATTGAAAATTCATTTTCATGTCTTTTTTCTGTTGTGGGATCAATATTTGTCATTTTTATATAGTTAAATGTGCTTAAGTTTTATCTGAAAATTAGCTATCTGAAAGTGAAGAATCATTTTATGAACTGGTTAGCATTTGAATTTCATGGCTGAGTAATGAATTTTGATCTTTTGGAAGTTTAATTGCGAAAGCATTGCACATCGATTAAATATTTTTCATCTGGTAAAATTAATCATTGCTTGTGACATGTTTGATATTTTGTAAATATTTTCAAGCAATCATTAAATTACTTCATAAGCAACAGCAGTTAATTAATTACTTGGTTTTCATTGACTCCATAAAGCACTGGTCTTAAGCATTTAAAGATCTAATCAAATTCTAACATCGATCAAGTGCTTGTTTCCCCCTGCTGCGTCTCCCAAGCCAACTGGTTCCCAGTTGGTCTTCATTTTTCCCATAGGGTCTACCCCCCTTAGCCTGCTTCAGGGAGACGGCTTAAACGGAGGAATCAGGGATTAGGGTGACAACCCCCGATTTGAGCGTTGTCGCGCTGCCTAGACAATCTGTGCGACAACATTTTTTGGCACCGTTGTCGGGGAAGGCGTTTTTCTGTCCCTGGCGTTTAAACGACATTCATTCTCCTCATATCATCTTTATCATTTGAGCCGGCAACGACAATATTTTTTGGTGTCGTTGCCGGGGACATTTTATTCTCAGCGTTTCAACGACATCTCCTCATTCATCCTTCTCATTTCTCATCTTTTCATTTGACCCAGCGATGACAAAATTTGTTGGCACTGTTTCCGGGGATAGAGTTTTTATGTCCTTGATTTATTCATCATTCATCTTTCATCTTTATCATCTTTATCATTTGAGCCAGCAACGACAACATTTTTTGGCATCATCTCATCTTTGTCGCCATTCATTAGCCTGTCAAACGGCCAACATTCTTTGGCGTCATTTGATCTTTTCATCGTCTTATCTTTCGTCATATCATTTAATCATATCTTCAGCACCTACTCTTCAGTTCGTTTCTTTTTTGGGTGGCGACTCCATTTCTTTTCATTTATTTTCCCCATACAAGAAGCCTCCCTCATATCTACTTGTTTGTTGTTTTTTGGATCCTAGAGTTAGATTCATGTTCAAGTGGCGACTCCACTTCTTTCATCTCTTGATTTTCTTGAGCAGAGGTCTCTCTCTATCATCCATCTGGTCCTTCATTATTCATCATGGATTATTCGTTTACCCCATGTCATTTTACTGATGTTCTATATGATGTTCCGAAAGTGGCCATTTCTAAATTACCTTTGTTCTTGGGTGGTGATGCAGTTGCTGTTAGAAAGCATTTAAGCAAGTTTACTTGTATAACGATCATATGTTGTAGATCTCCTTAATATGATCATGAAGATGTCAAAATGCGTTATTTGTCCTTTCTTTAGAGGGTGATGCTTTGAATTTGTTTAATAATTGTCTTGAAGATTCTTTCACTTCTTTACAAGACATTGTCAATGCTTTTAAAGATATATATGGTTATCAAGATAGCTCGCCTTGTGCCCCTAAAATTGTGCAACAAAATGAAAGTAATCTTATGAAAGGTCTAGCTGTCGATGAAAGATTTCAAGACAATTCGTCATATCAGAATGTGCCATCCACCTGTACCATTGCAGATCAAATCCATGATAGTGGAAAAGCAGGGACAAATTGTAAAATCAGTGTCAACAATAAAAGGGAAAATCAGAAGCAAATTATAAAAGGACTAATGTGGCTGGTAAAAAATATGGAGATCAATCAAACCAATTACGCCAATGATATGAGAACTTTATGAACCCACTTGGAAAAACATGATAAGGAGATGGAAATCATGAAAATTAAACATTCTGATCACGTAACTGACATGCAAAGTTAGCATGCTAAGGAAATTGAGACCATGAAAGCTAATCATGACAAGGAAATTAATTTTATGCAAAGCAAGTTATCAGGCTTAGAGGAAAATATGACGATCATGGAACTCAATCATTCAAATCAAGTGACTGCCAGGGAAGCAAGTTTTCAGGAAGAAATAAGTGCTATTCAGAACAAGTTGTCAACTATGGATGATGAAATGACCATCATGAGATTCGATTATAATAATCAGTTGGCTACCCTGCAAGCAAATCATAAGAAAGAGATAAACTTTATGCAACATTGCTGGATGACCATAAAGGCAAAGGACGACAAAGTAATAAAAGATATGGAAGCCAGTCAAATATGTCTTCAGAATAAGTTATTGACCATGGAAGAAGACCATTCCAGGGAAATTAGTGTTATGAAGGTTGAACAGTCTAGTCAAATGGATGCCATTAAAATACAGGTTCAGAAATTTCAACAGCAGTCGAAGGATGAAAGAAACCAGGGAACGTCAATAGATCAAAAGCCTCCTTATCTGCTGCAACAAGCTCCATCTTATTATGAGGTCCTTTGTTCCATTGAAAAGTGGCTAATTGAAGGTGACCTGGATAAAAGGGAAATTAATAATCAGGTTGATGCTCACATGATTAATCCACCAGTCATAGAAGATCAAGTTATAACTCTTGGCACCTGTGAGATTGATCCATCATCCTTGACAAGGCAAATGCAGAATGAAGAAATACATGTCATGCATATCTTACATACTTCATATGAGAGTTTTGAAGCAGAAAGTTCCATGTCATCAGTGATACAGCCTGCCACAAAGAAAAACGCAAGAGAAAGAGAATGAGAAGGAGATTTGATGCATCAGACGACCGTGAGCAACTTGATTTTCGGATAGGAAAAAGTCTTACCATATGCAGAATTGGACATGGCACATCCAAGAAGCAACCGACAGATTTGCCTGAAAGCAAGCAAATGCTCAGTGTACACTACATTGAACACATCTGATGCCATGGGGCATCCTCTGTATTTCTAACCCTACTCCTTGTTTTTTCAGCATTTTCATTTCCGTTTTAGGATTAGATTTACTTTTCATGTTACTAGATAGTTAATAAATGAAGAGTTTATATCTTTCATGTGCTTAATGTTATATGATTATTTTTGGATGGACGCTACTTATTTCTTGTTGTGTGTTGCGTGGATGCAGATTCTGGATTCTCACCTTCCTGCAGTGCAGCAACATGTCCCCAAGCAGAGCCAGATGTTGACCACTACATGTCAACTACTAGTACACCCCCTTTTTCGCAAAAGGGATAGTTCTTGATCGATATGTCCATGCCATTCGATCTGAGAGTCTGGTGCTAAAGAAAGCTCTCTTGTAGTTATTTTTTTGTGCAATAAAGAAAGACTTTGGGGTTGAAATCTTGCTAGTGTTACTCTTCTAGAAATGTTGTAAGATGTTTTATTTTTCTGCATAAATTTATTTTCGACAACCATTGATAATAGCTTGATGAAGAGTGATTTTAAACACAGGTATCTTGTTTAGTCGCTAGGGTTTGAATGGTAGTTAAATTTCTGAATATGATGGCAGGTATCTACATTAGATCTGGATTTTAGTATCGTTTTCTCCCTCTTTGTTAATGGTTGAATTAAGCTGTGCAGGATACCCTTGCCTTTGGGTTTACCGAGCGTTCGGGGAAGTTCTTGGCTGAACCAGCGAACTCCCGGATTGCATTTTCTGAAGAGCCCAGCTAGTTTTGATCCCGGGCTTATCATTAGAATTTCTGTTGCAGATGCATGAAGGGTTTTCTGAAGCACCTCACATTAAATTTAAAATTTTGAAAATATTTCTGTGGCATATTGACAAATCTGGCTAGTTAGAGCCTCTAAATTGTGAATACTGTAATTATTTAGATGGTTTTAGTGTTTTTAATTTTGTTTCTTGCACATTTTACTTCTGGGTGTTCGGTTTTTGCAGGTTGCAGGTCGGAAGAAAACATTTTGTCTGAAGCCAGATCTAGGCCCTGGAGGGTAAGATCTGGCCTCAAGATCAGCTTCAGCAGGAATATTTACTCCAAACCTGGAAATTTCTTGTGAGGTTTTTATAAAGGAAATTTGAAGCGAAAAGATTCAAAAAAAATTTAAGGTTTCTGAAGAATCAAGGGGTTTTCCAGGCTATCTGTTTGCTGCCTAAAATTTTATTTTACAGGAATTTTTTTTTGAAATTTAAAAAAAAAATTCAGGCTGCGGGGCTGCTTCCTCACTTCCATTCAGCCTTTTCCTTTGGTAGCGTTTCTCCCCTCTTTGCGTATTCATATCCAAACCCTCTCACGCAGCTTCATTCACTGCTGCCATACCTCCTTCAAAACCTACGTATTATTCTTACTTCCTCAGCTGAAACCTTTTCACGCTGCCTTCTTATCATTGTCCCTCTCTGCAGCCTCAGCTATTGCTAGCTCCCTCATGCGTTCATCTCCTAAACCTCTCCATGTATACCTCACGATACGTTTCCAGCTCCATCTCATCCCTGCAGCCGCATTCTCCTTCACCTGCAGCAATACATTTCACCATCACTCTCCACGTAAACTTGCAAGAAAACGATCAAACGCAAGATTGCTCTCCCTCAAGCTTCTCCCACCCGTCATATCCCACAAGTTTTACGTTGCAGCCTCTCATTCGCTCTCTTCACCATTGCAAAACTTCCTTGCCGCTCCACATGCAGTCTTCTTCCAACTATCGCACCATCTCCTTCACTCGCTGCCCCATTTCACCTTTTCGTTGCTCCTTTACATGCATCCTGGATTCTCCCAGGCATCTGCCTTCCTTTGCTTGGATACTCCTGCTCCATGCATTCCTGTCCAAACCATCAAGCCTGCATATAAATCACACGTTCAATTTTCTTTTTAGGGTTATGTTAGTATTGTATTTCCATTATATGCGTTGTTTTAGTTTAGGTTTAGTTAGCACCTTTGATGTCTTTTATTATTTAGATTTAATATGCGTTTGATTATGTTTTGTATATATTATGTGTTAGGTTTTATAACTTTTGTTTAGTTTTGCGTTTTTGTTTAATTAAAATCATAAAATTCTATAAAAAAATTCTTAAAATTTTGAAATAAAAATTCTGATTTTCATTTGATTTAGATTAGTTTGATATTTGATTTTTGAGTTAGTTTTTAGTTTTATTTTAAGTTTTCTATTTCATTTAGCGTAGGTTTCATTTCCGTTCAGTCTTGTTTCATATTTCTTTTATGATTTCAATTTTACTTTTTAAAAAATCTAAAACATAGAAAATATTCATAAAATCAAAAATAAAATAAATAAAAAGAGGGCATAAAAAAGTTTCTTTTTTAGGTTTTAGATTTGAGTTTTTTTTAGAATTTAGATTTTATAAATTTTCCCCTTTTTATGTATATATGATAAGGTGTTAGCTTTATATTTAGATTTTTGTCCTTTTTTAACTTTAATAAAAATAAAAATAAAAATCATTAAAAAAATTTAAAAATCCAACAAAAAAAAATTAAAAAATTAAAAATTCTAAAAGTTAGAATTTTATTTGTTTTATTTAGATTTAGATTTTTTTTTTTATAAAAAATTAAAAAATTTTGAAAAAAGACTAACTAAAAATTGAAAATTTATTTTCATGTCTTTTTTCTGTTGTGGGATTAATATTTGTCATTTTTATATGGTTAAATGTGCTTAAGTTTTATATGAAAATTAGCTATCTAAAAGTGATGAATCATTTTATGAACTCGTTAGCATTTGAATTTCATGGTTGAGTAATGAATTATGATCTTTTGGAAGTTTAATTGCTAAGGCATTGCACATCGATTGAATATTTTGCATCTGGTAAATTAATCATTGCTTGTGACATGTTTGATATTTTGTAAATATTTTCAAGCAATCATTAAATTACTTCATAAGTAGCAGCAACTAATTAATTACTTGGTTTTTATTGACTCCATAAAGCACTGGTCTTAAGCATTTAACGATCTAATCAAATTCTAACATCGATCAAGTGCTTGTTTCCCCCTGCTGCGTCTCCCAAGCCAGCTGGTTCCCAGTTGGTCTTCCTTTTTCCCATAGAGTCTACCCCCCTTAGCCTGCTTCAGGGAGACGGCTTAAACGGAGGGATCGGGGATCAGGGTGACAGCCCCCGGTCTGAGCGTTGTCGCGCTGCCTGGACAATTTGTGTGACAACACCCCGTCAATCTCTGAGAAGCAATTTCGCAAGAAGAAGTCATGAATTCTTATTCATGAACAACATGGAATGCTTCAAGTGTCATAACATTGGTCATATGGCACGTAATTGTAGCTTGATTTGGGCACATTCTCAAGCTAGAACTATGCCAAATAAGAAAGTTACACAAGTATGGAGAAGGAAGCAAATACAATCCGAAAGTCCCTTGAACTCTCCAGCCAACAACACATGTTATTGACTTGATCTTCAAAAATCTAAGCATTTGATGGGAACACTGTGCCAAAATAGATGATGAATACAGTTAGGGGGAGCCTGTGATTCTTGATCATTATTGCAGAAGCTATTCGTGAAAGGGTCCTTATGAAATCCTTGATGAGCTATATTAACAATCATTCTTTGATAAAGATCATTTCTCAGGAGCACTACATTGAGGAAAATGATCTTGTAACCATTCTTTGGACTGTTGTTGAAGATGTTTTCCACTTGATCACTAAGGATAAATTGGAGCAGTAGAGAAGGCCATCCAATGCTAGAGAAATAGGGAAAATAACTATGTTGTTGGTATTACAGAAGTTGAATGTCTCGACTCAGGGATTTGATGTGAGAACAGGTAAATTATGGAAACAAATAGAGGTAACCTTCAAACAAACAGATACATCTGGGAATGAAGCTTGAAGCAAGAGCAATTGGCAGCATCTAACATAATTGAAGCATTGCAAAAAGTTGGCAGCATCTAACGTAATTGAAGCATTGCAAAAAGTTGTCAACTAGTAGAAAGAATTCAAACAAAAAGAGTCACAGATAGGATATCAAAAAAGGGGAGAATGTTGTGTTGTCGAATATAGCTCAAAAACTTAAGGAGAAGCAAAGAGATACAAAGGAATCCTAATTTGAAGAAAGATAGCGAGAATGACAATTTCAGTGGCATTTTCTCTTGATTCGGACTGTGAAGGCCTCTTAATTCTGACTGTGGAGACAACAGAATACAATGTAGAAGCATAAAAAAATTGGACTTGGACATTTGGTGTATGACTATTTGGAGTTTGTTTTGAAGCATTGAAGTGGAGCATATTTAAGCATTGTTGAAAGCATTATGAAGAAGTTCTGAGACATGAAGAGGGGATAATGTGCTAGTTGATGATGAGGCAGCAATCCTTCTATCTTGAGTAAAAAGAAGAGCACCACGACAGGGGGAGTAACATACCCATAAAATTATTATATTCATAAAGAACAGAAGCAGTTTGACAGGGGGAGCAGTTCGACAGGGGGAGTCCTTGTGCACTCCTTTGCCATTGATGTCAAAGGGGGAGAGAAGAAGAATATTGCCATCAATGACAAAGGGGGAGATTGTTAATCTAGGTTGTCATTGATGTCAATATGGCAGTGTTTGTGATGGAAAATTCTTGTGACATGTGTGGTTGCCCATTGATCATAACACTGCTCATGGAGGATCCAAGGATTGAATACAAACATAATAGAAACAGTAGAACCAAGGAGGCAAGATATCGGATGCCATTAGAAGAGGAGAAAGAGTAAAGAGGAGAGGCCATCGTGAAGCCAAAGAGTAAGATGAAGAGTTTATCGAAAGCCATCAAAGAAGCAAGTTATCGGAGCAAGAGAAGCAGGTTATCGCATATGCCCAAGGGTAAGTGCTATCGGAAGAACAAATAGGAACATTACGTCGGAGGAGTAGAGCTATCGGAAGTCAAAGGAAGAGCTATTGGAAGAAGAGCTATCGGAAGTCATCAAAGAGTAGCCAATAGTAAGAGGGTTGGAGCCCTTGGGGTTGGTGCCTCAGAATTGTAAGGATTGGTGTCCTTGGAGTTGGTGCTCCTAAATCCAAGGTTGGTGCCTTGACAAGATAGGGTCAGAGCCCTTGGGGTTGGTGCCTCAGAATTGGAAGGATTGGTGTCTTTGGAGTTGGTGCTCCTAAACACAAGGTTGGTGCCCTAGAGGTTGTAGCCTCACAAAAGACCAAGTTGGTGCTTGGCAACAGGTTGGAGCCTTATATATATTGTATCTGATTTGTTGTAAAGATTATATTAATAAAAGCATTTATTCCTATTGTTCATTTTGTGTTCTAAATATAAATGATTTAACTGGTAAAAATAACAATTGAAAAGGAACACTGATTCACCCCTCCCCTCTCAGTATTCCAACAAAGTGAGCTTATTTTAATTTAATTGAACTATGAAATCCTTTTCAAGATTTGGAGTCGGATTAACTAGGCTACATGGATGACTTCTAGTATACACTCTTGTAAAAGGTGGAATAAGTGGAGTCGCCACTCAAACATGAATCTTACTCTAAAAACCCAATATCTTAAAACCCAAAAGTTATTCAAAAACTAAGAACAAAAGATAGTCCCTAGGTCAGAGATGTCGAAAAATGAGGACAAGGAAAACTTATCCCCGGTAATGGCGCCAGAAAATGTGGCGTATGTCGGGTCAAAGATATCAAACGTCGAGTACAAAAAGATTTATCCCTAGCAACAGTGCCAAAAAATGTTGTTGATGTCGAGTAAAAGAAGATTTCAAACACTGGGAACAAGGAAAACTTATCCCTGACAATGGCCCCAAAAAGCATTGTCACCCAAAGTGTACACCTAAGGCGCAATGCTCAGAGTCGGGGTTGTCACCTATTCCCTACTCACTCTGTTTAAGCTCTATCCTAGAAAAGCTATGGGGGGTAGTCCCTAAATGAAAGAGGAAAACTTGTGGAACAAGAAGTTCTAGGAGACTAAGGGCAAAGCAATCACTTCTCTAGACAACTTGGTTTAAAATTTAATTGGCAAGTGAGATTATTAATGAGCAATGTTAATGTTAAAGGTAGTTTCAATTAAATCAATTAGACACTTAAAATGATAAAGAGTGAAAGATCAGTGCCTTAATATCAATGCTCAAATATGAATTAGAGTACTTGCACAAAATAAATTATATCTCAAGTGGAGAAGCAATGTTGCAAGACAAGGTTAGTACGAGAGATCAAAAGATTACAACAATTGGATATATGAGCAATATGAGATAAGCTTGCAATGCAAATAAGACTTGCACTTCAAGTAAAATGATATTCAATAAACAATAAACTTGAAAATGGCAAGTACAACAATATAGGATTAGGAAGTAAATGAATTGAGCTCACAATTCCAATTACAGGTAATCAATTGAGATGCACGATGAATGCAAGATCTACCTATGTGAGATGCAAGATCCTGGTTAATTTTAATTATATGTCTATTCTAATGGTGAAGACCTTCTCCTCAATTATCGAAACAAGTCTTAGAACAAAATTGTTGGGAGAATTGTTAGGGAAGGAGGCTAAGGCCTCATTAACGATACCTACCAAGGGGTTCTAACAATCCAAGTGTCTTCGTTCCTACAAGGGCTCAGACGCAAGAGAGATGCAAGGTCACTTGTTTTAACAGTTGTTTAAGGGTCAAGCTTTTCAAATTGGATATGAAGAAGGTTGTCATATCTTTCTATCAACCAAGCTTATGCTTGGAGGTAAATTTTAAGATGCAAATTTAGATCTAAGATGCAAACACAAATGCTTCAATGAGATCCAAATACAATGGTGCTTCAAGAGAGAAAACCTATAACCAAGATTTATGACTTACAAGATTATGAGATTACAATAATGACCAATGAAGCAAATTTTCAAGATTACTCAATGAAACAAGAAAGATGCAATTAGATTAGTTATTAGGGCAATATCCAAATACCTTTGACAATAAATGCTTCTTAAGATGTTCTTTACTTATTTTAGACAATAGAAACAAGTAAAGTTACATGATCAAAGCACAATTGAATGATGGCAAATAAGATTGTTAGCAAGAAATTAGAAAAACCACTTTTAATCTTCAATTGCAAATGAAACAAAAGACAAGGGATATTTCACATGCACTTTAGATCAAGTAGCAAATTAGAAGATGCAAGGTAAAGGATTAGATCGAGGATCCAATGATTATGAAACTAGCAATGTAAGGATAACTGAGCAAGTTAGACCTAACACTAAAGACAAGAAACAAGAGAGCCTCCCTTTCAAATAAGGAGGCAGGTTACAATGGGATTTGAGATCCCAAGCTCCCTCAAAACACAAAGATATGTATATTATGTTACAAAAGAAGAAGTCCATTTGACAATGGGAATGGACTCTCCAACTCGAGGAGAATTACAATGATAGAAGAACTTCACAACACATTCTCTTTAAGCTACAAAACCAAACCAGACCTGTTATCAATTATGATTCCAAACACTTCAAGAAAGTTGATCCAATCCTTCAAATACCTCGTCCTTCAACAATAAATTATACTAGTCAACAAATCCCATCACTTAGGTGAAGTAAGGCCTCTAAGACCTCACGACCTATTCAAAAAAATGATTTAATTTTTATTAAAATTTTATTGAAGTTTTTATGGTCACTTTCTTTAATACCAAGGCTTAATTTACTTCAAAAAAAATTGACTTCCCCACACCAATAAGCCTTTCGCACCAGTCAAAGAAGAAGCTCCTTTAAGAGCTTTTGACCTTGAGGAAAGAGGGTCTAAAAATATGTGGCTTCCTAAAAAAATTGCAAGTGATGTCAAGCCTTTGAAAATCAATTTTTATGCCAAGAATATATGGTGAAACCCTCCAAAAAAATTGTTGAAACTCTTGCAAAATCACAAGGGTTAGCAAATAAATCAATGGCAAGAATTTAAAACCCTAGAGAGTTGCAGCCTAGAGATACAGGGATTAAAATGCCTTCGTCCCTCAAGGAAATGCCTCAAAAATTATATGAGCCACAAACAAACCCTTACAAGGTGCCAAAGCAAGCCCTCAAGGCTAACGGCTACCCAAAAATGGCTAAAACCCAAGAGAAACCCCTAAAAAAATTACAAAAAACATTCTATAGAAGAAACCCTTGGAAAAAACATTTGATCTAGAAAGAAAATAGACCACCAAACCCTTGAGGCCATAAGAAAAAGGTTAGACGGATTCAAAAAATCCTTCGTTTCCCTCAAAACCCTAGTTGTCTAGGATAGGAGGGTGATCTTGTCTTCAAAAAACAAAACAAAACAAAATTCCTTCAAATTTCAATGGGATCAATCCTACAAAAAATACATATGACTAGATCCAAGCCAAAATTGATGCCTTCTTCAGATCTGCAAAGAAAAACTCAAGAAAAACCCAAAAAATATATACAAAATAGATGCAAATTATATGCAAAGCTAGGAGAATATATATATATATATATATATATATCCAATTTTAAGGTCACGGCCAAGCCAGACACCAAATTGGTGTATGAGACCCCCTTGTTTGTGGGACAAGGGACCCACCTCTGTGCAGCGATTTGACTGTTAATTCTATAAAGGCATACATACTCTACCCCCCTCTGGTTTTGAACCTGTGACCTCTTAGGAGGAAACACATGCTCTTAACCATTAGGCCCACTCAAGTTGTATATATAATCTATTTGCAAATTTACAAAAATAAGCTCGTTAATAATAGATCTATTCATTTAAAGCTCCAAAATTAATTTTTGAGGATTTTAGATAGATAAATTTTCAATCTAGAGCAAATGGTAAGAAAAATCCTTGATTCGAATGAGGAGTCTTTGGATGACCCACTATGGGTTCCTCAGCGTCTATGCCTTGAATAGTTGGTTAATTCAACCGAGAATGTCCCCAAGTATCCATGATATTGATCAACAATATTAGTTTCTACACACTTAAAAATATTTGTTAGATCCGTAGAGATTTGGATGGCACGGTGATAGAAGAGTCTAAGGGTTTAACCGAAAACCAATAGATCTATTCCATCTAGTGTTTTTCTCCAAATCTAAACAATCATGCAAGGTAACTATACACCGATGAATCTTCAAGAGCTAATGAAAATAACAACATTAAAACAGTAGTAGAACATTAAGCACAAGGGATCAAAAAAAGTATACCATATGAAGAATAACACCATAACTTTGTCCCAAAAACTTTTACTTTATTGCTCAAAAAAAAATATTACAACGTAGTAGAGCTTCACTTGACCAAGAGCTTAAGATTATTTTCATGATATTTAAATGAGGAGCTTATAGCTTCCTTACATAGAAAAAATGAGTGTGAGAGTCTCCAAGTGGAAAAAACAGCTAGTTGACTTGATCCATGGCTTGATCCTTCTCAAAATAATTCGAACCCTTGATTGTCGCTACACAAATCTCTAAAAAAATCTGACTTCTTTGATAGATGAGTTGGATGGACCAATCTTTGAATTCTGGGTGGTTTTGGACCACTTGAATACCTTCAAAAATAATTTTCTCTAAATTCCCTCATTCAAAATAACCATCTGGACCAAAAAAATTGATTTCCCTTGAGAAAATATTTTCTTTCTAGTCCAACGAATTTTTTGTGGGTCTTTCTACCATGGAAATGAGGGTTTTCCCAACCGTCAATTTGATCCCTTTTTTGGAAAGTGCACATTCCATTTTTAATTATTTTTCCACTTGGAGAGAATTTTATTTTCTCTCATCTAAATTTTTTGACTAATTTCTAGCTAATTATTTTGCCCTTTTTTGCCAAAAAATAATAATAATGACTCGAGGGGTTTAGACATATTTTTCCACCCTCAAAGTGTGTCTAGATAAAAAATTTAAGAGTTGAGGTATAATTTTGAGTACTCACACCCCTAGAACATCTATAGACAACATTTTTTCAAATCTTTACATGAAATATTACATAAAAATCCCATTTCAAAAGGAGAATTTTGACAATAAAAATACGATCTCTAGGTTCAACCAAATTTTGTGACACTTAACAAATTATCCAGTATGATAATTTACATAGACTCTATACACTCAGTCTCACCTAAGACATCATCATCGAGCCCCACTCTAGCTTTGGGGCATGCTTGGGAGAAAAACTCTACCAACTATAAATGTTTAAAAACATATATAATTGACGAAGGAAAAAAAACTCCCTAGAGTGGAAGTCTTTGGTAAAAATCATAGGCTTACCTAGATGTTTTACATGGCTCTATAAACATGCTGGAATCATTTTTACATAGTGGCCCACAGGGCTGCAGAATTTGGATTACATTATGATGACCAGAAGTTGTATGATGATGATGAAATCTGAAAAAAAAAAATCTGACTACTCTGCATTGTACTCTGTTCAAGGGGTAGTTGACACATGAGTGGTCAATAGGTCCCAGCAGCCCCACTGGATTGACACACATAGTTCGAGGACCCACTGTCACCTCGACTCTTTCCCCCACTTCTTACGCCCAACACATCCTAAACGGCTAAGGGAAGCTACCCCAAATATTCCCCACTACTCTAGATATATGACCAGTGCCTTGAATGGAGTCGAATGGGTGAAGTTGTTCTCTACTTGTTCATTGTCCTTGCTGATAAAACGGTGAAACAGAGTGCATATTTCTAGCAGCAAATGTTGGTAGTAAAACTCATTCATGATATGGCTTAAGACCTATGGATTTTGATCTACGGGAAAAAATCTGACCGTTTCTATGGTTAATTTTTTCTTTGGTTGCACAATTAAATATTTATGAGTGAGTTTAGCTTCCTATATTGTATGACAGACTACTAAGTCTGCATAAAAATACAGGGGAAATATGTTATTTTATTTGTTTTGGCACACTTATGGTATAAATACACCTCTTGCGAGTTACCCAGGAGTATAAGGGGTCAAGAGGGTATTTGTAGAGATTCTGAGGAACCTCTCCTCTAGCTTGTATGACCGAAAATGTAATTTCTAGGTAGCTGGAAATTACTTCTTAGAATTGTGAAGTTATATAAAATATACCAAAGCATCTCTAAAAATGATAATATTGCAGCTAGACACCATATAGTTGTTATAACCAAATTTCAACAGAAATACTTACTTGTAAGGCCCAAGACTTTGGTTAAAAATGGCTGGAAATGTAGATCCCATTGACCAAAGTGCTCCACTCATGCCAACCTATAACCTTTGGCTAGATACAAGTGTTAAATGTGTATTATAAAAACTTGTATCTAAGATGGGGTTTGTGATATGGTGATTATCCCCAAAATGACTTGATGTAAGTAATAAAACAATAAAAACCAACAAACTTGACCTACTCTAAATGTGGAAACTCACTTTAGAGGTGGAGTGTGAACTCAACAACTTTCAATTCGCTATGCTCAACTTATGATGTGATTCACCTTGCAAGCGTTCAAGATCCCCTTAGGAGCAACCCCCTCTTGGAGTGTCCCCAACCTTTACTCTCTATGCCTAGAAAAATATAAAATATTTGCAACAACAAAGCTTCCTCTTGGAATGGTTTGAGACCTTGAGATCAACCCTACCTACAACACAACAAACAAGTGGAAATCCTAGTTGTTCGCCACCACGTAGCTAGATAGCTCTTCAATGGTAGAGAATATTAGTTTTAGGATAATCTTTACTAATCATGCAAAATAGAAAATTAATTATAATGCCAAATAACAATAGCAATAGCAAGAGAAAAACACCAACAAAAGCCACTCCACAATGTAGAACAGAGTTCGCAATAAGGTGAAATCCTTTTATTACATAGCACTAATCTCTCACAACAACTGCTTTACAATGAGAGAGAGCTAGCCTTGTATAAAAAACATTGTACTGGCTAGTTAATGTCTAGCTAATGGCTAGTTGGACTTTGTCATCATTTTAATGTCAATCTTCCACATTCTGGGACTTGGTATTTTTTTATTCATAACAATATTACAATAAAATTCATGTAATCCCTCAAGAGGGTCGACTTAGGCAATTTTCCCAAGGAAATTAATGGCCATCCCTTTGAGAGTGGCCAATTGTGGTCTCTGGTCAAAATAGTAGACTTTCCTTCACAACATTCCACTTGGAACATCCTCCAACAATTCGACTTGCACATTTTTTTAATGTTGTTTTCCCCTTGAAATTCGATTTGGATAATTTTTTATATTTTATTCTCTTCAACCACTATTTTTCCCATGAAATTTGGTCCATGAAGCTCCAATGTTCCTGTTGACTTGACTTTCTCCAACAACTAGTTTGCAATGGCTAGTTTTTGTTGAATTTTTTACTTTTTAGACAAATAGTAATGCAATTTGGCCCTGTTTTTTCTAGCCTAGGTGTTTCCTTCTTTGCCCAAGAATTATTCACTATTTTGCTCATCATGCTACATAATATCACCTCAAATTTTTTCCCATTGAGAAAAAGTTCAATTTTGTGCCTCATCATCCCAGTCAAACCCCTAAATATGGTCAAAATCGAGGATTTCCAAAACCACACAAGATATTTTTTTTTATGAAATGTGGGTTTTGTTCCTTTCGCTGAGTAGATCACTTTGGACATTATGCATGTTCAAAACCATGGAACTCCCTAAGAGATATATGCCCAGAAAACCCATGCGTACCCTTGTTGACCAACTTTGACCAACCACAACTCTTCAACTGCTACTTAGATATGAAAACTAATGTGAAATATGTATTTGTCTCTTTGAGCTCTTCCATTTGAGACTAAGTTGACTTTTTGACCATCAGGACCACTTTGCATTGGGAACCATGAACTATCTCGAGAAATGTGAAAATTGTTCAAGAGATTGATGCGCTCTGAGAGATGTACTGATGAATATTTCACAATAGTCAAGGTCACCTACAAACTCTATAGACACAGAACCATGTGGTAATGACATAGGTGCACCTTAACATAATTTGGAGTGGCCCATACACCAGTGATCACCCCTATAGAGAAAAGGCTCCCATAGAACCATGAGTCCTCATGAAAAACCTCCCAAGGTCCTACAAATCGGCTAGGGATGAGATCACCAAGATGAATCTCTCAAAGGACAAGGCATGGTTCGAGCAATCACAATGAATACAAACTCAAAAGACAAGACACTAGGTCTAGGATGCTTGATACATAACCTAGCATGGATTTTTACATGGCTTTGACTTGTGACCTTGGGCTTACAATGGTGATAAATGATGTGTCTGAAAAAAATCATGTACCTCCACTGATGGAGTAACATGTAGTATTGAGAGGCATGAACGAGGGTTCCCCAAAAATCACTACAACCAAACAAATGAAGTGACTGAGCAGAGATAAACACATATATGGGCCAGCAAGAAACATGATGATATCCCATGACAACCAGCATAAAGAAATCAACTTTTGCCAAGAAATGGGAGGAGCTCACAACCTAGCCTGAGAACGATGACTCAACTTGGTTTCAAGCTTGTTGAGAAACCATTAACAGAGGATATATGCTTAAAGAAGCTGTGTAAAATAGAGAGAGGTAGGTACTTGCAGTTTGGAGGACTTATTCAACAACAGGTGTTGTGTGAGAAAATACAGATAATGAGAATTAAGCTAATTGAGGTTGAGATTCCAAAGCAAGCTAGTCCATGGAGAGGATTTTGAGTGGCAATAAAAACATGTAGATATATTGTCTTTGTCTACATTATCAATATGATTTTCAAGTGGATGAGGTTTTTCCTTATGATTTCATCTCTTGATCACCACCTCAATTCAGTTATGTTGTAGGAGAGAAGTCAGCAGGATTGCATCACTAGTGGAAGAAAAGAGGAATTTCTGGGCCGTGTTAACACTATAGGGGTCTGTTGACCACTACCGGTCAACTACTCATGCAGTACCCCCCCTTTTTTCTTTGCAAAAAGGGGCAGCACTTGATCGACGTGTCCATGCCATCTTGCAGTCATCAGCAGGGAAAATTTTAAGAACCCCCCCTAAATTTATAAATATAATAAATGGGCGAATCTCCATGGTATATAGGAAAAATGGAAGGCGATTTTATCAATAATATAATATGTATATATAATTTTTTGGCGAATCTCTCACCAGGCATGGCGAATATTTTACTCAATTATAAAATCTTGTAAGATCTTGGCGAGTCTTTCACTAAATAATAAAACTTTGTAAAGTCCTAGTGAATCTTAGCATAGGCTACATGCTGGTTTAATTCCCCCATTTAAATAGGCTACATTCCAGGTGAATACCATGGGTCAATACCATGTGCCATTTTGGTGAATACCATGGGTCAATACCATGTGTCATTTTTATTTTTATTAGAATATTTTACTCAATTATAAAATCTTCTAAGATCTTGGCCAGTGTTTCACTAAATAATAAAGCTTTGTAAAGTCCTAGTGAATCTTAGCATAGGCTACATGGTCGTTTAATTCCCCCATTTAAATAGGTTACATTCCAGGTGAATACCATGGGTCAATACCATGTGCCATTTTTATTTTTATTAATTCTAATGTTAGAGTTAATAATGGTTTTTTGCATGGTATTAATAGCAATCTAGTCCATGGTATTTGTCCCATAGTATTTTGGCCATAGGTTTCACCTAAATATAACCCATTTTTTGAGTATTTGTAAATATAAGGTGACTTATGGAGTAAATATAAAAAAATGTTTTATTTTTTTACCATACCTCTCGTTTATTTATATTTTTATTAATTTACCATACCTCTTTTACAAATATGGTATTTGGCCCATAGGATTCACTTAAATAAAACCTCTTTATTGAGCCTTCATAAATAGAACGAGGGTTATGGACTAAATATAAAAAGAGGTTTTATTTATTTACGATACGTCTAGTTTATTTATATTTTTATTTATTTACCATACCTTTTGAGTAAGTATAAAAAGACGTTTTATTTATTTACCATACCTCCACTTTACTTATATTTTTATTTGTTTACACCCTTACATGTATATAAGGTGACTTATGGAGTAAATATAAAAAATGTTTTATTTATTTACCATACCTCTCATTTATTTATATTCTTATTAATTTACCATACCTCTTTTATAAATATGGTATTCGGCCCATAGGATTCACTTAAATAAAACCTATTCTTGAAAATGGGCGAATGGAAGGTTGTAAGTCCTAATTTCAAGGGCTAAATTTACCTTTTTTACCCTCTCCCTTAAAATAAGGTGGGTTATTTGAGGTGATTTGTAAAAATGTACTATGATACAAAATATTCGCCCACTAAAAATTTAAAACCCCTTAATTTCGCCAAAGGGTGAACATTCGCCCCTAAAATTATCCTTGGTCATCCGCAGCTTGATCATTTTAATTGTAAACCCAGTCTGCATGTATAAATTTGTAAATAATCTTAGCAGATATGAGTCGTTTATGTAAAATTGCCTAGGTGGACCTAACTTTCTAATGATAATCTACGTCCCGGAAGGTTTTTCGTCTCACCGATCTACGATCGGCAGAGTTTTCCTTCAGCCTGACCCCAAAGCCGGGATTGATTTTGTCATTCGAATTTTAGGAGAATCCTAGTGTGTTAATCTGCTAGATTATAGTTGTGTCGCAGAAACTGGGTGATTTATGAGGGCCTATGATAAAGGGGTTTTCCCCCTTAAGATGTAAATTGTAAAAAGTCATGATGTAATGTGTCTTGAGGGTTGGAAAATGTTTTAAAATCCCCTCATAAGTCCTAAGTCCTAGGTCCTAGGTGATGTTTCCAAAGGCTTAGTTCGATGATCCATTTAAGAAAATAAATAAAATAATAAAATAAATAAAAATTTAAAAATGAAATAAATAAAAAATAATAAAAAAAATTATAAAATAAAGCAAAAACCCTAAATAATAAAATAATAATATTTTGAGTGAATGCATGCAAAATATTATTTTTAATAATAAGTTAACAATTTCGACGGATGAGATTAAGAGATGTCTTGATCCTCATCGACGGTCGAGATCATTTCGACATGGATCACTCGAACTAGCCGTTGGAATCATTTCCTTTAAATAGGGTGCTAGGAGTCATTTCAGATCATTGGATCTGTGAGTCTGGTACTGAAGAAGCTCTCTCTTGTAAATCTGTTTCTGGTTAATAAAAGAATACTTTGGGGTCCAAATCTTGCTGGTGTTACTCTCTGGAAGTGCTGTGAGCTAATTTAGTTTCTGCATATTTTATGTTTCAGCCATTAATAATAGCTTATTGTAGAGTATTGTGAGCACAGGTATCTTGTTCACTTGCTAGGGTTTGAGTAGTGTTAGGGTTTCTGAAGTAATGGCAGGTATCTCCATTACTTTTTGAGATCTAGTAGCATTTTTGCCCTCTTTACTGATGGTTGAAGTGAGCTGTGCAGGAAAATTCTTACTGAAGAAGATTGTCGGGTGTTAGGGGAAGTTCTCGGCTGAACCAACCAACTCCCGCAAGCATTTTTTGCTGAGCTCAGTTGGATTTGATCCTGGGTCTATCATTTAATTTATTTTTCTAATTTGCATGAGAGATTTTCTAAAGTTCTTCACAGTGAAAGCCTGAAGTTTTTATTCTTTAAAATATTTCTGTGCTTATTGCTGAATCTGGTTGTTAAGGGGCCAAAATCTGTAAATTAATTAAGCTGATCTAGGGTTTCAAATTTTTGCTTTATACAGTTTTCATTAGGGTTTTGTTTTCTTGTACAGGGTTTTCAGTTTTGGTTTTAGGCATATATCATTCCTTGGGTGATCTTGTCCATCTCAGCAAATGCCTGAAGCCATAAATCAAGCCACCATCCTTGCCAGTCCGTTCACCGTCGAAGTACATCCGTGAATAAGAAAAGCGAGTTTTCTTTTGAGTCTAGCGTGAAGGAGTTTTCAGTAAAGCGTGTGTGGGCTTTTTGCGTGAGTAAACAGCGTATGATCACCAGCTTCAAAATACCCATGCGTTTCATTTAAACACTGTCGTGATTGGAACTGCAAGAATCTGCGGATCATGGGCATCATGCGTATAAAGTATTGAAGCATCATTCCTGTCTGAAACCGAAAGCATACTCTGGGGTTTTTCAGGGCAAATCGCTCCACCGGCTGATGTTTATTGTTCCAGTTACAAATACACAGAGAAATACTATCTGATACGCCCCAGCCTCCGTCTGCGTTTCAAACATTTCACTCAGAGTCTCGCGAGTTTTGCATATGCGCATTGGTATCAGGTGAGATTTATTCAGCTCAAACATGATTCAAATTTCTCGACCTTTGCTGGATGGTGAGTATTAAAAAACTGCTGAGCTTTGGACGAGCTCTGAGATCTGTTCACGCGCTGTCCGCCTCCATCGATGCTGTCGCGCCCACGCATTTTTCTTTTAATTGCTGGAGGCTACGTGTCTCAAGACAGTGGTGTAAGCAAAAGCCATCACGTCTAAAACGAACTGCAAAACTTATCAGAGCCGCCATCAAAAGGAAATGTGTGCACGTGATCAAACGATATGAGCCAGGCGAGATAACCCTGCAAAACGATTTTGAATTCTTTTGTGGCCGCCGACAGGTAAAATCGAATCATTTTTCTTTTGCCCTCCTCCGTCTAACTGTGCTCTCGAATTTTCATTCTGCATTTCAATCTCTGGCGGGGTCGGGATTTCCATTCTCACGCAGACGGAACATGTAAATCGAATTTTTTTGGGTATAGCGTTGGATTTTTTTAATTGTTTGTTTTTTTTTGTAGCATAGGTATAGGTTCTATTCAGATTAGGTTTTATCAATAGATCCGCCATAATAGATCGTAGTTTTTTTTTTAGACTCAGTTTTAATGTAGTTTAATCTTTAACGTAGTTTAATTTTAGAGTTAAAGTTTTTTGTTAAGTTATAATTTAGATTTTAAAGTTTGTTTTAATTTTAAATTTTAGCTTTGTAAATTTTTTTTTTTATTTTGATTTAGTTTAGTTTTGATTTAGATTTTAATAAATATTTTTTCTTTTAAAGGTTTTACTTATATCTAGAATAGATTTTAAGTTTAAAGTTTTATAAATTTTAGATTTTTTAATTTTTGTTTTTTTTATAATATGAAAAATAAAAATAAAAATAAAAAAGATTTATTTATAAAAAAATTTAGTCTTAGTTTTATTTTTATATAGTTAGGTTTTAGATTATTTTTTTAGATTTTTTTTTTTTCAATTTTTAGGTTTTGTTTAATATTTAAATTCAAAAAGAAAAATAAAAAAAAAATAAAAAAATTCGAAAAAGTATAAAAGGGGCATTGTGGAAATTTTCCAGTGGTTCTCGAGAAATTATCTGATGTGGAATAAATGTTTTAGACAAGTCTGCACATAAATGATCATCTTTCTTGCTGTATATGGTATCTGGTTAATGATTCATGATTCTGCGTGGCTTTGATCAAAATTTCCTTAATTACTGGATATCGTTATTGAGCTTTGCCCATTTTAAGAGCGTTGTTTTTTGATATCTTGCGTCATTCTAGCTTTCATGATAAATGCTTGCTCTACATGGTTATTGTTGCAGTATCTGACAATTAAACGATTAAAAATTTACTCCACAAGGCACTGGTCTTTTAAACTTTCTAAATCCATCTAGTGCTTATCATATCGTGTTTCGAGTCTCCCAACCAACTGGTTGACAGTTGGTCTTCATCATCTCACAGGGTCTACCCCCCTTAGCCGCGGGAGACAGGCTTAAACGGAGGGATCGGGGATCAGAGTGACAGCCCCCGGTCTGAGCGTTGTCGTGTCAATCCGCGCGACAACAGGGTCAAAGGCCACTATACAAGCCCTCTCCAAACTAATATCAATGGAGCATGCAACAACAAGTTCCCTAGATGTTGCAGTTGAGGTCATGAAGCATCCATGTCTAATTCTTCTTGAAGGATGCACACAGTACACTGGAGAAGGTAATCATGAGGAGATATGCTCTTCAATTTTATCAATGATTTTATGGAACATGGCCTACATCTTTATGATATGGAAGAGGATGGCAATGATGTGGAGTTTAGCAACATCGTGATGATACAACAAATTTGTGTTGAAGCCTTCCACATACTTGTTTGGGATCCCAGTATTAGTGTTTGAATTTCTTGGGGACAAGCAATTTCGGGAAGGGAGGACAGTAATTCCCCTTTTCTTGGACATGGGCAACAAAGACCATCTTAGTAGCCTAACCATTCCCATAGACTACAAATTTAGATAAATTGGGGAATCTCAGGGGACAAATTAATTAATTAAGATGACTAAGGAAAAGAATATTAAAAAGTCACTTTATTTAATAAAGGAAAAATTGACCCATGGCATTTGGACGACCCATGGTATTGACTTAAAAAGCTTGGATGATTGGGTCTTCCAAATACCATGGGTCAACTTTTCCTTTATTGATATGATTGGACAACCCATGATTGACTTAATAAGCTTTCTATCCAATACCAAATAATCCAATCATTTTCCCCCACATGATTCAATAAGCCTTCTACCTTCCAAATCTAGCTAGGAGTGGCCCTTCATGTGGCATTCTTCAGCCATTAGTTTGAATGAGAGGTGAAATACAAACTTTCCAATTGAAGCTTTCTCATGGAATAGTCCCACCTATGTTGAAGTGATCCACTTGCAAACAAGAAAATCAAAGTAGGGTTGCCCCCTAGTTTCTTTTCTCCAGTTGACTAAGTAGCCCTCCTTGGTAGCTCTAACTATTAGCTTTTATGTGATCTTGATAATTAGAAAATTTATTAGATTATAGCTTGGATACAACAATAAATCGAGAAAAGTAACAAGTAAAATCCACCACACACAAATTAACAAAATAAAAATAAATTGGACAATGACTCGCAAAATGAGCTCTTTATTAATGGCACTTATATAATTAAAAACAACAACAATTACAAGGGGGGAGGCTAGCCTTCTATAAAATATTTATAACAACTAGGCAATGGCTAGCTAATAGCTAGTTGGACTCCTCCTCTAAGAAATATTATTTTTAATGGTTAGCCACATGTTGGAGACTTAGTATTTTTCATAAAATATTACATTACAAAGAATAATTTTCCCACTGAAGGATCGATTTGGTTCACAATGTAGAAGTAGGTCTCAAATTACCTCTGCTAATGGCCCGGGATGGTCAAAGATGAATAGTAGCCTTAAGTTGCCCAAAATTCCACTCTTTTGTCCTTGATGAAGCTCAACTTGGTCCAAGATGAATTTGACTTGGTTAGGAGAGATTGACATGGTCTTTGAGTTGGCTATTTGACTTCTTAACAACTATTCTATCAATCCATACTTGATTCTTGGTCCAAGGCGTCCCTAATGGGTAGTAAAACTTCCCAACAACTAGTTGACTTTATTACAACTAGTTTTCTTTGACTTTTCCCTTTAGTAAACTCAACTTATCCCATGGCCCTCTAGATCTCCAACGCCTTAGTGAATTTGAGCAATCTGATACCTAGGTATGTCAAAATCAGCCATGATTTGCACTGGATATGCCTCCAAATTTTCATTTATTGCATAGCATTGCCACATCATCTACCCATTGCGTTGGTTCTCTAATTTCTTGAGGAATTTGGAAATTTTGACACTTGGGGTTTTGTTCCTCTCAATTTGTAGACAAATTCTGACATAATGCATGTACCATATTGCCTAATGTTGACCCTCTTTTGCCACCTAGAAACCTATTTGACCAACTTGTAACTAGCCACTAACTTCTTTGATTGGAAAAATTCAACATGACATGGACACTCATCAAACTAAAAGAATTGAGGCAAAGTTGAATTTTTCACCATCGGGGCCGCTTAGCATTGGGAACCTTGAATTGCCTTGGGAACTCTAAAAGTTATCAATTTGAGATTACCATGCATGAAAATTGTCTGAGAGATGTTGCACCAAAGCCAAGGCCACCCATAGACTCTATAGACTCTAGCTATGTTTTAAGACACAGGTGCACCTTGATGTAGGCTAGACAAGCCCATGTATGGGAGATCAACCCTACATAAAACCATGAATCTTCAAATAAGCCCACCTAAGGCCCTCCAATCCTATACAGGATGAAAAGAACCCAAGATGAACTACAAGGGGCCAACCATGGTCTTGTTAGAAAATGTTGACATTGATGTTAAAGGTGGTCAAAGTTCAAGGATGGAGCATAATATTTGGAGCAATTTTCACTATGGAAGATTGGCTCAAATGCTCTTGCAAATTACACAAATGGATATATCTCGGAAAGACTTTTCCAATGGTACATCACATCCTCAAAAACTCATCACAGGTAAAAAATCACTGAAGTTTGAAGTTCAAGCAGGGTTCCAGGCCTCATGGTTCCACAAGAGGCCACATCATCATGCCCCGGGAGCCATGGAGAAGTTAAGTTCCATGGAGGAAACATCCTGAGATTAACAAACCCGAGAGACGATCTCTATTATTTTCATCTGTTGAGCAACTTGTCTTTCGCGCCCCAACCTTTTCCTATCAAAGTATTATGTTTGCAGCCCTGTGGTCATGTGTTCCTACGGTTAATAGAACCCACAAGACGGGCATTTTCCCAACAGTTGGCATTTATATTAATGTCACGCCCTGGGTAGGTTAATTCATGGCATGTTTGTTGGAAGGCCTGCAGTGGGGTGACAGAGTTGGGAGACGAGCTTTGTTTCTAGCAGTTGTCGTTAATATTCATGTCTCGCCCCAGAGCTCTAACTGGAGGATGTGTTAAGTGTTGTGTTATATAATGGGAAAGTCATGATATGGGAGACCAAGGAGAGATTTATTCATGAATATGCCATTTAACAAAGAAAAAAGTGCCTCAATTTTTTTTAATAACAAAGGACTTGGCCGCAAAACAAAGTCCTTATAACCCCTTTCTTTTGTACTAATGACGTGACATTGATACATATGGTGCGACCTTATTGGCTGAGTGACGTGACATGGAGTGCAGGTGGCAGATGACATGGCATGCTAGCATATTGCATGACGTCAACAAATGATGTGATAGTCAAGGTGGAGGACACTTGGCATGCTAATTCAATGTCTTTGGGCGGCCAAGTGGGCCAAATTCAAGTGACACATGGCACCATTTGTTGAGCGACACATGGCTAACGACTGATTTATGATGAAATTATCTCGCCCCGAAGCAAAAGAGAAGTGTTTTGGGAGGTGCAAGACCGTGGTTAATAGGGCGAGAGACAAAAATTTCTTTGTCAAAAGACGTGAAGTTTCATGTCTTGCCCTGAAGGTCTAGTGAGAAGCATAATTAAGGTGCACATCATGGATGACAGACCTGAGGAATGGAAATATTGTTGTTAATTAATGATCCATTGGTGCATTGAAATTTGCACCAGGCTCATGTGTTGTAAGATTTGCATTGAAATTTGCACCAAGCTCATGTGTTGTAAGATTTTTTCTTTGTTAATAAATTTCCCGGTCTTTTGAAGAAAAAGGCCGAGGGACTTTCGGGCCATTGTATGAATGTATTGGTCGAAAAGGGCACAATTTTGGCCTACAGGCTTGTGAAGCCCAAGAAATAAAAAGGTTAAGGGCATGGAAAGTTACAACCACTGAGACAAAGATGTGGCTTGGTCCTTCAGGAAAATTACAAGTGTTTTGGTGAGACAAAACAGTTCTATCCTTCGGGCAGTCTTGGTGGAAATCGCTCTATAGTCTTGCTTTGGTCTCGGTCCAGACTCCATGCATGAAAAGAAAGTGCTCAATAGTTCTTAGTGCTTTAGGCAGATTATAATAACTGATCTACAGTCTTGATTTATCCCACAGTAGGCATGAATCGATTGTTTGAAATTGTTTTGGCACAGTGTGCCATATTTGGAAGATTACACCATAATTGGCAGTAAACCAAAGTTGGGACTGCAGTTAAACTCACAGCTAAAGCCAGAATTGATTTTTAAAATAGCATAATGACTCATAAATACATTCTAGAATAGCATGCAGGGAATAAAGGTAGATTGTTCACATATTGATTGATTGAACAACAAGAGAAAGCGGGGATTAAGGAAATAAACAACAATTAATTGGAAGAAAAGAGTTGAAGTAAAACTAAAGTTAAAACCAAAATTAGCAGCTCTAAAATCTTTATAAGCAGCAGATTAGTATGAGCAGTATGAGCAGATGGTGAATTAGGATATGGACTATATCTGAGATATTTGAGGTATGTGAAAAGGGGAAGCAAGATTGCAGAGAATGCATTGATATCAAAGGTGTTTTATGAACTGATATAGGTGATTTTTGGTGAGTAGGAAAGAGAATTTATCTATGTATGTTTGATAGAAAAGCCTTCGTGATATGAGTTTGAAATTTATATGAAAGAGAGATTAGAAGGATTGTGCAAGTTTGTGCTTGCATAATAAGGAGTTGGAGCTAATAAAATAGGGAGTTTGAAACTTCCTTCAGGTTGGAGCCTGAGAAGCCAGCATGTTGGTGCTTGCAACGAGAAAGAGCGTTGAAGGCTTCAAGTGGGTTGTAGCCTAGAAGCTGATGTAATCAAGTTTGATATTTAATTGCATCATAATAGGAAAAGAATTGGTGGTTTTCCCAGTTGGATTTCCACGTTATATTTTGTGTCCTGATTTATGAATTTGGTGTGCTATTGATTTTCATTGTTGGTGCCAAGTATTTTTTACTTTGAGAAAGAAAGTTTTAAATTGTCATAATACTAATTCACCCCCCCTCTTAGTATTATCCTAGTTTCTAACAACTGGTATAAGAGCAAGGTTCCTTCAAGATCAGTCTAATAGGTGGAAGGAAGATCAGGGACAATGTCTAACCTAGGAGGAGGAAATCCCAACAAGGCTCCCATGTTCACTGGGACTAACTATAAATTGTGGAAGGTAAGAATGAGGACTTTCTTATAATCTCTTGGTGCAGATGTTTGGGACACAGTGCAAGATGGCTATGAAAAGCTAGCAGTCATGCTTACTTGAGATGATAAGCCAGAGTTCACATATAATGTTATGGCAATGAATGCACTCCTTACTCGATTCCTAAATCGGAAGTGGTCAAATTCATGGATTGTACTACTTCCAAGGCGATATGGGAGAAGATGAGCAACTACTACGAAGGCAACAGTAAGGTAAATAAAGCTAAACTCCAAGGCTTTAGAATGCAGTTTGAATCTTTAAAGTTGTGTGAAAATGAGGAAATATCAAAGTTTTTTCTTCAAGTGGATGAAGTGGTCAATCCCATAAGAGGACTTGATGAAGAACTGAAAGAGCCAGTGGTTGTCTAAAAGGTGTTGAGGTCACTTCCTGAAAGATTCAATCCCAAGGTATTAGCTATAGAAGAAATGAAAGATCTCAATACTCTTACAATGGATCAATTATGTGGCACACTTATTTCCTATGAAATGAGGATTTCAAAAGGAAGATATATAACAAGGGAAGCAGCCTTCAAAACAGACAAAAAGCCCAAGGAAGATCATGAAGACTCATGTTGTGAATCAGATGAAGAGGAGGCCAAGTTCATTAAAAATCTAAAGAGATGATCAGGGAAATATCGAGGTAATTTTCCCTTCAAGTGTTTCAATTGTGGTAAAGTAAGTCACTATGCTTCTAAGTGTTCAAAATGAAAAAGAATGAACATGAAGCTAGGGAGAAATACCGAAAAGCTCAGAAGGAGAAGATTAAAAAGAAAGCTTTTGTACTCAAGATAACAGTCACTCAGAAGATGAAGATAGTCAATCTTCTAATGAGGATAGAGCTCAAGAAAGCTCAATGGATTTCATGGTCATAGCAATAGACACTTTAGAAGAATATCGTGGTGAGTTTGATGAAGAAGAGGCCAAAGTACACTTGGAAGGTGAGTTGATCAATGCCTTAGAGAGATTCAAAGGTTAAGAAAGAAGAATACGTTGCAGAAGGAAATGTTGGCCTAAAGGTAATTCTGAAAGTATGGCACCTCTTCTCCTAAAATTTGAAGAAGAAAAGAAGATTCAAGGCACTCTCCAAGAGCAACTCAAAGAGAAAGAAAAAGCATGTGAAAAGATCAAGGAGGAGGTTGCCACTCTTAGAAAAGACTTATACAAGACTAAAACACAACTGAATATAAATCATAAGTTTAGCAAGGGGGCCAACAATCTAAATGAAATACTCGGCGTCCAAAGACCCTCCCATATCAGGACCGGTTTGGGATTTGAAGGTGAATCAAGCTGGGCAATGCATGAAGGAAAGAAACCCATCAGTTTTGTTGAGGCCGCAAAAGGACCAGATAGCATAGAAACATTAAAAGGAAAGGAGCCCATTAATTATGTAGATGCAATCAATGGACCTAACAGCACAAACACAACTCAGTAGCAGAGAAAATATAATAAAGCAACCAACAATCTGCCCTGTCAACAGCAAAAGGAAAAAAACAAAGACAATGATTTAAATCAGCAAACAAGCCATGCTGTAAGGAAAAATAAAGGTCAGAAAAAATTGAATGCGAGCTATAGCCACAATAATCAGGCCCGCCTTGATTCGTTGTACCTTAGAGAAGAAGACATCAAAGCTTCAGCAATCAAATCGCTCTAGAGTAAGAAGACATCTTTCATGGCTATTGTTTTACATGCATAAACTATGGTCATAAAGATGTCAGCTGTAGGGTGAATTTAACATATAGACAAGTCAGAAATCAGAGAAGAAATACACTTTATCAGCCAAATAATGGATTTGCAAAACAAAGGAGAAACATGCCCAGGAATAGCAATTCGTTTTCGTTATTGAATAACATGTTGGAATGTTATAATTTCCATAATTATGGGCATAAGGCTGTTGAATGAAAAATCAGAAAGTTCAGACCAACCCCTGAGACGAGGAAAGCAAAAGAGCAACCCAAGGTATGGATTAATAAGAAAAAGGAAGAAAAATATGATCTAGTGTTGTATGCACATAATCAAGACAGCCATCGGTATGTAGACAGTGGTTGTTCAAAGCATATGATAGGGGATAAAAATAAATTCTTATCAATAAAAGAAGTCAACAAAGGTAATGTCATATTTGAGAATGATGTTCCAGGTAAAATAATGGGCAAAGGTGTTGTTAGTCTTGCAAATGGCAGAGGTAAAGCTAAAAATGTTTTATTTGTTGAAGGCTTGAAACACAATTTGCTAAGTGTTTCCCAGATGTGTGATCAGGGATATGATGTATTGTTTCATTCAAAGAACTAACCATTTAATTCTGTAGGCACAGGTGAAGTAGTGGATGAAGCTATTAGAACATAAAACAATGTTTATGTTCTAAAAGAAAAGACTGAGAAATGTTGCCTGAGTAAGATTGATGAAAGTTGGTTATGACATAGAAGTCTAGGCCATTTAAATTTTGACCAAATAGTGAAGTTGGCAGTGTTCCATGGGGACGCATCCCCCAAGGTCGGGTGCACACACCCCACGCACCTAGGATAGGGGGCGTCTGGGGAGACGTTTCCCCATGTCCCTCTTTTGGGGAGAAGTGGGGAGACACAGAGGGGGATGTTTCCCCAGTGTGGGGGACGCGACTCCCCAAAAGGGGACGCCTGAGCATCCCCCCTTAAAATGGGCTATGTGTTCCCCCTTAAATTTGCTTGTAAACAATGATTTATGACAGGGGAAACCTAGTATTTGACCATATTGCCCTACTAATGCTATGAAATTCATGGTAATGTTAAATTCTTAAAGTAAGAATGACATTCTCCTTTATCTTTCATTTTCATCCTTTTTCTTAAATTTTTAACATTACCATGAAATGACTCAAGATGTTTGAGAGTGATTCCAATCTCATTGGATTTCATATGGAGAAAGTAGAATTCTAGATCTCACTCAAAATCCAGCATACTTAACAGTTTTTCAGGAATTCAGGATTCGATGGATTGCAATGTTTCCATTGCATTTTGTCATGTACAAGGGTATGGAATTAGTATTTAATCAAGAGCACCAAGCCCTCTGTGTACTTTAGACTAACTTTTAGACTCATCACTCCACTGCTTTTGAGTTTTAGTTATATCAGTTTACTATTCCAGTCTTCAGATTTCAGTATCTATTATAGTCTATTTTGCTTAATACTAATTAGATTCTAGAATGATGAATGATGAATTTTAATTTTAAATCAATTTAGAATCTAGAATGATGAATGATGAATTTAATTTTTAAATCAATATAGATTCTAGAATGGTGAATAATGAATGATGAATATGGATCAAAGTATTTCATTATTGAATCTCGTGGTCTATGGATGAATCATGTATGTATTAGTAAGGATGATGAGTATGGAATAATGTATTTCATTATTTAATTCAATAATGTATGTATCATTGTATTTATGCTTTCATTATTGAATATGAATTTGAAATATATATATATATATATATAAAAAAGAAAACAAATTATATACCCCGACGTCTCCCCTAAATTTCCCTAAAATTTGAGGGTATAACTCCCACACGTTCCTCTTCTGCGTCTCCCCGTCCCGAAGTCTTGGTGGAACATTGGAAGTTGGGCAAAAAGAATGTAATCAAGGACTTGCCGAAGATTTCCAAGCCTGATAATGCAATCTACAAATCATGCTAGATTGGAAAGCAAATTCATGTGTGCTTCAAATATAAGGAAAATTCAACCATCGAGATGTTACGGTTAGTTCATATGGATCTATGTGGTCCTTCAAGAATGCAGACTCCAATAAGTAAGTTGTCTTTTATGTTAATCGTTGATGATTATAGTAGGTTGATTTTGATTGCATTTTTTAAGGAAAAATTAGAAGCTTTTGAGAAGTTTAAAATCTTCAAAGCCATGGCTGAAAATGAAGCTAGTTGCAAAGTAAAGTGCATAAGGTCAGACAATGGTGGACAATTCACTTCTAAAGAATTTGATGAGTATTGTAACAAGCACAGAATTAAAAGGTAGTTCACAATTGTTGAAACTCCTCAACAAAATGGTGTAGCTGAAAGAACAAACATGTCATTGCGACAGTTGAAAAGAGCTATGATGGATGAGAGAAGTATCCCACATAGGTTTTGGGCTGAAGCAATACACACAACAATTGTTATTTTAAATAAAGCACACTTCAAGCCAAATAGTGACAAGACCCCCTACGAACTGTAGTATGGGAGGCCAACAACAATCAAGCACTTCAAAGTCTTTGGTAGCAAGTGTTACATCAAGAATAATGATGAGAAGATTGGTAAATTTGATTCTAGAGCATATGAAAGCATATTTCTTGGGTATTCACGTAAGAAAAATGGTTATAGGTGTTACAATAAAAACTCAAGAAAAATTGTAGACCTCCTTGATGTCAAAGTGGATGAGCACACTCCTCTTAAAGATAAACAACTAACAGATATCAATTCAATTAATAATGTCAGTGTTGAATATGAACAATTTGAGGAAGAAGTCAATGAAGATAGGGAAAATCTTGAACCAAATGATCCCCTAAAGTATGATCAAAAACATCATCCTACTAATCAAAATTTAGGTGACTTGAACACAAGATTTCAAACTAGAAGATGAGTGATAAATACCCCTAATCAAGCACATAAAGCCATGTTGTCCGTGATTGAACCAAATATTTTTCTTAGCCTAGCCAAGATGATAATTGGATAAAGGCTATGAATGAAGAGCTAGATTATATTGAGAAGAATCAGACTTGGGAATTAGTTTGAAGTCTAGTAGACACGAATGCCAATGGTACAAAATGTGTCTTCAGGAATGAGTTGAATGAGGATGGATAGGTGGTGAGAAACAAGGCCAGGTTAGTATGCAAAGGTTATGCTCAAGTTGAAGGATTGGATTGTAATGTTCCAAACTAGGAAAAATAGGGCTATGCAAAGCAAACAATAAAAACAACGCCACAAAATTAAATCAGACAATCAGACCACAGAATTGGCAACCAAAATGCATTGTCTACTCATTTTATTAAGTTGAAAGAGGTGTACAACCAAGGTGTTGGAATGTGTGCGAAAGCCCAAAATGAACAATGGAACACCCTCCTCAAATCTGTTGGTAATCTGTCCCAAGAGCTGCGTTGTTACTGCCCCAAAAGGTGTTGTTGCCTGAAATGATCTGTTGTTAGAGTCTTCCCTGTTGCTCAAAAAATTCTGGAAAATTATTCTCAGCCTCTACGCAAGAAACCCAGAATAACCCACCAAGGAATTGGCCAAATGTTGACCTCAGAATTTTGGCCCAAATTCCCCTTAGCTCCTCTAGTTGTTGGCTGAGTTGGGACCCCTATTTGACCCCTCAAATCTGCCCAGAAAATTCTATAAAATTAGGAGTCTGATCCTTGCCTAAAACCCAAAAAAACCTAAAAAGGGTTTCCCTTGGTTCCGGCCTTCAAAAATTGACCCTTCACAGCTTGGCCCTCCTCCAATTTCGAATTATGTTGTTGTGACTGATCTTGTCAATTTCTTCTCTCCCAACTCCAGAAAACCTCCTTAAATGGCCCTATAAATGATCTCCCAGCACCCCAGCTCCAAACTCCCCCGGATGGTGTTGCCCCAAAGAGTCTTACTCTAATGACTACGCAATCATGGAGGAGATGACGTAGTCCTGCATGTGATGAAAGGAGAGTTGTGTGTAGGATGGCCCTCTTGTCTATAGCTTCCCTCTATACTCCTGAAAATGATGAAAGGATGTTGCGGCCTTCCCAACTTCCCGAAGTGCCTCACATTGTGACTGCGCAATCCCTGCGATGTTGTTACTCTCCCTGCTGTTGGTACTCGACTTACAATTGTTGTAACTCATCCCCCTGCTGCTACTACAAACTGAGACGAAAAAGAACTCCCTTCTAGGGCTAGCACTCAAAGTCCACCGAAGCAAGAGTTGAGATCTCCGCTTGGAGACACTCGTGCTAAACAGCACAGTAACCTGGCTAAGCAGCTCAAGCAACTAAGATTGAGTTCAATATGTCAAAAGATAAGATGTTGAAATGAGGAGAGTTGCCTTTCTTATATATATTTTGTGGAGCACTTTTCCCTCCATCGTGGGTCCCTCACTTAACCATTGATTTCCCCTCCATGCAAATCGAACTAGGGAATGTGTATTCTCCTAGTGTGGGTGGCCCCCATGAACAAATTAACCACATCAAAATAACTTCTACTAAGTGAAGCCTCCTAATAAAATCGAATGGACCCCATCACCTCCAAAATCGGCCCCAAAATGTAGAAATTAATCTTGTTCCAAAATAAGTTAGGAAGGGACATTACAGTCCTCCCCTCCCAAATGTTGCTTGTTTCCAAGCAACTTTAGTGTTGGATGCTCAAGTATGCACTCGCCCTCCCAAGTAGCATCCTTATCCGGCAAGCTCCTCCAATGCACCAAAAATCGCTTGTCCTCAAAGAATGCCTAAGCAAGCATCCTCTCTAACTGTTGCTCCCCACTGTCACTGCAAAATGTGCCAGGGTCCCAGATGTGCCATTGTTCATGCCTAACCTCTACACTATCCTGATACGAAAGAATCCTTCAATACATCCCAGGCCATCCTAGCCAACATGAAGCTCCCCTCGCTCCACTCATTATCTTGTCCAGCGCAAGTACCAGAAGTCCCCTGGTCCATCAATGACTCGCTAAAGCCCAATGGAAGATCTGTATGATCTCCCCCTATAGTAATCAGTGCATCCCTAAAGGTTATTGACTTGTGAAGAGCTGTGATGCCCCAGTTCCCTGCTAGTTCCAAAGTGGTGCCACCATGCTAACACTGTGCTACTCTGACTATGACATACTCCCCATCGTGCGTAGACAGTATCCTCCCCTCCTGAGGCCTAGTGGCGAAAAATCTGTGAGTCAAGCTCATCCTGCCTGAGCATCTCCATGATGCCAATATCTACCCCTCCATTACCAATCTCAACTCTGAGCCATAACATGACAAGTCTGCCTCGCCATGCAGTGGAGGTTTCAGTGATCCCCCATGTGTCAAACCCAAAGTGAACTGGATCATCCTCTGCCATGACCCTGCTCGTCACAAAGTGGAGTGATCTGCCCGCCAACCGGATCCCTGGATTCCCCAAACATACGGGGAGCTCATAACTCCCACTCCTCACAGGATGTCGCTGCGTAACGTCATTACCAACTAGCTCCTCACAGGATGTCGCTGCGTAACGTAATTACCAACTAGAACCCATCCGACCCTCATCTCTTATCCCTGTATGTATTCCCTGGGTTGACCCCAAGTATAAGGAGTAGGTCTCATGCCTGTGAACCTACCCTGCTCCTGCCAAACCACGCAGTGAAATCTGCTATCCCAACTCCTGATGATACACCTCGACACTGCTCGGAGTCTGGGTACCCTCCTGTAGACAAAGTCTACCATCCACTGTCCCTCAAGTGTGAGCTCAGGGGTGGAATATATGCTACCTCGGCTATCAACCACGCCATCCCTAAGCTTGTATCTGATAGCTCGTGCACCTACCAAGGGTCTCAACTGAAGAGTCTCCTCCCGGTTCATGGCACACGATATCTCATCCAACTATCTAGGATGAGCCTCCCATACCCTGTTGCCTGAATGGAGAGTGTTGGGAATGAGATCCCCCAAGGACAGTTTTGGGGCTAAAAGCCCATGTTTTGGGTCAAATTTTCTAATAAAATTGTAAAGTCTCTGCATTTTGTGGTTGCGGAGCGCGAAGGTGTCATGAGTCATAAAGGGTTGTCTACCCTTATTTTGTAAAGTATAAAGTTGGCTGTAAAAATATACCCATGGTCCGTGGACCATGGGATTGTATAAAAAGAGCTAAGTAAGCTCTAAGTAGTCATAGATAAGTTTGCTCGAAATAAGAAGTCTTGAGCGATAAGGAGAGAAGTCTAAGTTTCGGGTCTTAGTGTAGGTAGAGGCTCTGCCGTTGAGTGTGCAGAGGCCTCGAGTGGAAGTCCGCCGCTGCATGCGCAAGGCGGATACAGTCTGTAATCATCTGAAGATATCAATAAAGAGAAGCATTATGTAAATTCTGTGTCTTTGTTTCCTGTTAATGCATCTTGTCATATTGTGTATGAATTTCATTTATAATGCTTATGTGATGTGCGAATGTATGTAATTACATTGGATAATTGAACGCAAATAAGGATATATGTTTACGCGGCGCTAACTGTGATTGTTTAATAAGATAAGTAAGACACTTAAGCTAGTTTGGGAATCTGCACGATACGCTGCCCTAGCAGCACGAAAGTACCTGAACCACAGGTTAGGGCTGCGCGAAGGCCAATCGTACCCCTTCACGGAGGTACTGAAGGGCGGAGTAAAGGGCTAGATAGACAGAGCCCTAGAACTCAACAACCTGCGCGAAAGCAAGAATAGAAGGAATAAACTGACATCATGACCATCTCAGGGTGCGGAAACTTGGTTCCAGCATCCCCCCATACTGCTTTGAGTGAGACTTCAGTTCGCGCTCCGTGGGCTGATGCCGAAAGGGCCAGTAGTGTAGGGATTTGTTTGGCTAACTAACGTTAAACCTAGGTCAGGCTCCACCAAGCCAACAAATGGTTCTGTTGTCAGGACCAGAATCTGCATAAGAGATGTGTGATGTCGTATCACTGGAATCCAACTAAGAAAGAAACCAGAGACTGGTTGGATAGGAAGATCCACGAATTCGCGGCGCAAGAGAACAGAAATCAGCGACTGACAAAGGAACATTGGCTGAACAGGTATACGAGTGGATCGCGAAGCTAGCAGATAGCCAAGGAATGTGGAGACTTGACAGTCCTATTGTTTGGACCCTGGATTTAGTACAGAGATTGGAAGCATCTGAGGATAAGATCGTCCGTGCTGTGAATCATTGGCTCGATCGCATCATAGGAGGATTTGTGACTGAATTTGCGGTCGATACCTCAGTTAGCTACAGTGAGGTGAAGCGGCGCTTTTTCAAAGGTCCGCGAGGTAAGTACTTGAAGTCTTTGAATACTTGAATTAAGATGTTATTGTGCGAAAAACGGATTATGCAGCTACCTTGATGTTTGAAGCTACGCGAAGCGGAAAGATTTACAAGAACAAAAGAAGAAAGGGTCCTAAATATAGTCCATTGATTTCACCTCCATTGGATGACAAAGAGGGAGTAGTGCAGGCTTCTCCGCGAAGTGCTATTCAGTTAATAAGACAAGGATTCTCGCGACTGCCAACTCCACCCACACCACCTCCAACTTCACCACCATCACCTGCGACTTCACCCGTACCACCACCGCCTCCACCATAGTTCAGCATGGCAAATTCAGTGAAGTTGCCTTTGTTTAAAGGCTTGGGAAATGAGGATCCGAACTAGTTCTGGTTCATTGTGAAAGCTATATGGGAAGCTCAGGGCATCACGGATGATCACATGAAGAAGGCAACATTGGTTAGTGCTTTGTAGGATCGCGCGCTAACCTGGTACATCAAGTACTCTAATGATAACCCAAACGCTGGGGTGGCGGACATCCAGACTGCACTGAATAAAGAATTCAGTAGGCCTAAATCCGAGGCACAGTCGATTGTGGGGTTCAAGGAAATCATGATGAAACCAGGTGAGACACCTTGGGAATTAGATCAAAGGTTGAAGTGTAAAATCCGCAAAGCTAATATGAACTTAACAGATGGACAGCACCACAAGTGGTTCGTGGCTTCGCTCTTGCCACACCTAAGGGTTGCGCTGTCACAACAAAAGATAACGACTCAGGCAGAGGCCTTGGAGATTGCAATGAGACTGCATGAAACATCGATGCAGGATCTGAATCTGGGGGTTTAGCAGATCCATGCGCAGTTGCAAAATATTTGCCTTGAAATGCAAAGTTTGAAGCAAGACAAAACAATTTGACCAGAGGTGCGCGAAGAGGTATGGTGCCTGAAATGCAAGGGTCAGGGGCATGACAAAGACCATTGCCCAGTCTTTGCGAACTACATTGCAGGAGGGGGACCGATGCCCTTGAGGCCGGAAGCTCAAGCAGGACCAAGCGCGGGGCCTGCATTGTGGTGCGCTATATGTCAGGTAGTAGGAAAACATATGACGGATAACTGTCATTTGCTGCAGAAGTTTGTACAAACACCACAACAACTGTTCTGCAATTTCTGTAGGTCAATAGGGCATGATGAACGCAACTACAGAAGCTATGAATCGATGATGGATAGAACACCCGCCTATAGGTTTCAAGCAGAAACGCAACCCCCTAACCAGAGCGCAGGGATGGCACGAACAAGCTTTCAGGGACGCAAATGAGGTTGAGGCAGAGGAGGACCTGGCAGAGGTCGGGGACGACTAATCTGCTACAATTGCAGAGGACCAGGACACTAAGCCCGCAATTGCAGTAGCCCAACATGTCCTCGTGCAAATATTGCACTTTGTTTGATCATGAAATGGAGGATTGTCCTACGTTGATAGCAAGGATACGCGACAAAGGGGCGCTACCACCTCAGCCGACTCAGAACCTACAAATGATGAGGTTTGAGCCTCGCAAAGAGGACCCAAATGTAAATATAGTGCTCCAAAGTGGAATTGCAACAGGGGATGATAAGGGGAAACAACCCAAAGACAGCGCATGGGTTTGCAAAGCTCTAGCGAAGGAGGTTAAATTTGATTTGGAGCAAGCACATGAAACGTTTATGGAAGCAAAGAAGAGCTTCACTGAAGCCTCCACCTCAGGGAGCAAGGATAAGCCTAATCAAGAAATGGAGCCTTCTATGGTTACGACCTTTCTAGAGATCTGCATGAAGTTGTTGCACGATAGCAAGGCCGTGAAGGGATTACAGGAGCTTATAAATAGATGCACTGGAAACACTCCAGGTGAACCACACGTGGTATGAAATATTGGTAAGCATAAAACAAGGACAGGACGAGAGATGAGGCTGACCGCGCAGATAGGAGAATATGAAATGGATCAGGTTATTTTGGATCTGGGGTCAGACGTGAACGTCCTACTGAAGCAGACTTGGGAACGGATGGGAAGACCCACGCTGTAGTGGTCTCCAATTCAGTTAAGGATGGCAAATCAGCAAAAGATCATCCCCATGGGGCCGCTGCAAGGGGTGACTGTGGATATTGAAGGCGCAAACGCGTTGGCTGAATTTGAAGTAACAAAAATTGTGGATAACAGCAACCCCTACCCTGCGCTCCTTGGCATTGATTGGCTACTGATATGAACGGGGTAATCAACCTAAAGAAGCAAAAGATGATATTTGAGAAGAAATTGCTCCGCGTAATAGTACCCCTAGATCTTGCTGAAGGATCGCGCTATACTGAACCAGTCCGCGATTATGAGAGCGATGACGATTTGGACTGTATATATAAGATAACAACGCGAGACCAAGATTGGGTGAATCCAATAGCGGATGGACGAATTACATGGGATCGCGAGAGTTCTTGCACCTTGGACTCTGATGAAGAATTAGAGCGCTAGCAGAATTGGTTACACGAAGTAACCACACTGAGCTGTAACATGATGACCCGATCGTTGGGCTATGTGTCGTCAGAAGAAAGAAATCTACCCACTTATGATGGCCTGAATGATGTAGATGTATTTTTGGATGCATTTGAGAGGGAGGTACCAGAAAAGCAGCGCTTCCAGGCTTTGGACTGGGCACTGCGCGCTACGCCCGCAAGATGGTGGGGTACGCACAAGGGTAGCTTTGATGACTGGTGTGAGTGTAGGAGGATGATGAGAACATGCTTTGGGAAGCCAAAGTTACGAATGACAGACAAGTATGATAAGAAAGACGATCTACACGCACACTTAGCCAAATGGGCCGAGGCTTATGGAGCGAAGCCCCAACCTAAATGGGTGCACTTGTTCTGTCACACCCTGGATGTCATCCCGATGAACTGGTACTTGGAAACAGAGCTCCACCATTGTACAGGTGAATGGGATATTCTGCACGAAGGATTCATAATGACATTCAACTTTGAAGACGAGTTTGATTGTATTGACGAAGCGCTACAAGAAGTGAAAGCAGCAATCTTTAGGATACCGCAAGATCCTTTGGACCTAATTCAACCCGATTGGACTACTCAGCTGAGTCACGCGCTGGAATGCTATAACATAACCGCTGAAGAGGAAGATGAGGATCCACGAAAGATTAACATCCTTGAAACAGAAGGTCACCGCGAGGTTGAAGGACCGCAAGTTGAGAATCCTGATATAACTGCGCCAATGAAAACGAAACAGGTAAATATTGGTACAAAGGCAGAACCCAAATTCGCGAAGATTGGAGATTACTGGGATGACGCGACGGTGGATAAGGTCGCTGAATTGCTCCACGAATACCAAGATTTGTTCCCTACCAAGTTTATGGATCTAAAAGGGATAATTGGAGACCTGGGTGTTATGAAGATCACGTTGAAGCCCGACGCGAAACCAATAAAGCAAAGGCCTTACCATCTCAATCCGAAGTATAAGGAGAAGGTCTGCTTAGAGCTAGACAAGATGCTCGCAGCAGGCATCATTGAGCCCGTACAAGAATCTGATTGGGTAAGCCCAATGGTGGTATAAAAAAAGAAGCAAAAGGATGAAATACGGCTATGGATAGATCTCAGGAAGTTGAATGATGCTTGTGTACATAATCCTTTCCCGACTCCGTTCACTGATGAAGTGTTGGAAAATGTAGGTGGCTAGGAAGCATATCTTTCACTGATGAGTACCATCAGATCAAAATCGCACTAGAGGATAGGAGCAAGACGACCTTCGCGACTGAGTGGGGATGTTTGCAGTACACTATAATGCCTTTCGGATTGAAGAATGCGCCTGTGATTTTTTTGCGCGTAGTCATAGCGACGTTCAAGAAATTTATTCATAAGTTCCTGGAAGTGTACTTTGATGACTGGACTGTGTTTGGGCTGGTGAAACGCCATGTGGCAAGTTTGCGCCTGATGCTAGATACCTGTCAGAGATACCAGATCGCGCTCAATCTGAAGAAGTGCATGTTTTGTGTTCCTTTTGGGACCCTGTTGGGTCATGTGGTTTGTAGACAGGGACTGATGGTAGATCTGCGAAGATCGCGGTGATACTTAACTTGGAAGCACCGAGGAGTGAAACAGTTGCGCGCTACCCTAGGAGATACTGGATATTATAGAAAGTTTATCAAAGGCTATGCCCAAATCATCGCGCCTATGGAGAAGTTGTTGAAAAAGGATGTCACATTCTGCTGGAACGAGGACTGTAAGAAAAGCTTGGATGTATTGAAAGAAAATATGGTCACCGTGTCGATTCTAGTCTTCCCAAATTGGAAGGAGTTTCATGTACATGTCGACGCGTCATGTATAGCGCTGGGAGCAATACTGACACAGGCTAGTGGAGGAGACTTGGACCATCCTATAGCATTCGCAAGCATAAGGTTATCCAAGGCGGAGAAGAACTATTCCACCACCGAGCGCGAAGGGTTAGCCATGGTATACGTGCTCCAGAAATTTAGACACTATTTGCTGGGTGGCCATTTTAAGATGTATACGGATCATTCCACGTTGAAATACCTGGTCAATAAGCCTGTGTTGGGGGGGAGAATCTGCAGGTGGTTGTTATTGTTCCAGGAGTATGATTTTGAAGTTATTGTGAAGCCTGGATGACTAAACACGGGACCAGACCATCTGTTGCGCATCGAAACAGGGGAAGAGCCCACTAATTTGGAGGAAGGATTGCTTGACGCACAGCTATTTGCAGTGCGTGTCGCGGATGGTCATTTTGAAGATATCATACACTTCCTAACGACAAGAACTACCCCGGAAGGATACACCGTCCAATAGAAAGAGGAGTTGGTGGTGCGCGCAGCAGATTTTTCTGTCATTGTTGGGCATCTGTACAAAAATGGGGTCTGATGAAATATTGCGACGATATGCACTAGAGTTTGAAAGGAGCAGTATCCTCACAGACGCTCATGGGGGTGCCACAGGAGGAAATTATGCAAGAAGAGCAACCGCGCAGAAGATTCTACGCGCAGGGTTGTGGTGGCCAACCCTCCATCAGGATTCAAAAGCTTACTGCAAAGCATGTGATGTGTGTCAAAGGACTGGCAGGCCATCGCGAAGGGATGAGCTACCTCTGAATCCACAAATGACGTTACAACCCTTTGAAAAATGGGCGATAGATTTTGTGGGACCCATTTAGCCTCAAGGGAAGAAGACGGGAGCGACGTACATTATCACCGCGACAGAGTATTTGACTTGATGGGCAGAGGCACAGCTTGTAAAGGATTGCATAGGCGCGACTACTGCAAAGTTCCTCTTTGAGTATGTACTGACGCGATTTGGGTGTCCAAAGATTTTGATGAGTGATCACAGTATGCACTTTTTGAATGAGATGATCAGCGCGGTGACGGATTTCAGGTATATCATCAGAAGAGCACGCCTTATCACCCGCAGGCTAACAAGACGGTGGAAGCATTCAATAAAGTGTTGGAGAATGCGCTGACCAAGGTTTTCAACGCTTAGTGAAGTGATTGGGACCTGCGCATACCCGCAGTACTATGGGCCTATCGGAGGACATGCAAGAAATTGACTGGAAAAACACCCTTTAGGCTTGTATATGGTGTTGAAGCGGTGATGCCCATGGAATACATTGTGTCTAGTCTGCGCATAGCGGCACTCACGGGTATGACAGATCGCAGAGCCCTCGAGGAGAGGCTCGCGCAGCTGGCTGAGTGTGAGGAGGAAAGATTTATAGCTGGATTTCACCAATACGTCCAAAAGCAGCGTGAAAAAGCATGACATGATCGGCACATTAAGCTGCGCACCTTTAAGGTAAATGCCCTGGTTTTGTTATATGACAGCAAGTTTGATAAATTTCCAGGGAAGTTCAAAATGCACTCGTTAGGGCCGTATGTCATTAAGGAGATTACCGATGGAGGAGCGGTTCAGTTGGTCAAATTGAATGGAGATCCCTTCCAAAAAAGGTGAATGGCAGTCAATTGAAGCCATACACCGGTGGTCCGGCCATGTGACTACATGAAGGTAGCACAGTCTTAGCGCTCCAAGCAGCTGAAAGGAGGCACGAGACTATAAACTACACTGCCCGAGGTGGGGGGCTGCGTGATTGGAAGATTGTGCGAAGCAAGAAAGTGTCACAGGGTTCGCGACAACGCGAAGGGGAATGCGCTACCCAGGGAGAAATTGCGCAGATCAGCCGGAAAGTGACCGTTAAAGTTATTGTTCATGATTTGACAGTAGAAATGCAGCCAAATGGAGCGGGCGACCAGAATTTAAGGCGAAATTTATGGGTCGGATCCTTGAAAATCTGCCGCCAATACGACATTAATGAACCGAATTTGGGGGGAATAGTCGGATTTGAATTCAAAATGCCCTATAAATTACAGGTGGCTATCCAGCGAAAAACACTTGGCATTTTGAGAATTGAGTTGTTGAGCCCTCAGGCACACATGAACCGAGAATTCTTCGAGGCTCTAATAACGAGTTCAGCGTTTAAGAACTTACCAGATACGTCACGAACATTGTTGGAAAGCGTTATGTCGGCACACAAGAAAGCTATAGCTACCGAAGCAGAGGAGTCGGTGCTGGAAATTGTTATGTAGGCCAAAGAAGTTGCTCCAGAAGTTGCCGAAGTATTAGTGGAAGTCCCCAAATCACCAAGGACGACGAGACCAAAGCCCACCCCAACCAAGGAGAGCACAAAGGATAAGAAGGCCAAGCAGCTGAAAGAACAGGTGGATGCAGCGCTGCACAAGGAAGTAGTGCTGAAGGCGCAACTGAAGCCCTGGCCGAATGAGGCTTATACGATTACGGCCTCTATCAAAGGAAAGCTTGCGACTCTGCAAGAAACTCAGCAAAAGCTTCCGACTGACAGTTCCGAAGCAGTGACCGAGTAGATGGTTGAAGACGCGAAGCAAGCGGCCGCACAATGCACTGCTGAGGTTGCGGTCATACAGGTCCAGCTAGGGGGTCTTCGCACTAAAATCTCCGCGCCTGCCAAGTGACTCGAGGGCGAGTCACGATGTTTGTGTTGGGGGCCCGATGGGAACGGGATCCCCCAAAGACAGTTTTGGGGCTAAAAGCCCATGTTTTGGGTCAAATTTTGTAATAAAGTTGTAAAGTCTCCACATTTTGTGGTCGCAGAGTGCGAAGGTGTCATGAGTCATAAAGGGTTGTCCGCCCTTATTTTGTAAAGTATAAAGTCAGCTGTAAAGATCTACCCATTGTGCGGACCATGGGATTGTATAAAAAGAGCTAAGTAAGCTCTAAGTAGTCATAGATAAGTTTGATAAAAGTAAGAAGTCTTGATCGATAAGGAGAGAAGTCTAAGTTTCGGGTCTTAGTGTAGGTAAAGGCTTTGCAGCTGAGTGTGCAAAGGCCTAGGGTGGAAGTCCACAGTTGAGTGCGCGGACCCCTGCTGCTGTATGCGCAGGGCGGATAGAATCTATAATCATCTGAAGATATCAATAAAGAGAAGCATTATGCAAATTCTGTGTCTTTGTTTCCTGTTAATGCATCTTGTCATATTGTGTATGAATTTCATTTATAATGCTTATGTGATGTGCGAATGTATGTAATTACGTTGGATAATTGAACGCAAATAAGGATATCTGTTTACGCGGCGCTAACTGTGATTGTTTAATAAGATAAGTAAGACACTTAAGCTAGATTGGGAATCTGCACGGGCAGCACAAAAGCACTTGAACCACGGGTTAGGGCTGCGCAAAGGCCAATCGTACCCCTTCGCGGAGGTATCGAAGGGCGGAGTAAAGGGCTAGATAAACAGAGCCCTAGAACTCAACGACCTGCGCGAAAGCAAGAATAGAAGGAATAAACCGACATCGTGACCATCTCAGGGTGCAGAAACTTGGTTCCAGCATCCCCCCATACTGCTTCGAGTGAGACTTCGATCCGCGCTCTGCGAGCGGATGCCGAAAGGGCCAGTGGTGTAGGGATTTGTTTGGCTAACTAACGTTGAACCTAGCTCAGGCCCCACCAAGCCAACAGAGAGTGTCAAGGGGAAACAACCAACACTGTGACTATAAGCAAAACTGGAGGATGATGGGAAGGGTATATCCCAAACGGTATGATCAAAATTCTACCGGAATGCGCAAAGTGATCCTACACACGACACTCTCTCCGCCTTGGATCTGCTGATAACTCCCTTGAAGCCCTGTCTCCGCTAAGCATGGTGTCCCCAGATGCTCAACAATGTCCTCATCAATCCTAGGTGAGCTGCATCCAACGGTACACCTAATGCCCCTATCCATATGCCTCCTTGGAGGCAATGCTCCAAGAGCCCGTTGCGCCACACCATGCGTCACTACACACCACCAAGCAACACCGCATTCCTCAACATGCCACTATATGCCGCAACCTGTCCCTGTACACCACTGGATACCCGCGGCTACGGCTATGCCATCCTGTACCGTCCTGTGTCTTGCCTGTGTCACTGAATTGGTACTCCCCGCATGTACTCAATGTGATGTGAGGCACTCCCCCATACGTTTCCAAGCCCATATGCAGACCAATGCTCCATGCTAGATGCTCCTACCCATCCCTGAATGAGATGGCCTAAAGTTGTGTCCCTATGCGTCGGCCCACACCCAACCAGTATCATCACCTCCATCATCGCATCATCATACCCTCTGGTGAATGGATCTTCACTCCAAATCCTCCCTGAGGGATCCGAGAAGTGAATCTCCCTATGTGTCAGCAGTGATGCTACCCCTGCGCTGCTCCTCTACGTCCTTTGTGCCCCACACAAAAGTGAAGAATCCCCAACTCCATACAAGGCACCATCTGGTGGCCTGCCAATGCCACCTCCTCCGACAAACTCCTGCCAGAGTGTTGATCACCCCGTGATCCTGTGTACAAACGTCATACCAAGTCAACCCAAGAAGCCTGTCCATAAACTGGTTGGCCACTGGTGCTGACCGAAACTCTCTTAGCGGAGGTGCACGCTCGACTGCTAGGTCAACTATACCCTCTAGGTCGTAGTCAACCGGTATACTTGGGAAATGATAGGTGGTCCCTCCTAGATCCCAATGCCAATCGGGGCTTCCAACATCCCCATTGCCTGGAAACTCCTGTTGAGCTCCACCTGAGTCCACTACCATCTCCATAGCCCACTCCACCGAGTACCAACTCGGAATCTCTCGCCACCCAACCCCAAGAGAGGGATCGAATGCACGAACTCTCGCACATAAAACAACCCCAGTATGCCGGTGTTGCACCCTGTGCAACTTAGGTCGTCTCATCTCGCTATCTTGGCCAATACATAAAATCTGTCTAGGTAGCTCTGTCTCTCTCTGTCCATTGGGCCAAGGTAACCTAACAATGTTGCCAACCCCGTCCATGTATGCCCGAAGAGGGCTACTCTCACGCTCCAACATGCACTCTAGCTGCTCCCCAACGTGAGTCAATTTGGCCGTGGACTCGACACAAACCGCTCTCATGCCCTCCAGCTCCTCGTTCTGCTGCAGAATAGCCTCACGCACTAATGTGACCTTCCCTTTTAATGCTAGGTCATCATGAAACTGGTGGAACTGATGTGGGCATCCATCGCCTATAAACTCGGTCACAGCTCCAAATACCTCAGCAACTGTTGGCATCTCATCCATGGGTGGAATCCCCTCAACAGATGGCTCTATGTGTGTAGGCCCTATCCTCTCCACCAAGGTGTTAACTGGAGCTATCAAAGAGGTCTCTAATAAAGGTGACCCATGTGCCACACCAGGTATATCGATGTGCTCCTCACCATCCTGTGGGCTCTCAGCATCATGCTCAACCTCCTCCTCGGGCGCTTGATATCTAAAGCCAGGTCTCCACCAGCAAAAGCGCCCCCCTGGTCTCACCCTCTAACCGTCTTTGTCCTACCTACTCCTTTTCAGGGGGTCTGGTGCCCTGATCTGGTCGGCTTTCTCCACATGATGTAGATGGTTGCACCCCCACGACCTACTCACCTCTAACGTCTCTGTTGTAAGGGTGAGGATGAGTTTGGTCTGTCACCCTCCTCAACTGGGCCAACCTCTCATCAACCCAATGAATTCTACCCTAGAATTTCTGCATACTGTATTTCCCTTGAGCCATGGGTTTGTCTCTGGTTGCACCCGTCACTGTGCACTCATACACAAAGCTTCCATGATCTTCTGGCTAATTTCCCACAGCTGGGCCAAGATCATGCTCTGATGCCACTGTAATGTTCCAAACTACGAAAAATAGGGCTATGCAAAGTGAACAATAAAAACAACACCATGAAATTAAATCAGACCATCAAACCACAAAATTGGCAACCAAACTGCGTTGTCTACTCATTTTATTAAATGGAAAGAGGTGTACAACCAAGGTGCTGGAATGTGTGCACATGGCAAAATGAACAATGGAACACCCTCCTCAAATCTGCTGGTAATCTAGCCCAAGCGCTGCGTTGTTACAGCCCAGAAAGGTGTTGCTGCCTGAAATGATCTGTTGTTAGAGCCTTCCCTGTTGCTCAAAAAATTCTAGAAACTTAATCTCAGCCTCTATGCAAGAAACCCGAAATAACCCACCAAGGAATTGGCCAAATGTTGACCTCAGAATTTTGGCCCAAGTTCCCCTTAGCTCCTCTAGTTGTTGGCTGAGTTGGGACCCCTGTTTGACCGTAAAATCTACCCAAAAAATTCTATAAAATTAAGAGTGTGATACTTCCTCAAAACCCAGAAAAACCCAGAAAGGGTTTCCCTTGGTTCCAACCTTCAAAAATTGAGCCTTCACAGCTTGGCCCTCCTCCAATTTCGAATTATGTTGCTATGACTGATCCTGTCAATCTCTGCTCTCCCAACTCCAACAATCTCCTTAAATGGCCCTACAAATGATCTCCCAACACCCCAGCTCCAAACTCCCCCGGATGGTGTTGCCCCAAAGAGTCTCACTGCAATGACTGCACAGTCATGGAGGAGATGAGGCAGTCCTACGTGTGATGAAAGGAGAGTTGCGTGTAGGATGGCCCTCTTGTCTATAACTACCCTCTATACTCCTAAAAATGACGAAATGATGTTGCGGCCTCCCCAACTTCCTGAAGTGCCTCACGCTGTGACTAAGCAATCCCTGCGATGTTGTTACTCCCCCTACTACTGGTACTCAACTTACAACTGTTGTAACTCATCCCCCTGCTGTTGGTACTCAACTTACAGTTGTTGTAACTCATCCCCCTGCTGTTTCTACGAACTGAGATGAAGAAGAACTCCCTTCTATGGCTGGCACTCGAAGTCCACTGAAGCAAGGGTTGAGATCTCCACTCGAAGACACTCATGTGCTAAACAGCACAGTAACCCGGCTAAGTAGCTCAAGCAACTAAGATTGAGTTCAATATGTCAAAAGATCAAATGATGAAATGAAGAGTTGCCTTTCTCATATAGATTTTGTGGAGCACTTTTCCCTCCATCGTGGGTCCCTCACTTAACCATCGATTTCCCCTCCACGCAAATCAAACTAGGGAATGCGTATTCTCCTAGTGTGGGTGGTCCCCACGCACAAATTAACCACATCGAAATAACTTCTACTAAGTCTAGCCTCCTAATAAAATCGAATGGACCCCATCACCTCAAAAATCGGCCCCAAAATGTAGAAATTAATCCTGTTCCAAAATAAGTTAGAAAGGGACATTACATGGATTTTGGTGAAAGCTTTGCTCCTGTAGCAATATTGGAAGCTATTATAATGTTTTTAGCATTTTCCAGTCATAAAAGTTCAAGATATTTCATATGTATGTAAAACCAACCTTCTTGAATAGTGAACTACAAGAAGAATTTACATTAAGCAACCTGAAGGTTTTCAATTATCAGATAATTCTGATTATGTATGTAGGTTGAAAAAGGCCTTGTATGGTCTTAAACAAGCGCCAAGGGCATGGTATTAAAGACTAGATAAATATGTGCTACAGTGTGGATTTAAAAGAGGTGCAACGAACAACAACTTATACATGAAATCGGAAAAAAAGAAAAACTTTTGGTTGTTTATTCGACGATATTATTTTTATAGTGATGCAGATGAACTTAGTCAACATTTTGCACCCAATATGAAGTTTGAATGTGAAGTGTCCATGTTTGGAGAACTTTCATACTTCCGTGGTTTACAGATTGCGCAATTAGCCAAAGGAATTTTTATCTCTCAAAGCAAGTACCTAAAAGAAGTACTAAAAATGTTCAGTATGGAAGAATGCTCACTATTCAGTACTCTAATGGTCAAAGGATGCAAATTTAGCAAAGATGATGAGTCACCTGAGGTAGATCAGACATTGTATAGGTCACTTATTGGCAGCCTCTTATATTTAACAACTTCAAGATCGGATATTATGCAAGTTATTGGTGTAGTTGGAAGATTTCAACCAGCCCCCAAACAAAGTCTTCTTCTAGCAGTAAAGAGGATTCCCATATATTTGAGAGCCATAATGGGTTATGGATTATGGTATCCCATAGGTAAAAGTTTCTTATTAACAACATATACAGATGCAGATTGGGTAGGAAATGTAGATGACAAGAAAAGCACAAGTGGAGGTGCTTTCATTCTTGGAGCATGCCTTGTCGCATGGTTGAGCAAGAAGCAGACATAAATCATTCTCTATTGCTAAGGCAGAATACATCGTAGCAGCCTCTAGTTGCACTCAGATTTTGTGGATGATGCAGAGTTTATAGGATATGAAGTTAATATATGAAGATCTTATTCCCATTATCTACAAGTTCATCAAGATGTCCAATAATCCTATTCTTCACTCAAAGACAAAGCATATTCCTATCAAGTATCACTTTCTTAGAGAATAGGTTGCAAATCAGGTTGTGAAATTGGAATATGTTCCCACAAATGAGCAGGTTGTTCATATATTCACCAAACCCCTAGCACGAGAACCATTTGAGTATCGAAGGTAGAGATTGGGAGTAATTTCTCTCTCCTCTCTTAACTAGATCTTCTCCATAGGGATGGAAGGCAACTGTCCTGACCAGTACAACAATCAACATAAGGACCTGTTAGGTCCGCAGGAACACATTAATCACAGGGGGAGATTAGTTGTAGGGGGGGTATATTTTCTATTGATGTCAAAGGGGGAGAAATGAGAAAACATTGCATAATTATATTTTTGTCTTGATAGCTGAATAAATGCAACTTTTCATAAGAAAAGGGGGAGAATAAGCAAACATTAAATAAGTAAACATAGAAGAAGAGGTGCTTCTTAGGAACAAAGGCGGAGAAGGAACAAATCAACAAAGTATTGTTAACAGTGTTGCCATGTTGCCATCAATGAAACTTCCTTAATTGGTAGCAATGTTTTAATGGTGCCATCAATCCGAAAGGGGGACATTGTTAGAAAGTGTTGACATTAATGTCAAAGGAGTCAAACAATGTTGTCATTGATGTTAAGGATGGTCAAGGTCAAGCATGGAGCATAATATTTGGAGCATTTTTTACTATAGAAGATCAACTCATATGCTCCTACAAAGTACACAAATTGATAGATCTCAGAAAGACGTTTCCAATGGTATATGGCATCTAGAAAAAATCCTCACGAATCAAAAGTTATTGAAGTTTGAAGTTCTGGCAGGGTTTCGGGCCTTATGGTTCCACCAGAGGCCACATCATGTGCCTCGAGAGCCATGGAGAAGCTAAGTTCCATGGATGGATATCCTGAGATTAACACACACAAGAGACGGGATCTATTCCCGTCACCTGTTGGACAACTTTCCATTCACGCCTTGGCCTTTTCCTATTGGAGTATTATGTTTGCAGCCCCGTGGTCCTGTGGTCTCATAGTTTTTTTTTTGCGAAAGCAAGTGTGGATCCTTCTATTTCATTAAGCCGAAAAAATAGTGTACAATTTTTACAAACATCCACCCGACGTCAAGGAATCAAAAATAAAATGAGCCCAAGGCACCGAGGGAAAAACCTCATAGCCTGACAAAGAAAAGCCCAAACTCAAGGAAAACAAACAAAAATACACCCGGCCCTAGGAAAACCCGCGAACTTTCCCGCTCCATAACTCCCTAAAAAGCCCGTACCATCTTAGTCGTCCGATCCTGCCCACAGATCAACGGCTGAGGAGGATATCGCACAGCCAAAAAGACCGGAGTTTAACGGTCCTGTCCCACCAAGCTGCATGATCAAACTCAACCATTGATCCCCTTCGACTAAATCCAATGGATGGGATTGATATCGCACCGGACAAGATAGTCCAACATTAGTGTGATGAAGGGCGGTTTATGAATCCATCTCCCTGCCATGTGTTGGAGGCTGAATGGAATCGTTGCGAAATCGCCAAAACCGTTTCCCACTTGAAAGCAGTGCGATCAGCCAAAAACCACCTAAGAGGCAGTTTTACGTGTTGAGACCCCAAATTCGGAAAATTCCGGCTGCCGGAAAAAACAGGGTTCTTCCCTCGCCTTTTAAACTTCTTTGCCTGGACCTGGAACCCTGTAAAGATAAGAGGCTTTCCACTGGACAAAGACCTGTGATATTCGTTTCTCTCCCCCCGATGAACAGAGATCTTCATCTTGCTAACTCCGGGATTTTGAGCGACCAGACGTGGTCTTCTCCCTGCCAAAGAACAGTTTACCAGATAATGGTGACTCATTCAGAGGATAAATCAAATCGAGCTAGCCTCCATGGCTTTGTGTCTAAACACTTCCCTATCTTCTTCCGCTTGCTCGCAACATAGAGCTCTCAGTCTGCTCAGACGCAACTCCTGCCACTTCATCGAAACCTTATCATCTGTACAGCTGACCCCCTGGTTGGCAAGAAGATCCACCAGCTTATTTGCCTTTCTGCGAACATGGTGGAAACTGACAGTGCGAAGGCTATGAAGATGGCTCTGAATTCTCTGGAAAACCCGAATTAATTTCCAATGTTTAGAGACTTTCTCCGGCGCTGTTCCATTATTTATTTTTTGCACTGAGTTGATGATTAACTCAGAATCCGCCTCTATCATAACATTGAAACAGTTATCTTGACTCAGAAAATCCAGGCATTGCTCCATAGCCATTAGTTCAGCCATGTTGTTGGTGGCAGTACCTAGGTGGCAATGGAAGATGAATATTATACTTCCCTCTGCATTTCTGAGGACACCTCCATACCCAGCTGTTCCTGGGTTCCCTTTTGAAGCCCCATCAATGTTATATTTTAAATAGCCTTCCGGGGGAGGATGCCAGAAATCCTTCTCCGTATCCATAGATATAACCTTCCTGTCTAGGCCTAAAGGAGTGAGCCCCTGCATCCCCAGCTGCCTGAGAATTTTTAAATCTACATCTGAGGGAGGATTTTTAGGGTAGTTACGAACTGTGGTTCCCACTGTCTCCTTGAGCTGTTTCAGGATTATCTCAAACAGGCGGTGTGGGGGATTCTTTTCATCCTTAAATATTCTTTTGTTCCTCTCCTTCCAAACGTTCCAAATAATGAAGCTTGGTGTAAGAGCCCACGCTGAGCTGAGAATTTCATAATCCGAAAAATTTTTCCTCCAATTATTGAGGGTACTAATGATGCTCCCTCTATCTCTATCTGATTGCTGAAAGATTGTAGCAAATATGTCCCATAACCAGGAAGTAAAAATGCAGCTATTGAGTAAATGTTCCATTGTTTCCTCTTGAGCCTCACAGAGCTGGCATCTTGAAGGCCCCAGAACACCCCTCTTTCTGATGTTGTCCCAAGTCAGGATTTTCTTGTGGTATACCAACCACATGAAGAGTTTGATTTTCATCCACCCCTGGTGCCTCCAAAGGTTTTGCCAGATTTTGTCCGGAACCTGGGGATCCAGCTCAAGGAGAATGCCTTTTGCTTCCTTAAGATTAAAGGTACCCTCTTTGTTATTGCCCCATCTTAGTTGGTCTTGCCCCCTTGTAACTAAGATCTTCCTTTGTTCCACTATTTTCCTGAGCTCCTCTGCTTTTGTTTTCAAGAGATTGTTATCTCTGCAATCAATGTTTCTCCAGATTCTCCACTTATCTGTATGATGAGAATGATTCCAGAAGTCCTTCACCTTAATTAATCCTTGGGAATCTGTCTCTTGCTTAAGATCAGGGAAGTCTTCTTTTAACAGAATTGATTCTTGTTAGAGAAAGATTTCGACGAAAATCACATGGAATCTCATTTGTCAAATGAGATTCCATGTGATTTTCGCCGAAATCTTTCTCTAACTTGATATGGATCACAGAAGCCTAAACTCAAGAATTGATTCTTGTTGCCACCTATCTTCCCAGAAAAGAGCCAGATCTCCTTCTCTGATTTCCCAGAAGCTATTTTCTTGTACTAGTCTTCTATTCTCCCAGGCTTTGTTCCAGATATATGAGCCCTTTATATTTCTTGACATTCTTATGAGATCACTAGTTTGCCAGGAGCTAGCATATTTTTCTTTCCAGATATTTGCCCATTGAGTCTCTGGATGCTGAACCCAACGCCACCATAGTTTGGCCCCTAAAACTTTGTTGAGTATCTCCTGATCATCCAAGCCTAGCCCTCCATGGTTCTTGGGCTTACAATTTTTTTCCCAAGACATTAAGGCCCATTTCTTTTTGGTTTCCTCCTTGCCCCAAAGGAAGTTTCTTTGAATATTTCTGAATTGCTGAAGGACTCCTTTTGGAGCTGGGAGGGCTGATAGCATAAAAATAGGGATTGCTTGCAGAACAGCTTTTGTAAGAACTAACCTACCAGCCAAATTTAAAGATCTGATGGTCCATTTACTGACTTTATCCTGCAACTTATTGATCAAGGGTTCCCAAATACTTTTGAGCATCGGTTTAGCAGTTAGAGGAACTCCCAAATATTTTGAAGGAAGGGAATCCCTTTGAAAGCCTAGAATTCTGGAGATGTTTTTCTGAATAGCAATATTGGTATTGAAGAAAAAGATTTTTGATTTGGAGAGATTAACTTCCATACCTGAAGCCAAGGCAAAGAGATTCAGAATTTTTTTGTAGGTTGAAGCTTCTTTGACTGTGGGGATTCCCTGTAACATGGTATCATCTACAAATTGTTGGTGAGTCAGGGCCTGACCATTTTCAGTTAGTTGCAGACCTTTAATCTTTCTTGTTACTTTTGCCTGCTTTATAGCCCAACCCAGTCCTTCCATCATGATGATAAAAAGAAAGGGAGAGCGGGTCTCCCTGTCTGAGGCCTCTTGAAGGACTGAAAATCTCTGAGGGAGAGCCATTAACTAATATAGAAAAACTGGAGGAGGTCACCAGTGCCATTACCCATCTGACCCAATTATGATCAAATCCAAAAGCAATAAGCATTTTCTTGATATAGGCCCAGTTTACCTTGTCATAAGCTTTGGCTATATCCAATTGCATGATCATGCCTGCCTGCCTCTTGCTAGTTAGTGAGTGAACCACCTCTTGAGCTTGAATGATGTTGTCAAGAATTTGTCTGCCTTCCACATAACCTGATTGTTCCCCTGAAACAAGAACCGGAAGTAAAGGTTTGAGTCTGTTAGCCACAACCTTGGATATAATCTTATAGACCACATTGCATAGGGCAATGGGTCTATATTTATTCGGAGTATGAGCAATGTCCTGTTTGGGGATCAGGGCGATGAAGGATGTATTGAGCACTTTCAGAATGGTTTTGTTTAACCTGGAGTCCTCCACAACATTCAAAATATCTTGTTTAACAATATTCCAGCAAGCTTTGAAAAAGTCCACATTAAAACCATCTGGGCCTGGTGCTTTGCCATTCTGCATTTCTTTGAGGACTTCACTAAGCTCCTCTTCCGTTACTGGTCTATTAAGGTTGAAATTATCCTCTCTGGACACCAGTTTCGGTATATTACTAGTTACCTCCCTGATGAATTGTTCTCCCAAGTTATACCTTGAAAGTGGTGGACTAACACAGCGTCAATAGCTTCATGGGAGATATGAAGCTCTCCCTCCTGATTCTTGATCGAAGAGATTCTGTTGTGATTTCTATTGGCCATGGTGGCTCTATGAAAAAACTTAGTGTTACGCTCTCCTTCTTTGAGCCATTGAACTCTAGACTTTTGTCTCCAAAATATTTCCTCTTGTTTACATAGATTCTCCCATTCTTGATGATGTTTATCCACTTGATCACTTATGGCTTTATCAAAGCCTTCTGTGATCAGAGCTTGGTTGAGAACCTGCATTTTGTTTTCAACAACTTTTTTCTCCTCAAAAATATTGCCAAAATCCTTCTTGTTCCATTCTTTAAGCTAGAGCTTGATGTGCTTTAGTCTTTTATGAAGTAGGTACATTCTTGTCCCCTGAATCTGCAAATCTTCTGACCACCATTTTTCAATGTTGTTGATGAAGTCTGGGTGTGACAGCCAGATATTTTCAAATCTGAAAGGTTTGTTCCTGGGAGTACCAATACCCTTAATCTCCAATTGAATCGGCCAGTGGTCTGAGCCTCCAAAGGGAAGAACTCGCGCTGTTACCTCGTTATCTGTCAGCATAAGATTCTCAGAGATGAGGAATCTATCTAACTTTGAGGCAACATGGAATCTCCCCCTCTTTTGTTATTCCAAGTAAAGAGGCCAGAATTCCAATTAGTGTCTACAAGATTCATACTGTTTGAAAAGGTTTGGAATGCTAGAGAGTCTTTACTTAGAGCTCTTGTTCCTCCTTTTTTCTCTGAAAGAGATTTGATCATGTTGAAGTCCCCTCCCATGATCCAAGGTATATCTGCATATCTGTCCTTGAGATCCACCAGGCACTCTAGAAACCTGAGTTTGTCATCTATTCTTTGAGGCCCATAAACGTTTGTGACTAGAAAGGTGTTCCTTTCTCCTACCGGTTGAATAACAACCGATAAATAATTCCTGGAAGCCTCAACATCCAAAATGCCTATTTTTTGGGGGTTCCATAGAGTGAGTATGCCCCCCGCTGTATTCTCTGCTTTGACTTCAAAAAACTCAAATCTGCTGAGCCATTTGCTATGAATTTGTCTTAATTTTTGAATGGAACATTTCGTTTCTTGGATGAAAATTATATCTGGCGTTTCTTGTTTCATTCTATTACTAAGCATTCTCTGCTTTCTCTTACTCCCTAGACCTCTAATATTCCAAGATGTAAACTTCATTATTAAAGATTTGTAAAGGAGTAGCTGGCTAGATCTTTCATCTTACCTGAATCAATCATCAGCTTTCCACACTCCATCAAGAGTTCATTCTGCTTTTTTCTACCTCTTTTCTTGCCTGGGTTTCTAGTGGCTAGTCCCAGAGTAGTTTTCATCGTTTTCACACCTCTGTTGTCCTGCTTATCGATGGTTTTTCCTCTTTCCAGCGCCTTAGCCTGCGTTTTCCATAAAAACAACTGTTGTATTCTGTTGAGCTCTTCTTGAGGTAACGAATCCACTCCTCCCGTGGTTCCCTGTATCAAGAACCCTTCTAGATCTAGGTTTTCTTTGTCAAGAATTTCCTGTAGTTCATGGTCCTCCAGGTCCATCTCATTCTGGGTCATTTCTTGATCCATCTCCAGTTCTGCATCACTCATTATAGCTTCTTTCTGATAATCAATATTTTGTGTTTGTTCCCGGTTTTCTTCCTTCTCCTTTTCCACAGTACTTCCTTCCATTGCTTGATCTCCTTTTGTAATCTCTTCCTCTTCCTCAAGCACTTGGAATTTGTTCTGACTGAACTATTTTCCTTCGTCTTGATGTTGTTTCGGTCCTCTTTTACCTCCTTTACCTCGATTGACCACTTTCTGGAAGCTGTCTGTTTCCTTCATTGTACTAGTTTTGCTCTTGTTTACTTCTTTACTAAGCGGACAGTCTCTAAAAAGGTGTCCATGTTCATGACATTTTCGACATCTGAATGGAATGTGCTCATAGTCTATTGTTTGCACCCATTCTTCATCAAAAACTTCCAAGATCACCTCATCCGGTAGAGCTCCTGATAGATCCATTTCCACACATATTCTGGCAAAGGAAGTATATTTTCCCCTTCTAGTGGCTTCCGAGGCTTTAACATAGCAACCTAATTTATTGCCTATGGCGCCTAACGATTATTTTGCCAGTAATCAAGAGGTAAAGAATAGAGCCTTACCCAGATCGGTACTGAAGTGAAAGTTTCCTTTTCTGAAACAAAATTCATCATCCATGGCCTCATGTAGAGTCCCGCTGCAGCATAGAAGTAAGGCCCTCCTTCAAATACTTTGTCCTTGTCTTCAATATTCGTGAACACCACCGTAAAGAATCCTTTGGACCCAAGATGTAGTTCTATGCTCCCTTTAGGTTTCCAGTGGTATTTAATCCACGTCTGTAAAGCTTTTTCAATGGGCCATACTCCCATGAACTTACAGATGATGGCATACGTCCGCATGTGATCCCTGTGCGCCTGCAGAGCCGGATCATTTAAAATGACCCTGGGAGTTATCTCTGCTTTGGGTCTGCAAGGTCCCTTTTGTTTTTTGTCTTTAGTTCCCTGTTTTTTGTCTTTTGCCTCCTTGTATTTTGTGCCATTCTGTTCCTTATTTATGGCTTCTCCTGTCTCCTCTTCCGTGCTTCTTTTCCCTTCCTCCCCAGTTCCTCTAACATTTTCTAGAGGTTTCTTGCCTCTATTGGCTACAGCCTCCTTATAGGAGGGAGTGGAGCTCCCTCCTCTGTGGCCCCCCCATAAGGTTCACCGACTGCAACTATCTGCAACCTTCACTATTCGACCTCGTTGTTCGTCCTCCGCCCTTCTTCTTTCCCTGTGGTCTCATAGTTAAAATAAACCACGAATGGGAATTTTCCTAGCAGTTGGTATTTATATTTACGTCGTGCCCCAGGTGGGTTAAATCATGGTATGTTTGTTGGAAGGCCCGCGACAGGGTGACAGAGCCAGGTGACAGGCTTTGTTTGTGGCGGTTGTTGTCGATATTCATGTCTCGCCATGGAGCTCTAACTGGAGGATATGTTAAGTTTTATTTCATATGATGGTTGAGCTACGGAATAGGAGATCGAGAAGATGGAATTATTCATGAATTTGAAATTTAACAAAGAAAATAGTGCCTCGACTATTTTCGAATAACAAAGGAATTAGCCGCAAAACAAAGTCCTTGGGACCCCTTTCTTCTACACTGATGACATGGCACAGAGACACATGGCGCAACCTTATTGGCTAACCGAGGTGACATGGACTGCAGGTGGAAGATGACATGGCATGCTAACATCAACTTAATGTCAACAGAGGATGTGACAGTCCAGGTGGACACATGCCATGTTGATTCAACGTCTTTGGGTGACCAAGTGGGCCAGATTCAAGTGACACATGGCACCATTCATTGAGCGACACATGGCATACCGATGATGTATGATGACATCATATTGCCCCAGAGCAAACAAGAAGTGTTTTGGGAGGTGCAAGTGTGATGTTCCCAACAAGAAATAATGCAGCAAAACACATGCAAAACTAGCTACAGCAAATAAAAATTTTGTGTTTCTCAACCATACACAAATAGACACCAGATAGAGACCAAATAATTGAGCCATTATATTAACTTCTGAAATATGAGTACATAAATAAGAGAAGAGGAACCTGGGCTTGCTATTGCAAGTTATGGCAAAAACCCAGGCTGAATGGTTGGCTCTAAGTGCTGGAAAGACTCCTCCAAAACTGCACGCTTCTACTGGCAAACTACTACTACTAGTCGTAGGTGAACAGGTGTTTGGTCCCTTTAAAGTGCTCAAAAAATTATGGCAAATTAACTGGAGCCTCCTCTCAACAAACCCAGAAAACCCAGAAAGAGTTTGGGCTCCCTCCAACTTGCCTCGAGACCCCTCAAGAAATGCGTGCTCCTCCACTAGTCAGTTCTGCGTTCTGCTGGGAATTACCTTTGCAAAATGATGCCCAAATTCACCTCTAGAATAACCCCAAAAACCCTGCACAAACCCCTCAATCAAAAAGTAATCAATTTTTCCTCCTTTTCTCCACACGTGTGGTTGTCCAAGAGACCTCAAAAATGAAGAAGAAGCTTGCTTGATGATAAAAATGAAATGTCACACGATGTATTTATACTCATCGAATGGGCTAAAATAAGACAAGGGACACACCCCTTCACTTGGGTGGGCCCACTTGATTTCCTAGGCCGACTTGCATTCCAAAAATAAAATTTTAATTTTAATTTTCTTTGGCCGACTTGGAGACCTCTTTGGCACACAGGAATACCTCCCAATGATACAAAAAATCAACATGAGGTTGGGCCTTGGGCTTATTGATGATGTTCCCAGATGGAGCCAAGATGCCCCCAGGCTGACCTTGACACTGTTTGATGGATGTTGCTTATACTAGAGCCTGAATGATGGTTTTATCCCTAAAATGACATGGGAGAGCTTGCATGTCATCTTTGGACCCTAACGCTTCAGTGTGATGGTGCTATGTTACTCCTTTTGCCCCTAGAAGGATGACGTTGGGCATAATTATATGATAACATCATGGTTTTGTAGGCACTTTATGGAGGCATATCCATGCACTTTGAGCCTTTCTTAGAGTGAGGAGCACTTAGGGTCCATTTTGTCACTTGCTTATGGCACCTTGAGCATTTATGGAGGATGATGTCATGGTGGAGGGGATTATTTCTTCCACGCGTGACCTATCTTTGGCCTTTATGTTATTTTTTTTAACTATAATGAGGTCGGCTTGTCACCTTAGACTTGTTGAATGTTTAAGCAAACTAGTTTTGGGGATTTGCTTATAAAATTATGGAAATAAGGCATGTTAGACCTCATATAAATAGATGAGGCCTTATTTCATTTTATCATCATCACTCACTCATCACACTCTCTTCTCTTTGGGAGCACACATTAGTCTTCTTGTCTCTATTGTGCCAAGATGTGATCTTTTATGGTGCAAATTTCTCTTGGAGATGGTTTTTGCTTGGAGATGATTTCTTGGGATTGATTGAAATGGTTCTTGTGGAAAATTTTATAAGTTTACCGCATATTTTCTATTTTTTGCGTGTTTTGTTTGTGTAGTAGGGTTTTTAATTGTGCCATGATATAAATTGCTAAACATATCTTGGAATCTTGCACCTCTATGATATGAAAATTGTTTTCCTGGAATCTTTTAAAAGAACTCCAAGTGTGCATCTCTTAAATCTAAAATCTCCCCTCACAAGAGAATTGCTAGGGTTTAGAAGTGGATGCCCTAATCATTCCCCTTATTCAAGAAGGTTGTTTTCATTGATTTTTCCCTAGAAGACTCGACTTGCCCATTTAAAACAAGGCACTAGTCATGGTAGTGTTGAATCTTGATCAAACCTCCTCCTTTAATAAATTTTTCCTTCTTTTTTCTAATTCCTATATATCTATGGTTAGGGCTAGGGTTTTTTATGAAAAATTGCTAAAAGGTGACTTATGTTTGATGTTTTAATGCTCTTAAAGTAGGATATGCATTAATAAATTATATAAAAGCAAAATCTGACATTATGTTAAACCCAACATTTTAGGGCTGACGTCATCATTCTTTTGTTGTATATGCATAGTTTCAGTGATAAAACTCCATTATAAACACTAAATCCTTGGTATCTATTTGAAAGCCTTATCCCTTTGTTGATTTATCATTGAAAGACTGTTATAGAACATTGTTTGTCTTGTCATTGAAAATCTGCAAAACCCTAACTTATAACATCCCTCTAATTGGTCTAGGAATAGAGTACCTAAACGATAGCAAGGATTGCATAAGCCATCTAGGTTCCGCCAGTACTATATCCTAATCTTTAGACCTTAGTAAATCACCTTGAGCCATTCTAATTGAGCATCATTTAGGTGATCCTTTAGGGAAGCCTGCCTTGTGGTTGAATACCACTAAATAGCTGGAGAAACACTGGTGAGGTGACAGTGACAGTCGATCCCTTGTTGCCCTAAGGTCTAGATCTACCTAGTGAGGTTTTGCACTATGGCTGCTAAATTTTGTGGCAACATGCCCTGGATACAACTTTCATTATTTGTACATGAGACAAACAGAACAACATATTGGTCTTTAAAAATTAGGAAAGTGTACTCTTCCAAAAATGAATATATGACAGTGAAGAATCTTAGCCTTGGCTGTTGCTGCACAATAACTGTCACATAACGTGTCAGCTGCTCTAGGATGACCATTTTCTTTTTTCCTCCATGGAAAATAATTTGTAATTTCATTGATAAACAGGAAATTTCATTCTGTATATGCCTCGCTTTGTTGTATATCCATGCAGCAAAAATATCAGCCCTAATCTGTACAAGACCATGTTATGGAGATAGCCGGATGTTTTTCCTAATTGACATCCATCTTATACAAGAGACTTATCAACATATACAAATATTCATACCAACAGGAATATGTACAGTTCCGTATTGACCTTGACAGCCACCAATATATGCTCCATATCCATAGATACAAAAGAAAATACAAAGTAGTCCCATGTGGGACATCATCAATAGTAGAAAAGCCCACATTGTATAGCAGCTAATAAATAGATGCATGAAAATATTCCAAAATCTGCCCTTCCTGATCTTTACAGATATGCCACCTTCGAGGATCCATTTGTAGACCATCTTCGGAAACCCATCAACCTATATAATCCTTTCTCTGAAAATATGATGAAAAGAAATCATCTGAAAAGAGGATTTTAGAGTTTGTAGTTCTGCAAGTATAGGCTGAAAAATGAAATTCCCACAGGTGAACTCACTAGTCATCCATTTAATTGCAACTTGAGAATGACCATAAACCTGTATCTCATGAGCTCCTTTCTTGATAGCCAAGGATAATGCAAGCTTCAGCACCATAATCTCTGCAAAATTATTCGTCCCCCCACCCAAACCAGCTTTAAATTCAATAATGTAGGCTTCGGAAAAATGAACAGTCTCCCCTGCACCACATATTTGAGGATACCCTGGGCTGCTCCATCGAAGAATACCCACGGCTTTGACCTATCCATGCATTCTTCTACTATTTTCCTCAGAAGTTTTTCTTGTCAAACTTGCTTAAAGAATTTAAGAACACTCAAGCTCTGTACAGCTCTTTGTAGAGCAGGGATAAATTTATCTTCAAACAAGCAAGAATTTCTTGCCAAGCAGATTCCCCTTGCAACAATAATGGGAAGTGCTCTACAGTTCTTTATAGCACCATTTCCATGAAAACTTGTGAAACATGTTTCAAGAGAGTTTCCAGACCAATTAAGCTTTAAACCAATATCCTGCTCAACAACTTGCCAAATCTGTTTAGTATAGGAACAAGAAATAAGTAGATGAACAATACAACATCATTCTTGCACAGACAGCACCTGCCTGGCCCATCCTTATTTCTTTTCTATAGATTATCCTCAGTACCTTATTGTTGAGAGATAGCCACATGAAAATTCTCACCTTTAAGGGACATTTGTACTTCCATAACTGCTTCCACCACCAGACTAAATTTTTCACAACTGCCCCTTCACATAAAGCCCTATGCCACAGTTTTGATGTGTACACCCCTCCCAAAGGATTCACATGCCAAAGCAATTCATCAAGGATTATTCTAAGCTTCGATAAGTAACATTCCCATTGCTCCACCTCTTCCCTTTTCAGACCAATCATCTCGTCACTCTTCCATTTTTGTCTCCACACAGTTGTAGAGTCTGCATCAGCTACCTGAGCTAGTGAATAATAATCATTTTCCCTTAAAACTGCTATCAAATTATCTGACAACCAAAAATCCAACCACATCCGACCTATCGATCCTCCCCTAGCTTAATCCTGTGTTCATCCCCCACTTTCCAGACTAGCCATTTGCCAATAATAGCAAAAGCTTTTATGGTAGCATTCCATATAATTGATCCATTATGGAAAGATTTAGACTATCTTATCGATTCATCTACTGAAGCTGGAGCAATATATTTTTGTACAATCACCTGAAACCATAGGCCTTTACAAGTTATAAGCCTCCATTCATTCTTTCCTGATAAGGCTGTAGCAAAATGATAAATATTTTTCAAACCCCACCTTCCCAACTCTTTTCGAACTGCAAGTCTTTGCCACTTTATTAAGGGTGTCCCTCTTTTCTCCATACACCCAGACCATAAAAAGCGATAACTAATCATTCTCAATTTGTCAAGAATACCTCTTTGAATCAAAGCCAGTGTTATACAATATGCCAGGATAGCTTCTATGACTGATTAACATGTCCATTTGCCCCAAGAACAATATTATAATTAACCCATAGTTTAAGAACTAGAGAGATGCAACTTACTGATTTCCATTATCGTACAAGAACAATGCCCTACATGTTGTTTGGATGACTAAACATCTACTAAGAATTGACCCGGATGAAAAGAATCCAAACATTACAAAGAGAATCCCCTTATGGAAATCAACATCTGTGTGAAGGATTCCAAAGTCTAAGGTCACACACATCCCACGTCCAATTATAGTTGTTAGGAAGTAATTTAAGTTCCTGTGCAACGTGCTGGCCTAGAAAGTTTTTAAAAAAAACCAGGCACTAAAATGGTTCCAACCGTGATGGGATTGTCCAAAATGGAATCATGTTTATCATTTCAGAAACAGAATTATATGGACCTTCAATTCCAAATTTGATCTCGTTCCCTGTCCAAGGTCCGAACAAAGTCTAACCCTTTTTAAACAATCTTCCTCCTCCATCTTTCTGACGTACAAGGTCCAAACCAACTCTAACAACAATCTTCCTCCATCTTTCTGACGTACATTCTGCTGGGCCAAATTCTACAAGCAATCTCCAACCAAATTTACCTCCCCTTTTGTGATTTTTGTATGTCTTGGTTTAAGGTTATTTCATAAGAAATCTTGCACTGTAGCAGTAGATCCCCACCCAAACATCCTTTGTACATAGCTTACAAACCAACTTCAGAGTTAGCTCATGACCTCCAAGCCATGGTTGAGAACGTGCGTACTTTATAAGCATAGAGCTATGCCCGCCAAGCTGTGGTTTAGTGGTAGAGATAGGGTGTCACCACGTAATAGACCCATGTTCAAACGTCAGTGGGCTTAGAGCCCCTGGTGATGACCGAGTTTGACAGTCTTACTGCATTATGTGGCATGTGTGTTAATGCAGATGAGATTCACAACTCGTGAATAAAAATGTGTTTCTCATCAACCAAAAAACTAAAAAGCATAGATACTGTCAGGCAGCAAACTTTGCCTGCTCAAAATCAAATCAGATTTGAATCAACTCCTCGGAAGCAGCTCTAAAGGGAAACCAACTCTTCCTGCTAAATATCAAATCATATTTGGATCAACTCCCGGGAAGCAACTTCACAGGGAAACCAACTCTGTTCGCTGATATTCTGTAACAAGATTGTTTGCTTCCAAATTCTTTCCTTTCTATATTAGTCCACTCTTAATAACATAGTAAGTAAATCGTCAGCCATGACACCTTTATTCTCCATTTTCATCTGCAGCTTCATAACCTCTTTAACTTTTCCCTTCTTGCAAAGCCCCTGAATAAGAGCATTGAATATCCTAGCATCTGGAACCAGAGTCCTATCCACCATTTCTTCGAGCATTTGGACTGCTTCCTGCAAATCACCATCCTCACAGAAACCTGTAATGAGTGCTCCGAAAACGTCTGCATTAGGATGTAGCCTATTCCTCACCATTTTCTTGTACAACTGAAATGCTTGTTCTGTATTTTTTCGCCTGCAATAGCCATCAATCAGAGCTGCAAAAGTAGAAGAATTTGCTTCAAAATTCTTCGCTGTCAATTCATTCAAGAGATGATTTGCCTTTCTCATCCTACCTTCTTTGCAGAGTACTCGAATGAGGGCATTGTAAGTGATTAAATTCAGCTGAACACCCTTCTGTATCATTTCCTCGTAAAGCAGAAAACTCATCTCACTATTGTTCTTATCACTGCAAGCATTGATCAGAATATTGTAGGTGACAGTATTTGGACTCAGGCCCGTGCTCCGCATCTGATAGAAAAGCTTGTTTGCATCATGCACTTTGCCCTCTTTGCAGAACCCATGAATGAGTGCATTGTATGTAACAACATCAGACACCAAGCCCATCAATGACATTTCTTTCATGAGTTTCAAGGCAGCCGTCAGAAGCCCTTGTTTGCAATGCCCATCAATCAAGGCATTGTAAGAAACAACACTAGGACTGCAACCCATCTTCTCCATTCTACATAAAACATCTCCAGCCTTCTGCAACTTTCCAGACTTACACAAAGCGTGGATTACCATATTAAATGTGTAGACATTCAGAGGGATTCCGCTGCGAAGCATCTCTCTGTAGAATAGATGAACTAAATCAGTCCTATTCAGTTTAAGGAGAGAGCTGAGATAAGCATTACAGGACTCAACAGTAGGCAGAAATCCATAAGTTTTCATGAAGTAGAATGCATCACGCGCATTCCTGAGCTTCTTTGAATGGGCATAAGTCTTGAAGAGCGCATCAAAGGACCGAGGACTGGAATCACAGAGCCTGTATGTGTTCACCAAGCATTCAAAGATTTGAGGAGCAGGATTCCCCAGCTTGGGGGCCATGATCTTCTTAATCTGATCTTCAGCAGCTTTGAATTTTTTGGCCTTGGTCAGTATGTGAAAGATTAAGCAGTGTGACTCAAGGCTGTGTGTAAAGCCCCTCTGCTGTTCTGCCCAGTTAAAGAATCGATGGGCAAGGAAATAGTCCTTGTGGGTTTTCAGCAGGACATGGCTTACTCGGAATTGGGTGAGCCCAGAGGCCATTTGATCCAGCAAATCCCAGCGGGAATGAATGAGGTTGCTGTAGGCGACATTGATGAAATCTATGTCATGGCCCTTCGCCTCTGGAATGCTCCAGTTGGGTAACGGTAATGATTTCCTTCTATTCATCTTTTTCAATCCACAAAAATCGCGAATGTCTATGGCAGAGCGGCTGTGAGAGGTGGTTGTAATCCAACTGGTTAAAAAAGGGACCGAGACCGAAACCCACTTCAGTGGCTCAATTTTCATCAACGACTTCGTCATCATTAATTGCATGGGATGCAAAGAAACAGATAAGCTGTATTATATACCATAGAAATAGAGGAAAACTGTGAATAAAATGAGGAAACTTGTACCTGTGACTGAAGTGTTATCGGAGGCAAACTCCCTTCAAATATGTGAAAGTGCTCTCAGAAATTAGCTTTTTTAAATAAAAAGCAGCGAGGACCATATCATCACAAAAACGAACGAATACGCCCCGATGCCCATGTAGTGAATTCAATTGATGAGTGTAATTATGAACAGTTAAGTTTGTTTTTGAGCACTATAAAAGTTTTAATATGTTGTTTTTTGTTTTCTCAAATGGGAGAGTAATTATGTTGTTTTTTGTTTTCTCAAATGGGAGAGTAACTAAATTAAGAGGGGTCCTTTTTTTATTGTGTTCGGTGAGAAGAGTGGCAGTGGTCATCCCCAAGGTTAAAAGGTATCTTAGCCATGTATATATAAATGATATATAAGTTAAAGTTTTTAGAGTGGATGATTAAAAATGAATAAGTATTTATAACGAAAATCAGAAACTATTTACAAATTATAATGTTAAATATAAATCTCATTTAGATAAAAAGAGAAGGGATATTGATAGAGCAATGTTTTATTTTAAAGAATAAAGAAGATAATTTGTGAAAACTCCGATAATATTGGCTAACTTCATAAAATCTTAAAACACAGAGAACACATGGGTAATGTTCTCCTAACATTAGTCATAAAATATCTTTATTAATTTTGAACAAAAAATTGTTGAAATAGTGGCTTTAACAATGTGTGATTGATGTTTGAATCATCTTATTTCATGATATGATAGCAAAAGTATTGTTTGTTTATTTGGTAATAAGGACAATTGATCCATAAACTGTTGTAGATATTCCATTGAACATTCGTCACAACAAATCTAATAAAATTATACTTAAAAATCCAAAATCTACATTATTACATTATTATTTCTTTTTATATTTATAGATCTGTACATTATTGTTAGTAGTGTATGCATGTGAATTAAAATTATGTATAAAATAGAATATAATGAAATAAAAGCTCACACACATTTGACACAAGATTTGACATGGGAAACCCTTTTGGGAGAAAAACTTAGCTAGATTGTGAGGTCACTCTGCTTTTTTTCTCTAAATAGAAAATGTTTGTGAGTACAAAAAAGTATGCACTATGGCCTGTGGGCTACTACAATGCACAAGTCCTCTCTGTGTTCTCTATCTCCTATCCCTCTCGGTTATTTTTGCTCAGTTATGAAACAAATGCACTCGAAAGAATGAAAGCCCTTTTCCTCCTACTGGCTTGGTTATAACATAGCTCGATAGCCTACTAGTGGTTAGGTTTGACTACCTCAACTCTTAACCAAAGTGACATTATAGAGTATTCTTCATCATAATCACATGTCTAGCGCCTTTTTCATGAGTAATGGGGGTTGACATGGCATCCTCTTGAATTATGGTGGTGGAAACAGGAAGGTCATCTTTTGAGTGGCATAATCTTTGCATATAGACTTTGATTGTGTTTGATGCCTTGGAATGCTCCCAGAAGTTTTGAGACCCCAATTTGCCAAATTGGGTTCCATCGGTAAAAAGGGTTCTTGAGTTAATTCCTCCACTTTTTCCACTCTAAAAACATCAAGATGAATGACAAACAATATAATGATCCAATTCAGATCACACCTCCCCATTTTGGGAGGCTTTTGGTCCCAAAAAGATTCTACTGAATGAGGTGAGGAAAATTTTCCTCCACCTTCTATTGGGTGTACCATTTAGCTTTGCTTGGAAGTTGTTCTTTCAGCTCAATTTGTCAAATGTCATGTTGCCCTTGTCTTGTAGTTCTAGACCTCTTCTGCAAAAATGTATCTTCTGTCAACTATGCCTAAGCATTTAGTGCCAAACCCTCCACAGAAGGTAGGACATGTTCCTCTTCTTGATCTAGCATGGAAGGCTCGTAGAGTTTCAAATTCTCTACATTCACAACTGAGTAAATATGCATATATGGTGGTAAGTTGAGACGATATGCATTCTCACCCACATTTTCCAGTATTTCGAAGGGACCATACCTCAAAGCCTTTATTTTCTTACTAAGCCCCTATAGCCTCTCCTTGTTTAATTGTAGCTATACTCTATCTCCCACCTTAAATGATTTCTTTGTTTTATTTTGATCATGCTTGGCCTTATATTTCTCATATGACTTATGTAGTGTCTTGTACCTGTATATGGATTTGTTTGATCTTCTCTATAAATTTTTCATCCCTCAAGGCATCTCCTATAATATCTTCCCTCACTCCTCGTTGCCTATATGCAATGTGCAAAGGTGAAGGAAGAAAATATCCAAAACAAGTTTCAAATAGGGACTTTCCAGTAGAAGTGTGGATTGCTTTGTTGTAAGAATGTTGTATATATACTAGATTTTCATCCTGGGTCTTTGAATGCTTCTAGTTGTATCCCCTTAGAAGTTGAACCAAAGTCTGGTTGACTACTTCTATATGCCCATCTATCACTAGATGGAGTGTTGTATATCTCTTCAACTTTGTGTCCATATTCTCCCACAATGTAGTCCAGAATGCACTAAGAAATCTTGTGTCCCTTTCTGAAACAATGCTCCTTGGTATCCCAAAGTGCACCCAAACCTGTCCAAAGTTTGTTGCTTTTTTCCCATTGATAGTCTTTTTATAGGGCATTAGAACAACATCTTGCTAAACCTGTCAACTACCACGAATAGGTAATCATGTCCCTTCTTCATTGTTGGTAAACCTCCCCCAAAGTCCATGGAAATGCTCTCCCAAGGACGAGTGGGTATAGGTAAGAGATGATATAGACCCTATTTCCTGTTGTCAGGCTTGTTGGTACAACAAAGCATGCATCCTCTTATGAACCTAGCTACTTTCTCTTGCATCTTGGGCCAATACACATACCTCTACAAGTTGGCCATGGTCTTCCCTACACCAAAGTTCCCTACAATCTTGGAGGTGTGAGCCTCTCTAATCAAATGAAATTGGTCACCTTTAGGAACATATAGCTTATCCAGCCTATAGATTAACCCATCCTGGAGATGGTAGTCAATGGTGTTTTTGCCATCGTGCACATGACTCTGACTTTTCAACTATTGAAATACCTCCTTGAAGTCCTCGTCCTTTGAATATGCCTCTATGTATGCATCATGGGTGAATGGCTCGATGTGCATAAGTGTCCCTAAAGTTTTGATCTTTGATGTGGGTGGCCTTGAGAGCATGTCAGCCAACTTGTTTATGCTTCCCTTCTTGTACTTAATCACTAAATGAAATTGTTGTAGAAACCACATCCACTTGTAATGTCTGGTCTGTTGTAGCTTACTTTGGGGTTTTACGTACTTTAGTGGCTAGCGATATGTGTGGATTACTATCTCTTTTCCCATCATATAGTGCTTCCACTTCTTCACAACTTGCACTAGGGCATAGAGCCCCTTGTTGTAGGTAGGGTAGTTAAGAATTGCCCCATGAAATACTTCAAAATAGTAGCATATAGGCCTTCCTCCTTGCATCAAGACCACTCCCATAACATACCCACTCACATTTGTCTCCACTTCAAAGGGCTACTACAAGTTTGGTAATGCTAGAACTGGTGTTTGATTGATCTTATTTAGTTCCTCAAAGGCCCTTTGTTGATCATTTCCCCACTAGAAACTCTTGTCACTTATTGCTATGGCGTGGAGTTGCGTTGCTACTATTGAAAATGAGGTTATGAATTTCCTCAGGTATTGTGCCAACTCGACATAACTCCTAACCTTAGAAACATTGGTAGGCACCGACCATTTAATGATGGCTTCCATCTTGGCAAGATCTATCTTCAGCTCTCCTCCACCTATCACATACCCCAAATACACTAAAGACCGATGTGCAAACTCACACTTTTTGAGATTTGTTAGCAGTTGGTGCTTCTTTAATGTCTTCGACACTTACGTCAAATGTGAGATGTGCTCTTCCCAGGTAGCACTGTATACCAGTATATCATCAAATTAAAAAATAACAAATGAATTTATAAAAGGGTGCAGTACATCATTCATTAATCTTATAAATGTAGCTAGTGCATTACATAGGCCAAGTGGCATGACTAACCAATCATACAAACTTTGCATGGTTTTGAAGGCAATCTTCCAGGTATCTTCTTCTTTGAATTGAACCTAATGATACCCAAACTTTAAGTCCATCTTGGTGAAGTAATTTTCTTGCTACAACTGAGCTAGTAGATCATCTATGTTGGGTAGGGGGTACATTTTCTTGAGCGTGATCTTGTTCAGTGCCCTGTAATTTATACACATACGCCAAGTCCCATCATTCTTTGGCACAATGATGATGGGTGACTGATATGGTGATGTACTTGGTCAAATGACACCCTTTCTAGTAGTTGTTACAATTATTTCTTCACCTCACTTGCTTCTATAATAGACTACTTGTACAACTCAATATTTGGCGATGGGGAGTCCAGAGGTAGTTGGATCTCGTGCTCCACTTCCCTTTTAGGTGGTAACAAGTTAGGCTCCTAGAACACATCCCTGTATGCCTGTAGAAACTTTTCCAGTTGTTGTTTTTTTTTCTTAGTACGCCCCTCCATGGATGCCTTACCTCTTATTGACTCTTCTACAAACTGATTTTCTCTTAAAAACAATAAAACATACTTATTTCTAGAACTGATCAAATTTTTAGCTTGGTTGGAACTTATTGGTGATTTTTTTTACTTGCCTTTATGTGTGTTGATGGTGAATGATTTTCCATCCTTGACAAACCGATACTAGTTAGCTCTTTGCATGAATATTGCATCTCACATGGACATTTAGGGACTCCCAAACACGACTCCACATACATCAAGGGGAACCACATCCATTTCTACTTCATCAATAAAATTGGCACTAATAACAAATTTAATTTTGCATTGTTTTGTTACCTTCAACCCTGCATCCTTATTTACCCATCCTAATGGATATGGGTTTGGATGATCATGAACTTCAGACCCCAACTTCTTGACCAGCTCTGCTGCGATGAGATTCACCTACAATCCTGAGTCAAAAAATTCATCAATATTTGTCTTCTTAACCTCTATCTGTATATGGAAGAGTTTGGTCATTTCTTTCTCTTCTTGTTGTTGAAGGCTACTTAGGTTCACCTCCTTTTGCAATGATGTACAAACGATCTTCTCATCCATGTCTAAGTTGCTTTCAACTTGGTTGTTTGAATCAATGGTGATGAGATTCTTCTTCTTATTGTCTTTCTTTTTGTTCTTCGGGTTAAGGTCTGGATGCAACTTCCAATACTTCTCCTCTGTATGGTCGTCAATGTTGCAATGGTTGCAGTGGTTGTTGGGATCTTTGCACTGAAGTGTCATGGTTACCATATTTTTATATTTTACCCCTTTTTCCTTCTTCTTCCCCTCCTTAGAAGTGTCGTGTTGCTTCTTCTGCTTTGATCCACTGGATTTCCCTTTCTTCAAGCCTATGTTCTTTGGGTACTATTCTTGTTCACAAGTCTCGTCCACCAATTTGGGCTTGAACAACATCACTTGCTTCCGCATATAGCTATGTAGACCCCCTAAATACTTTAGGAGTACATCTGGGTTCTTTGGGTAGATACCCAACATTATGGCCATCTTTCTGAACTTTGTGGTGTACTCATGCATGCTTTGCTCCTGCTTTTTCCTGAAGTGGTGGCACAGATCCACTGGTCCTCTACATACCCAATAGGTTAAAACTGTGACTTTATAAGGGTTTTGAATTCCTCCCACTTAGTCATTGGAGGCTCTCCTTCCAACCTCAAGGTCTCAATGTGGCTTTCCCACCAAGTCAGGGCATGACCCTCCAATTTTAGTCGTGGAAATGAAATATTTATTTCCTCCTCTATATGATGAACATTGAAATACACTTCCAATTGTTGTAACCAGTGATTTAGATTTAGAGAATCAATCTCACCATGGTAAGGTTTAATATCAACCTTTACTTCCATTTTGAATAAGGAGTGTGAATGATTCATGGCACTCGAACTGGGTTAATATTTTTTAGGTTCTTTCTTCAACTGGTTCTTTGTTTCTTCTCGATCTATTGATCTGTCCTTTACATTAGAACCCCCATATTCTGTGAATATCCCAAGCTTGTTGCTCAGGGCCATCATTAGGATATTTACATTATGATTTATATATGTGACTTGTTGTTCCAGCCATGAAAACCTCTCCTCTACTGGATCACAAGGTTTATTCATAGATTCGTCTATCATGATTAAGGTTTTATGACTTTTGGCCCAACTAATCTAGATCCCTTGTGAATCTCCACAATATATCCAAATAAAACTACTATGATACCAATATGATCGGTAAATTATCATGGATATTCCACTGGACAGTTTGTCACAACAAATCTGATAAAATTATACTTAAAAATCCAAAATCTACACTATTACAGTTTTATTTCTCTTTATATTTATAGATACGTAGATTATTGCTAATAGTGTATGCATATGAATTAAAATTACAAAGAAAATAGAGAATAGTGAAATAAAACCTCACACATGCATTTGACACGAGATTTGACCTAGGAAACCCTTTCGGGGGAAAACCCCAGCTAGAAGGTGAGTTTGCTTTACTCTCTTTCTCTGAATAGAAAATGTCGGTGATTACAAAGAAGTATGGCATGTGGCTTGTGGACTACTATAGTGTACAAATCCTCTATATGTGCTCTATTTCCTATCCCTCTCGACTATTTTTGCTCAGTTATGGAACAAACACACTTGAAAGAATGGAACCAATTTTCCCCCTAGTGGCCCTACTATAACATAGTCTGATAGCCTACTAGTAGTTAGGTTTGACTACTTCAACTGTTATCCAAAGTTACAATATAGACTCTTCTAGAGTCTTCTTCATCCAAATCAGGTGGCTAGCCACTTTTTCATGAATCATGGGGGCTGACGTGGCATCCTCTCGAATTATGGTGGTGAAAATAGGAAGGTCAACTTCCTAGTGGCATAACTTTCGCATATAGACTCTGATTGATGTGATTCTTGTGTTGTTGGAAAGGTATTTGTGTGTAGTATAGGGAAAAAGGTGCCAATTTAAATCGGAAAATTTTCACCCCCAAAAAATGTCATTTGATTCCTCAAAATGCTCCAATTTTATACCCCAATTTGCCAAACTAGCTCTTGTTGGTAAAAGGGTCCTATGAGTTGATTCCTCTACTTTTCCCACTCTAAAAGCATTGAGATGGATGAAAAAAAATATAGTGATCCAATCCCAATCAACAATGGGTAAGATCCTTTTATAGAAGAAAAGAGGTTGGGATTGTATGATTGTAGTTATTACATAATGGATTAAAGAGTGGCAAAAAAATCATTTTCATTGTTAACATAGCTTCAATATGCATGTAGCAATGATTGTTTATCAGTGTTATTATCTAGGAGAATGATTTAGACATTTAAGGGTGGTAGCAAGTGAAATGAGGGTGGGAGCAAAGATTCGAAAAACAATTTAATTTGAATGATGGTTTTGGCAAAACACTACAATTTTGTTTTATCATATTATCATTGAGCAGCTTAATAAACGTTGATTTTTTGATGCATAGGTTGGAAGTTCTCCTTGGACCATTATGAACAAGATTCTCAAACAAGTATACTGGAGCACCATCACATTCTAATTGGTCCTAAACTTGAAAGTAGGATCCCACATACGAGTAGTTTAATTATCAAAAATCATGCAAACATTGTTCTTGGCTTAGAGTCAAAGATGGTGTAGAAGATACATCTAAAAAGAAGAGGAGAGATCATGTATAAGTAGGGAAAGAATGAATGGAAATGTAGAATGGGGGATACTTAATGTTGTTGTGCTCAACTCACTGATAGTTTCACTCTTAGAAGCATTTCATATTGATTGTTATTTTCACAACAAAGGGTAATAATGGCACAATCATGTTCAATAATATAAGTGGAATTAGATGCAATGAATGCAAATATGGTGATGTTTGATGCAAGGCATTAGTAACTGCAAAGTTCAACAATTTGTTCAAGGTTGTGTCCAAATTAAGCGTCACACAGTACTCCACATCACCCCATTCAAATGTGGTCTTTGGTCGAATGCCGAAGTTACGATGCAGACTCATTCTAGGGGTTAAATATGGAACATAATAGGGTACCAAATTATTGTTAACATTAACAATGATTATTTGTTGACCATTTTTATTGACAAGATCAACATGCTCCAATACTTTTCTGATTAGAAGTTCACGTTTTTCTATAACCATGGCCAAATAAAACCAAGACATCACCCTCAAACAAATTCCTCAATCTATGTGTGCAAAGTTGAACAATAAAGGATGGTGCTTGAATGCATTTAATGCTAAAATGGACTTTTTTCTCTTATTGGCTTCTACATGAAACTCTAATGAGCTATATGAGTACTAAGAATAGTTGCCAAATAAAGATATGCATAGTTTTCATACAACAAAATTATTTCTAGTGGTATGGAGTTTGAAATTTTTAAAGTATTGTTAGGATGATAAGGATTAAGGTACCTTAACTAGTATAAAGAAGAAAATAAACATTGTTAAAATAAGAACAAATTCTCATGAACTCCATAATGAAATTGTGCATTGGTCAATTCTCAAAACATCATGGGATTAAGGACTCTGTCACTTTCATAGCACTAAGAGGGTTTAAGATGAAAATAACTTTCTATAAGATCATCTAGCTTATACTCAAATTAGATCTAAATTTCAAAAAAATTGTCACACTACCAACCTTATTGAACTTTTAAATCAACAAAACTATGATAATATGAGAATACCTCTCTTAATGTTTTTCAAGCATAGAAATAAAAATATAAAGAATTTAGATTGATCTCTTACCTTCTTAAAGTTCAATAAACCATATTCGGTCTTAGTGGATGTTAATCGTCATCATCATCATCATGTATACTTGTTGTGTCATCATTGGTGCTAGGGAAAGTGTATGAAGAGTTTATGTTTAGCACACTACAAATGTCCAAAAAAGAAGAAGATAAAATAACTATACAAGAAAGTAGCCCATAGACTGTAGAATAGACGACGATGGAGTGTATTGTTAAGGCACTTTGTGATGTGAAGGTCATCAATTCGAAATTTTGTGGGAAAAAATCAACCATGTTAAGGGCTAGTGTGGCCTAGGTTGGATGTGTTCCCTAGGTGATTTTGACGGCTTAGATGCCCTTGGGTCACGGTTTCTCAAGCCAAAGGTTAAATGTGCAATCATCTTAGGACTCACACAACTTAGCAAACAAAAAAAATGATAGTTATACAAGAAAGTAGAGTGAGATAACATTTTTTTAAGTATTCATGTGGTAATTGTGGACTGGGAGAGTGACGATTGTTAGGATCATCATTGGAGGAATCATTTTTTGTAATTATGCAAGTAGTGGACATTACAATTAGTTTTTTGGTGTGGATCTTTCAATTTATTTTTCATGTGGATTACAATGACCATGAAGCATACGAGATATGTAGTACATCTAAAACCTAGAATTAAATTGTAAAAGGAAAAAACTATGCATAGGTGACTAGAAAACCTTACCAACTTGTCCCTATGTTTTATTTAGAACAATCCAGTATTGTTAGCACCAAAAGAATCCATGGTAGATACCATACAACAAACATGAGGTTATAAGTTTGTAGAATTGTACTCATTAATGAGTAATAAATGAGTTGGAAACATTTTATAAAACTTTAAAAGAGATTGCATGGTTTTATAGCATGGAGTGAATGGAAATGGGAAATTTTAGGACATTGGATGTCATGTCCCTTTCCAAGTAATCATTACACGAGGCTGACTTATTATCCTACTTGTTTCTTGTAGGCTATATTCAGAAAAGGGGATCAATTAATTTAATTATTTAATATCGTTTATAAAGTGGTTTTGAGTAATTAAATTAAAAAGGTGTTATTAAGTGACTAGGGAGAAATAAGGAAGAAAAATTACATAATCACTTATTACTTAATTGAGTGGGAAGATGAAGGGTTAAGAGAAGTTGAAGAGCCATGGGAAAAATTATAAAAAGAGAATGAGAACTCACATTTCATTATGCATTGGTTATTTTTCTAAATTTATTTTAGTGATTTCTTGGAGCTTTTGAGTAAAGGGAAAAAACCCTAGTGAGGATTAGCTTCATTGGTGAAACATATCCACCCTAGTTGATCAAGATTCATTTCAATGGTGATACACATCTACCCTATCTTTTCAAAAATGAAGAATCATTCAAGTTCTTCACTGGTGCTCATATTGAAGGAGAAGCTACATTTTACCGAAGACCATGGGAGCTTGAAGAATAATTGATTCATCTATTTTGCAGCAGCTCTGGTTCCTTTGGAGGCCAAAATTTATTGTGAAAACAAGATTTAAATAAGAAGGCCTAATTTCATTGAAGAAACCTTATTGTTTTTGGGGAGTCCGAATTTCTTGGAGAGGCCACATTTATTTTGTGAAGAGTGAATTTATTGTGGAGGTCGAGTTATATCTTGAGAGGCCAAGTTTATTCATAGGAACTCATATTTTTGTGGAGGCCGAATTTAATTGTAGTAGCCAAGTTCATAATTTGGAGGCTAAGTTTATCATCAAGGAGGTCACATTTGTTAATGTAAACATTGCATTTATCCTTGTGGACATCACAACTATCTCGTGGAGGTTGTATTTATCTTTTGGAGGCTGAGTTCATCATTATGGAGGTCACATCTATTATTGTGAAGGTTGCATGTATCTTTGTGGAGGTTGCATTTGTCCCTAAGGAGATCGGATTAAATTAAAGGGGTCATATTAATTTTGTTGAGGTCGAATTTCCTTAAGAGGACTATGTTCATTCAGTGGAAGCCGATTTCTTTTGTGAAGGTCGAAGTACCTTAAGAGGACTATGTTCATTCAGTGGAATTTGATTTCTTTTGTGAAGGTCGAGTTAATTCTGGAGTTTGATTCATCTAGAGTAGGTTGTGCCATTTTGCGAGAGCTATTCACTAGTTCTCAATATTAATCTTTGTATGTAATTTCATGATCAAATTTAATAAAAATTTGGCTAAGATATTACTACTCATTTGGGATTTTTTTTTTGTTAAGCTTGGCACAACCTTTCATTTTCTATTCCATCATAGGCAAATTTACACCACATAGATTGGCTAGGTGGCCTCAACTTGCCTAATGGGAAACCAAGTCTGTTGGCCACCTATCCGCATTGTAAGCCATCCAAAACAATAAAGTTTCAATCTCTCTAGCCAAGTTATATATGTTTATGTTTCTTGACCATACTCTATATTTCTATCCATACATATACTTGCATGACAAAAAGTAGATGCTATCCGCATATAAAACAAAAGTAAACATGGGAGAATGACTAGCCCTTCTGCTCCTCCGACGCCGATTACACTTGCATGGGGTCCTTAACAGTTTCTCCAGGCATCTCAGACAGTTCCAGGATGCATGGAATATGTCTTTCAATTATGTCCAACCTAATATCTTGCTTATGGAGTTGGAATTGAATTTTCTGCAGGTCTTGTTTGTAGCTTGGCATACCTTGGAGAGAAACCGCCATGCCCACTGAGATATGTTCCATAGCCTTGCCCAACAAGATTTTCATCAGCTAGTAGAGGTATAAGGTCTTCTTAAATTGTGTTATCCTGCCTCTAGTGTTCCCAGGATCTGGGACAAGGGTCCTCCAATTTTCCATATCCTCCTCAGTCTCATTGCCCTGCTTAATTTCCTCCTCCCATTCCTCTAATAGATTTTGGATGCCTTCATCCGTACCCTCGCGATATGCCTCAGTGGCTTCACTGATAAGATGTTCTACTGATTTCCTCCCTCTGTGGGGCTAAGACGTGCTCGGGTCCTTATCCTTTATGGGCTCTCGGTCCCGTCTTCCATGTCTGCGACCTTTCGCAGGCCGAGCCATGTCAAAGATGCCCGAAACCTGTTCACAGCAATAATTTGTTAACCGAAAGCAATTTGACATAATATGGCATTGGTTGCTTCCCTGAATTGAATTATCGGTGCAGTCTGCCTCCCCACGCTCCTCACTTTTCCTTTTACTATCAGTACCATAGCCATAATAAACGGAGATCCAGCCCCAGAAGGGGTCGGTCTCCAATTCCCTTCTGTCATCTCACACCTCCACTCTTAGTGCCTCCCATACGCAGTCAGGTTGGCATTCCCTTGCCAAGGCCATGCAAGTGAGCCCAACCTCAGACCGACAGGTTTCCATCCATGAATTGCAGACCCTTTCCCCTCTGCCCAATAAACTAGAGCAAGGCCACTGTCATTTTCATACCCGACTTCCCACTCAAGGGCCCTAGCAATTCTTTTACCGCAGGAACTTCTCACAATACCCCAATAATTGCAGCGGTTTCAGCAGCGGGACCAAGCTCCTATACAACATAGTAACTGACCCCCACTTCCCTCAGCATCAGACTCATGGCCTCTACCTACCTGACCCCTTCGACCAGCCCCACGCAACCCTCAGCGTGCTGTACCCAGGTTCCCAATTCGAAACAACACAAGGTCAAGACAACAAAAGGCAGAGGTGATACTCGACAAGCACAATACATAGACGTAGAACCAAGCCAATGCAACTAGTCGCCACCTCCATTTCCCCCAGCATTGCTCAACCTCCTAATTACCATTCCTATTTTTCCCCTTCTCCCCCCAGTAGAAACCCAACCAGATCGTCATTGCAATGGAGGAGAAGAGCCAAGAAACATACTCGTAAACGATTGTAGGTCGTCTCCAAGCTTGATGCTAAGGATTTCAATGCCCTCCCTTTCCCCTGCACCAGCTCCTTTGTCCGCAAGAAAACTCACCATGATTACCCACCTATCTTCCCTTTGCTCCTATAAATCTTGCCCCTCCACCATCTTCTCTGCCACCTTTCCCACCACCCTTGCATGCACTCGTGCCAAGGGCCACCGCACCCATTGCTTTGAGCGTGTGGGGGGTGGTGGTATGTAAATCATAGGTACACTTCATTAATTTCTGCAAGTTGTCCCAACCACCAGCACACACCCTAATCGGGGTACTCATTTGGGAATTTTATTGAGTAATGGTTTTATATTTAATTGCATGCTAAAAATTTGAATAAATGTCTCTGTTGTAAATGCTTCATTTTATTCACATACAAAGTGTTTGAAGAAATGTTTGCATGCACAATATTTCTCAAAATGCATGAAAGAGAAATTTAAAAATGTTCCAATTTGATTTGGAATATTTGAACAAGGTACATTACAATGGTATTAAAGTTGGTTTTCCTACCAACCTATGAGTGTGTGTTATCTTGATGAACTTAGAGGATAGGGAATACATCACCAATAGGAGAGAGAAAGGGTAAATACAATCTTCATTTAGTATCAGAAGAAGAAGAAGAATAAGAAATGGTTTTAAAAAAATGAATAGAAATTTGGGAGTTTTATGAATGCCTTAAATGACTTGGGAAGATGGAAGCAAGAGTTAGTACAAGTTATTGCTCAATATTTGGCAAATATTCATGGGAACCAACACAATGCTAGCAACAATGGCGTGGGAGGGTCAAATGGTCACCATGGATATCATGTTAAGGGAAGAAACACCCATATTCCATCCCAAAATAATCTTCAAACCTCAAGTAGAGAAACATCTAGATGTATCTTACCAAAGTTCTTGGAGGAATAACCAACAAGAAATCAGGGACAGCAAGGGCAAAGCGATGGATTTTTAGATTATTTAAGGGAGTATCTAGCACTTGGGGAGGAATTTCAGGCAACCATGATCTTACAAGACTTTTGTACTATCAAGTACATGAACAGGCTAAGGGTGCACAAAATTATGAGCTTCCAAGAAAGTTATAGAAGTTATATGTTCCTTCTTTTTATGGATCATTCAATTGCACTACTAGGGTGTGGGTATAGAAATTGGACACATATCTCCAACTCAACCCTGTGACAGAGCTTAAACTCGTTATTTTACCACTATGCATTTGGAAGGAGAATCTCATGAGTGGTGGTACCATGAGCTAGTCACCCTAGGGCACTATAGTATCACCTCATACCTAGAGTTCACACAAAGGTTGATTGGCCATTTTGATAATAAGAACCAAAAGATACACTTAAAAGAGCTAGCAAAACTCAAGTAGATATGGATAGAAAATGCATACATTTCTTAGTTTCAAAGGCTAATAGTCATGGTGACAGATGTGTTGGAGGCCAGATTGACTATGTTATTCATTGACGAATTATATGAACCCCTATGTGGTTGGGTTAAGTCCTTCAAACTAGATTCATTGCAGGATGCCATCATTGGGAAATGGGATATGGAGGGTGAATTGCCCAAAGATAAAAGTAATCTCCAAACCCTCCCCTCCTCAGAAAAACAAAGATAAGGAGCCCTTCTAGAAGGAGTGGTTCGAAAAAAATAAAAATAAAAATTTGGATGAGGAGACTCAAAATGAACTAAGAAGGAAGAAAATATGCTTTAATTTTAAGGAGCCTTGGGAACTAGGTCACAGGTGCATGGGAAAGGGCAAGGTGTATTACATAGAGGTGCTTTTAGACATTGATGGGGAAGAAGAGGTAGGATAAGCTCAAAAGGATGAGCATATCATTACTAGGGATGGGAAATCACATGTAGCGATAAAGGGTGGCACTATAACAACACTTCCAGGTGTTACTAGATATCACACCTTCAGGATCAAAGGAGTAGTTCATGATAAACATGCCACTATTTTGATTGATGGTGGGGAACCCACAACTTCATTGACTCAACATTAGTAGTCGGGAGAGGTATACTAATAAAGGACTTTGAGGGATTTGATGTGGACGTAGTTGATGTGTATGGTATGGCATGCACAAGGAGAATTCCACAATTAGAGTTGAAGATGGATACCTACACTGTGACCAATGATTTATATGTGGTGGAGTTGGCAAACATCAATCTCATATTGTGTGTTCAATGGTTATTTTCTATAGGGAGACATTGTAAGGACTAAAGGACAATGGAGATGGAGTTCACTTCAATAAATGGTAAAAAGGTACTTCTGATGGATATGTCCAATGGTGCTCCTAGAATTGATACGGCTAAATAGATGGAGAACATATTCAGGCATGGTGATATATCTTGGGCAACAAAGTTTTTGATCACAACACAAAAACATTAAGCTAGTAGCGAGCATTATCTTGTAGACACACAAACATTGTTGCACAAACATCAAAGGATGTTTGGGGATATCCCTCCATGGAGACCTCCTGGCAGAGGCTTTGAGAACACCATTGAGTATATGAAGGGAAAGAAAAACATTGTTGCATATCCCTTTCTAGGATACCAACAACATGATCCCTTACAAAGATTTCAATTGATTGGAAATCCCACTTGGTGGTGGAGTATTCCAAGAATAAAATTACTTTTGAGTTTATGGATGGACACATTCAAGATGATAGGTACGAAGTCATGGATGACATTATCTTCTATAAATATAGGATTTACTTAGTCCCTGGGTTCATACTCAAGGAAAATATTATGAGATCTATTCATGATTCATTATTAGCAGGGTACCTTGGGTACTTCAAAACTCACCAATAGGTTAGAGAGAGGTTTTATTGGAAGGGACTGAAGGACGATGTGCTAAGATATGTTAGGGAGTGTATGAATTCTCAACATAACAAGTTAAGTATGCTTATCTTGTAGGTTTATTGCAGCCCATGCCAACTCCAGAGCAAAAGTGGGAGAGTGTATCCATAGATTTCATCACAGGTCTACCAAAGGTGCAAGACTAAGATTTCATTTATGTAGTGGTTGATCGGTTGACCAAGTTCATGCATTCATTTACATTTTCATCGAAGTATAAGGTAACACAAGTGGCAAAGTTGTTTCTCAAGGAAATGTTCAGACTCCATGGGTTACTTAGCTACATCAGTAGTGATTGAGACTGCCAGTGATTGGTACAATAAGTTTCTCAATGCATTTGGCATGAGCTATTTAGGTTGGTTGGAACCAAGTTGACTCTTAGTACCACTTATCACCCTCAAACGGTTTGAAAAACTAATATTGTGAATAAATGGGTTGAGGGGTATCTACATAACTATGTTTCAGGGCAGTAGAAGTCTTGGGGTAAGTGGTTGCATCTAGGTGAACACTGCTACAACACCACCTACCATATGTCCATTGGTATGACATTGTTTCAAGCATTAAATAGATATGATGCTACTTCATTCGAGGACTTCGAAATTGGGAGTAGAAAATGTCCTCAAGGCTCTTAAGGAGAACTTGCAGGATTTCTAGGATTAGTAGAATATTTATGAAAACAGGCATGGGGCTAAGTGAAATTTAAGGTAGGAGCCTTGGGTTTTCTAAGGCTGTAGCAATACATACATTATTCACTTAAGAAAAGCAGTGTAGAAAAATTAAAATTGCATTTTTATGGTCCTTGCAATGTAATAAGAAGATTTGGGGAAGTGGCTTAGAAGCTTGAGTTTCCAGAGGGTAGCAAGACCCATATATTTTTCATGTGTCATGCCTTATAAAGGAGCTGGGGGAACAAGTGATTATTTCCAAATCTACCCCCAATGGATCATTATGAGTTGTGGCCTTCGACTTCACCAAGGATTTTTATGAGGAATGGTTTACATCTTTTTGGTATGATATACTATGACAATGATGTTGGGTTCATCTGTGTTAGGATGGTACTTTGGTTATATGTTGGAGCATTCTACAAGTATACTTTGGATCTTGGTATTGATATGTAGATTTTAGATTGCTTGAGGGTAAGCGATCTTGGGAAGGGATAATTGTAATTCCCCTTTCCAAGTAATCACTATAGGAGGGTGACTTATTATCGTACTTGTCTCCCATAGGATATAGTAAAAAAAGGGGATAAATTAATTTAATTATTTAATGTCATTTATAAGGTGTTGTTGAGTAATTAAATTTAAAAGTTGTTATTAAGTGACTAGAGAAATAAGGAAGAAAGCCTTATAAAGTCACTTTAAATTATCTAATTGAGTGGGAAGATGAAGAGTCACGAGAAAAATTATAAAAATAGAATGAGAGCTCTCTTTTAATTATGCATTGGTTATTTTTCTAAATTGATTTTGGTGAGCTCTTGGATCTTTTGAGTAAAGGATGAACACCCTAGTGAGGATTATTTTCAGCCGTGAAACTTATCCACCCTAGCTTATCAACATTGGTTATAGTGGTGAGACATATCCACCCTAGCTTGTCAAGAAGGAAGAATCATCCAGGTTCTTCACATGTGCTCATATTGAAGGAGAATCTACACTTTACCTAAGACCATGGGAGCTTGGCGAAGAATTGATTCATCTATTTTGCAGTAGCTTTTGTTCCTTTGGAGGATGAATTTTAGTGAGGGGACCAAGTTCATATTGGAAGGCTAATTATCATGAAACTGAGATTTAAATAAGGGTGTCAAATTCCTAGTTGAGGCCAAATTTCATTGAAGAAATGATATGGTTTTTGGGGAAGTCGAATTGCTTGGAGAGCACACATTTATTTTGCGAAGAGAAATTTATTGTGGAGGCCGAATTTAATTGTTGTAGTCAAGTTCATAATGTGGAGGTTGAGTTTATCATTGAGGAGGTCCCATTTGTTATTGTAAATACCACATTTATCCTTGTAGATGTCACTGTTTTCTAATGGAGGTTTCATTTATCTTTTGGAGGTCAAGTTCATCAATTTGGAGATTGTATATATTATTTTGAAGGTTTCATGTATCTTTGTGGAGGCTGCATTTGTCCCTAGGGAGATCAAATTTAATTAAATGGGTCGTATTAATATTGTTGAGGCCGAAGCTCCTTGAGAGGGTTGTGTTCATGTTGTGGAAGTTGAGTTCTTTTGTGAAGGCTGAGTTGATTGTGGATTTCAACTCATCTGGAGGAGGTTGTGCCATTTTACAAGAGCTCTTCACTAGTTCCAACAATTAATCTTTGCATGTAATTTCATAATCAAATTTAATTGAAATTTGGCTAAGTTATTGTTGCTCATTTGCGAATTTTATGTAAAGATTTTGTATTTAATTGCATGCAAAATGTTTGAAGAAATGTCTCTACTATAAATGCTTCATTTTATTTGCATACAATGTGCTTGAAGACATGTTTGCATGCAAAGTGTTTCTCAAAATGCATGAAAGAGAAATTTAAAAAAAATCAAGTTGATTTGCATATTTGAACAAGGTAGATGACATTGGGGGAAAGAATACAAGAAACAAAAAAAAGATAGTAATATTATGAGTGGGGATAAAAAAAACAAACAGAAAAATATGAATTGTGTTCATTGTTTAATAGTGGTGTCTCTCCAATTGGAAGAGGAGCCATAGTCTTATATAGAAGAAAAATAAAAGTTGCTTGAGTCACTGAATAGTTATGGACATAGTACAAAACATGTGAAAAGCCCGAGAAATCAAGTATAAGAATGAGAGATCTAATAAGGCAGTAGAAACATTATCTATGTGAATAGATATAACACCCTAGCCTTGAATTACCCACTAATATTGTAATTAATTATGCTAATGATGCCTTTGTGGGCATGTAAATGTAAATGATAAAGGACCTAAAACAATTGTAATTATATTGTTAATATAGAATTCAAAACAATGGATGAAGAGGTGGAGCCTTAATACGAACCATGAGATTCCATAACAGTGGGGGGATATGGTAACAAACCTAACATGGAAATAATCCCTGTGAATAATTATGTGGCTAAGCCAAATATTTAGAATATTCAAGATTTGGCAACTTTCCGAAGAAAATAGCTAATGGGAAGGTGTGGTAATTGAACTACTAGTTTCCACAGTTATGGAAGTAGTTGGGTTATACCCAATTGTCTCATTCAAGGTATGGGAATAATACCCATCTAGAGAATGTGAGGGTCTGACCAGGAGCTTCTAATCTGGCCATGAATTTGGTGTATCTAACACAAAATTGAAGGAGGAAGAAACCCATTAGGGAGATGGAGAGAAGAAAACCTGACCTTAGGATCATCCACGAGTGGTGTTATGAAACCAGCTCAAAAAAAGATAGAAAAGATAGATCAACGACTTAAAAATTAGCCTTTTCGAGGAGGCAACCTCCTTTACATTACACAAATGAATAATTCTTGGATGATACAAATGACAAGGCCTCCTTTCAATATATAGGAGTCTAAGGGTTCCCAATACAATCAGAGCCTACATAACAATAATATTGTAGGGGCACAACAATAAAATAGTGGGCTTCTATGGGGCATAATAATAACAACATGGGGACTATATGGGCACAATAATACAATAAGGGGATTTCACTAATAACAATAAGGGGTTACACTAGTAGTATAGGGACTTAACATGCCCCTCTCCTTAAAAAAGTGTTGTCATCAACGCTTATGTAGTTCTGGATGCTTCTATATAAAATTCTCATCCTCCCAAGTGGAATATTTAGCGGTTAAGTTCTTCCACTTGATGAGATACTTTAAAATTGATCGATTTTGTAGCTATCGGTTTCTTGTTTTTGTGACTGCTTCCAGTTCCAATATGGTTTTTCCTTTCTCGTCAAGTTCTGGAAATATTGTTTGAACTGGGATCTTCTCACCTATAACCTTCTTTAAGCATGAAACATGGAAAACTGGGCGTACTCAGGAAGATGCAGGGAGCTCCAATTTGTATGCCATAGTACCAATCTTTTGTAACACCTTGTATGGACCATAATACTTTAGTGATAATTTATTATCCTTCTTAGCTTGCTTGAGGGACATTTGTTTGTATGGTTGTAGTCGTAGAAACGCCGAGTCAACTACATCAAAACTTCTTTTGCTACGATGTTGATTTGCCTGTTGTTTCATTCTATTATGTGCCAAAGTGAGGTTATCCTTTAAGAGTTTGAGAACTTGTTTTTGATGCTCGATGTGATCTTCAACTGCTTGAACCTTAGAATTTTCTTTTAAAGATGATGTGATGGACGGTGGATGATATCCATAAAGTTCCATAACTGGGGTCATTTTTGCTTGAAATGAAGAAGGTGTAGTGGTAAGGCCAAAAGGCATGACCAAAAATTCATAATGGCCCTCATGAGTGCTAAATCTTGTTTTTGGAATGTCTTCAGTCTTCATTCTGATTTGATGATATCCTAAACGAAGATCCAACTTGGTGAAGTAAATTTCTCCATGTAATTCATCCAATAATTCATCAATGACATGAATGGGAAATTTATCTTTAATAGTAAGCTTGTTGAGCTCCCTATAACCCACACACATGTGCCATGATCCATCCTTCTTGTGTACCAATACCATTGGAGTATAGAAATAACTTTGACTAGGTTGAATTATACCAACCTCTAGCATTTCTGCAACCATACATTCAATTTCACTCTTTTGGGCATATGGATATCTATAAGGCCTGATGTTTGGGGGAAAACCTCTTGGAATCAAATGAATAGCATGATCATGATCACGAATAGTTTGGAGGCCTTTGGGAGTCTCAAATATCTTGGAATGATTGTCCAAAACGTTTTGGGGATCTGGAGAAATATGATTTCGATGTGGGAACCTCTAGTGAACATAATTTTGCAATTATGCCCCGTTGTTATTTCTTTAGAAGATTTGTCATGTTGTTAGAGCTGATTGTCTTTCCCGGTTTCCCTGCGATACCCCTTAATTCAAATTCCTTTTCTTCCCAACCAAAATTTCAAGAAAAGTTCTTGAAAATTAAAAGCTATCGTACCCAAAGATTGTAGCCATTGGACTCCTAGTACAACATCTACACCACCCATTGGAATGGAGAGCATTGGACTATTCAAGACATATTCTCCCATGGATAGCTTGATATTATGGCACTTTCTAGAGAAATTTATGGTTCCTCCATTTGAAACCATTACTTGACACTCTGGTGCTGCATATAGGAAGCAATTCAATTCCTTGGCTATCTTACAATGAATACAATTATGGGTACTACCCAAATCAATCAACACAATTACCTTTTTCTTCTTGATATTCCCTTCTATCTTGAGAGTTTGAGGAGTGGTAATTCCTGTCAATGCATTACAAGATATGTTCAGATTCATTTCTTTTTTCTATGGGATTGGTTCCTGGTGTATATCCTCTTCTTTTGACATTTATTGTTCCTTTTCTTGCCCATATTCCCCATCTACGTAAATTAATTTCTTCTCAGCACACTTATGACCTTTAGTGTATTTTCTATCATAATTGTAACAAAGCCCTTTTGCTCTTTTTTCTTCCAATCGTTGTGGTGTCAACCTTGTAGGTGGTTAAAGGCTAGGAGCAACAACACTTCCATATTTATAGTTGTGAGTGGTAGGCTTCCTTGTTGCCATAATTTTTCTTTAAATTTTTCTTGCCAACCTAAATGCCTTCTCTAATGAATCAAGTTCCCAAAGGTGAACCTCATGTTGGATGTTATCCTTTAAATTCCCTATGAACACATCAATCCTATGCTCCTCTGAAATATCTTTTACCCTTATATTCAATTTTTGGAAGTCCTCAATGTGCTCCATCATTGAACCCTTTTGTTTGAGATTTATCACTTGGCTCAAAAAGGTGTTGCTTTTTGTATCCTCATAATGTGCTATCATTTCTTCCGTAAAAATTGCCCAAGTGACAATTTGTTTATGATAGCAAAGCCATCGATACCATACAAACTGATTTGGTTCCAAATATAAAGTTGTAATGCGTACCTTTTGTGTGTTTTGCACATTATGGAGATTGAAATATTGCTCCATCTATAATATTCATGTTACAGGATCCTTGCCACCAAACTTCCTCATATCGATCTTTGGAACATGTTGGGTCTTCAATCCAATGTTAGAGTCTATGAAATCATGATTAACATTTCTTTTGTTCTCATCATGAGTTTCCTTTACTACCCTTTCGCCATTAGTAAGCATTTCTTGTAGCAACTTTTTCAAATCTTTTTTTCTTCTATACCATCCATCTTAGCTTCCACGTCATTCATCTTAGCTTCCACAACATTCATTTTAGCTTCCAAGCCTTTATTTAAACCATCCATCTTAGCTTCCACGTCTTTCTTTAAACCATCCATCTTAGCTTCCACGCCATCCATCTTAGCTTCCATGCCTTTCTTTAAACCATCCATCTTAGCTTCTGTTACTTTTTGTGAGAGTGAATTTTGTTGCACTTGGTCTCGTAATTTTGATATGTCATGTTGCATTTCTTCCTCTTCTTCATGAGTCATGCTAGAGATTTCAGGTTGCTTACTAGGTGTTTCCATTTTCTTTCTTCGAGGAATCAATTAATGATAGTAATTCTTCACTATGCCCTTTGAATTCCTTCAAACTAATTTTTCAACCAAACTTATGCAAAATTTAAAAAAACCTACACACATTTTTTCACTTTGTAGGAGCTCGATAGTGAATCTATTGTATCTCTATCATTTTGGATCTCCAAGGTCTTAAATTGTGTCCTGCAGTAGCTCTCTGAGTCCTCTTTCCAACCCTGCAATTCTAATCAATATTGGATTCTCCAAGGAAGAGTTATGTCAAATCTCCCACAATGACCTGATTATAGATTGGTTCAGTAGAGAAAACTTTTATGAAGTACCACGTGTCACGGTTTCGACCTCAGGACCTGAAACTGAGACAAATAAAACTATAGGTTGTCCTCTTTTTGTAACATTTTACGAAATTTCAATTTGATGCTCAGAGAGAAAGTTATGATGATTTTCCCTAGGTCACCTGTTTGGGATGTAATTCGGGAGCCTGCAAAAACCCTAAATGTCTTGGATCATATCTCTGAAAATATAGCGAAACAAGATCTGAAATTCAGGCCCAAGCTTCATTAAGATTTCGGCTCAAAATGTTTTAATTTCAGAGTCTGAACCTTCGTAAAAAAAAATTATAGTGAAAATCCCACGATGACCTGTTTGTGATGGAATTCTGGAGCTTGCAAAAACACTAACTTCCTTAGATCATATCTCCGAAAATATAGCGAGACAAGATCTGAAATTCAGACCCGAGGTTCAGAATGATTTTGGCTCAAATGGGTTTTTTTTTATAGCTTCTGAAACTTCATAGAGAAAAATTTATAGCGAAACTTCCACGATGACCTGTTTGGAGCAGTGAAACCCTAGAATCTAAAGCTTCTGATACCAAATGTTATGAAACCAGCTCACAAAAAGATAGAAAAGATAGATCAACAACTTAAAAATTAGCCTCTTCGAGGGGGAAATCTCCTTTACATTACACAAATGAACAATTCTTGGATGATACAAATGACAAGGCCTCATTTCAATATATAGGAGTCTAAGGGGTCCCAATACAATCAGAGCCTACATAACAATAATATTGTTGGGGCACAACAATAACAATAGTGGGCTTCTATGGGGCATAATAATAACAACATGGGGACTATATGGGTTCAATAATACAATAAGGGGGTTGCATTAATAACAATAAGGGGTTACACTAGTAGTATAGGACCTAACAAGTGGAGAGTTGAGGAAACTCTCATGTGGAAGAAATGAAAGGAATAGTTAGCCATAAAATCAAGTACATAAGGGAAGAGATCAATAGATCCCAAATTGACTTATAAAAACAAGTGTAAGTGTCCCAAAACTTGAGCTATTATGAAAAGTTGTTTTTTGGGTGATTGTTGGGTATGGCACTAAAGCATTAAGAGAGGAGGACATAAAGGGAGTGATGAAGTAGTGAAGGGGATCCTTTGTGTTGTGTAAGATACTTGAGAAACACCCATGGTTAAGTGTGCACTTATAGCTTATGGGGTTTTTGAGGGCGAATTGCTAGTTTTATGTGGGTGAAAATAGAGAGACCTTCATCCTTACACCACTTATAGCTGAGAGAAAGAGAGTTTCTTTCTGGGTGCTTATTGGGCAAGGAAATGAACACTAAGAAAGGGGATGTCATTGAGGGACTAGTAGGTAGTGAAGGGGGTTCCCTTTGTTCCATGTAAGATAGTTAAGAAACCACTCATAACATTTGGCTAAGAAACATCCATGGTTAATTATGTGCTTATAGCTCATTACATTTTGAGGGGAACTTGCTAGTTCTGTATGGATGAAAGAGAGTGGCCTTCATCCTTACACCATTAATAGCCTAAGAGAAAACTATTTTCTTTTAGGTTTCCTAATGGGAAGAAAAATGAGCACTAAGAAAGGCGTGGTCATTTAGGTACTAGTGGGTAGTGAAGGGGGATCCCTTTATGTTGTGTAAGATAACTAAGAAACCACTCATAACATTTGGCTAGACTATAGGCTTAATGGCATTCTAAGATAACTTGTTGAGTTTGTATTGATGAAGGAGAGTGCCCTTCATGAATCCACCTTCAATGACTGAGTGAGAGACTTCCCATGGCTTCATGGTCTACCTTGGGGGTGGCCAGTTGCAAAGGAAAAAAATTAAAGTTGAGCCTAAGGTTGGGTATAAATTGGATCACCCTTCATCAATTGTAGGAAACTATGCATCATTATTAGATAAGTGCCCTTGTAAAATTCAAATATGTAATGTAAATTATGTTCAATGAAATAGAAATGATGTTGACTAATTGTGTATATTTATGTGTACGCCTATTGAATTGTATGTAATCATGTAATGTATATTTGATGAATGTTATTTAAATGTAATGGGACTAATGAGCACAAATCTCATAGAAATTTTTGTTGGCTTATTTATCTCGTATGTATAGCTATACTAGGCCTTTGGGAAGAGAACTCATGGCTGAAGAGACAGGGGATGCTAACTATTTAACCTCTTGGACAACCATGATAGTTGATTCATTATGGAAGACTCTTTGTGAGCCTCAACCATGGGGGTTGGGTCTGCTCTAAGTAGGTAAGAGAATCCTTGAATCTATTTCTTATGAGCATGGTGTCCCATTGATGATGTGGATATAAAGGTAAGCGTAAATGAATTAATTTTAAAGTGAAGACTTAGAGACTCAGAGCCTTCACAAAATGTCTAATATAAAATGATAACAATTTCACTAATGACTCTTTGAGTCTATAGGCCTTGATGTTAGCCTTTAGTAGATAACATATTTCACTTGAATCTGTGTATTCATTTAATTGGAATGAGTGATAGGTTTCTCTCAAATGGGAAAATTGTGAAAAATGACGTCATTTTGACCCTTAGAGAAAAATCCTAGTTAATAGCTAAGGACGAGGAGTTGTAGATGACTTTACAAGCTAGTGTAGAAATTACAGTGTATATTTGCAATTTCTCATGAAGTTTTAATCAACATCACAAGACACGAACCTACTCTACTGCTATGCGAAAGTTAATTCACAATTTATAACAAAAATTTCAGACATGCAATAAGAAATAACACACATGCACACAATAGTTTTCCTGGGGAAAGCAATCTGCTAAAAACCCCAATGCCTGCTTGCATTAATTTGATGAATAGAGATTTATTACTATTGTGTTGCTCAACTGAGCACAACCTGCAAGTGAATAACCTATCTCTCTACTCACTGAGAAGCTCTGACCCACACTTAGTCAAATTTTTCCTATGATTGAGCCCCTATTTCCTTGTGCAATTTCTTGAGAAATTAGGCCCCTATTATTTAGGAATTTCTCCAAAATGGATTGCGCAATTACCAAGGTTGATCATCTAACTACATGCAACACCTGTACAATCAAGACTAATCTACAACTGATGTTACATTGCCTTGGAATCTCCACCACAATTGGGGAACTTGAATTCTTTGGATGCACTAGCTATTTTGGGTTGATTGATCAGTTAACTAGATGACCACTAAGTTTGACTGAAGTCCCATTGCACAATTGACCTTCCACTAGTTCCTCCAATAGTTGGAACTAGTTTAACTAAAAACAACTTGAGATAACTAACTTGGATTACTATGAATTAGCAATCACACATGCTTAATTGAACTATAACTCATCCAACTCGAATTTACTGAGTAAATGTTGGGTCCCTATAATACTAGTGATTACCCCATTACTATTGTAGTTATATCCCTTATTAATATTGTTGTGCCCCTATTGCCCCCATATTGTTATTACTGTGCCCCATAGAATCCCTCTACTGTTATTTTTGTGGCTTTATATTATTATTGTTAGGTCGGCTGGATTATATTGTGACTCCTTAGACTCCTATATATAGAAAGGAGGTTTTGTCATTTGAATCATCAAAGAATTTTTCATTTATGTAATGTAAAGGAGGTTGCCCCCTCGAAGAGGCTGAATTCTAAGGCGTTGATCTATCTTTTCTATCTTTTCTTGAGCTGGTTTCATAACAATAAACAGGGTGACACAAGCCATGCCACACAAGTTAACTGCATCCAAGTTGTCTGTTAATGTGGAAATTCGAATTTTCTCAATTTAATCAAGGAAAAATCAAATTGAGAATTTTTTGTTGCATTTTTCAACACTCCCTCTCAACAAGAAAGGGATTATCAACCACTCCTATCATGCGCCTGTGGAACTCGAACTTCCCTCTTAACAAGGCCCTTGTCAAAATGTCAGCATCTTATTCCTCTATCGAAATGTAGTGTAGCAACATTATCTGCCTTTGCACGTAGTCCCATAAATGGTGATACCAGATATCTATATTATTGGATCGATCGTGAAATACAAGATTATAAGAGAGATTGATGCAACTGTGATTATCACAATAGATCACAGTTCGATCCGTCATCTAACTAAACGATCCAACAAGTATCTTTCTCATCCAAACCCGGTCGCATGTTGCTTGACTTGCAGCCATGTATTCTTCTTTTTTCGAGCTGAGCACCACAAATCTTTGCTTCCTGTTGTACCAAGAAACAATTGCAGACCTTACACTGAAAATTCCACTTGATGTACTCTTCTTTTCTTATGGACTCCCCGCCTAATATGCATCTAAGAAGCCACACAACTTCACTCCCTCTATCCGTCTGTACCATAGTCCAAACTGGGTAGTGCCTTTGAGGTATTGTTAAACATGCTTAGCTACCTTCCGAAATAATTTGGTTGGCCTAACCATAGCTTGGCTTAGCTAGTTGAATGCATAGCACATAGTTGTTCGAGTGTTGAAAAGATACATTAGTGAACCCATTAGCTGTTGATAAATGGTAGCATTCACTTCCTCACCTGAAGTGGCATCCTCCTTCCTCCAGTTGGTAGCTAGAGGTGTCTCCATGGGTTTGAAAATCTCCATGCAGAACTTTTGAAGTATCCCATTTGCATACTTTCCTTGAGAGACAAACAGTTCCCCATCGCCTTGTCATAATTACAACCCAAGAAAGTAGTGCATGAGACCCATGTCCTTCATTTCAAATTCTCTTGCAAGGTCTCCTTGCAAGATCTAATCAACTGTTCATCACCATTTAAAACAAAATCATAAACATATAATACAATAATAAGAAATTTACCTTCTACTAAGATGTGATAGAGGTTTGCATCTGCTTCTCTTTTGGTGAAGCCCAAACCTATGATATAGCTATCGATCTTGGTGCATCAAGCACAGGGTGCTTGTTTGAGACTATAAAATTTTCGTTTGAGTTTTCACACATGAGACTCTCGATCAAATGTCTCAAAACCTTTTGGTTGCTCAATGTACACCTCCTCCTCAATAACCCCATTGAGAAAAGTTGTTTTTACATCCATCTGGTAGATCTTCCACCCCATCTACATAGATAGAGCAAGAATTGATATAATGGATGAGTACCTTGCTACAAGAGAAAAGGTCTCCTCATAGTCAATTCCCTCAACTTGAGGTACCCCTTGGCCATAAATCTGCCGTTGTACTTCTCTATGCTTCCGTCTGCTATATGATTTATCTTGAAGATCCATCTCGAACCTACTACTGATTTATCTCTTCGTCCTGGGACCACTTCCCAAACACTTTTATTTACAATGAATTTGTATTCCTCCACCATTTCATCAACCCATATAAGTTTCTCTACTGCTTATTTGAAAGAGGATGGCTCAATCTCTACAAACTCAATCATTAGAGCCATGTAGCCAGTGTACCATTCATGTGATCTTCTCTACCTGCACAAATTTAAAGGAGCACCCACATTCTCCCTCGCATCCTGCACAAGTCTCTCAACTTCCCTGGTTCTTTTTCTACCTTCTTTAGATGGTTCTTCTTGAGTGGCTGTCTCCACTCTATGCTCCTCAATTTGTGGCTACTCCACAACTTCTTGAGGCTCCTCCTTTGGAGCTAAAATATCCTCTTCTGGTGGGATTTGAATCTCCCTCTCAAGAGAGCAACACATTGCTTTCTCCTCATCAAACTTTACATCCCTTTGCACAACTGTCATTCTGAAGGATGGTAAGTACACACGGTAATTGTGGGGAGTTTCTGTGTAACCCACAAATACCCCCAGTTATGCTATCTGCTCAAGCTTCTTCCTTGATTTTTTAGAGACATGGAAATAAACAAAGGCTCCAAAAATCTTGAAGTGTGACACATCCGGCTTCCTCCCTGAGAAAGCATCCTCTGGTGTAATCATACCAAGGATCTGATGAGGACTCCAGTTCTGAAAATAGACTATTGTGTTGCATGTCTCAACCCACTGATGCAGAGGTAGGCCTTGATCATGTAACATCGCCCTTGCTACTCCCATGATGCTACGATTCTTTTTCTCTACCACCCCATTCTACTGTGGGTTGTTGGGTGTTGCCAACTCTTTTCGAATGTGTTCTTTTGCACAATTTTTTTTGGATTGATTCAACACGTACTCACCCCCATTATTGCTCCTGAGAGCCTTCACCTTCTTGTTGGTTTCTTTCTCAATTAATGCTTTGAATTTTACGAACTTGGAGAATGTCTCATCTTTCTTCCACATGAAGAAGATCTAGCACTTCCGTGAGAAGTCATAAATAAAAATAACAAAATATTTATGTCTAGCAGTGGAGGCTGTCGAGAAAGGTCCACAAACATCGAAGTGGATCCTTTCTAAGACTACATGTGCTTTACTGTCTTGATCATGGAATGTGGGTTTTGTGTACTTCCCCAAAGTACATCCTTTGCATACAGCCTGCTACTCAAGTGCTCATTTGGGGAGGCTAGTAGTTATTTGCTTCATAGTCTTCAAAGCGCCATGATGTAAATGGCCAAGCCTTCTATGCCAAAGTTCACCGACATCGTGGCCTTGCACTTTCTCCAACTTAGTGCTTAATGCATCACAATATCCCACATCTAGATTATATAGGTTCTTCACACGAACCCTAATCTGCTTCACCTATCTCGTGGCTATGTGTCTCAAGAATTCTTTTCCTTTGTTGAAGATCACATCATAACTGCAGTCTTCGAAAACTGCAACAGAGATGAGATTTTTCTTTAGGCCTGGAATGAACATGACATCCTTGAGCCTTAGAGGGGATCCTGACTCCCTCTAAAAGGTGATTGTACCAATATCGGTCGTGTTGTACCTTCCGTCGTCCCCCAGCTTAATGTGCATCTGCAAGTCTTTCTCCTCTAGGTCACATAAAAAGTCTCTACACCTTATCATGTGGAATGAGGCACCAAAGTCCAAGTACCACACACTCTCCATCACTATGCTAGCCATGCATACGATAAGGGTAAATTCAAGCTCAAACTATGAAGCTAAGGCTTCGCCTATTTCTCCTCTTGAGGTCTTCTTGCTTGCATTTTTGTGTGGACACTTCGTGGCATAGTGCCCGAATTCATGACAATTAAAGCATTTAACTTTGGACAAATATTTCTTCTTGTCGCCTCGATTGGATTCTGGTTTGGATTGATATTTATTCCCTTTTCCCTTCTTTCCCTTTCTAACTAATGTAAACTTTTCTTCACCCTCACCCTTAGATGAATTCCCATCTCTAGTATTCCGCCTTACTTCCTCCTGTACCAAATCGGACCATAAGCATTCCCAATTCGATAGTTTCTCCCTCCCGCTCACTGAATCTTGATAGATATGCCAACTCTTGGGAAGGCCAAGGAGGGATAGGCTTACCAAGTTATCTTCTGCAACATTAACACCAACCCCACCAAGTTCATCATGAAATTGTGTGAACTGGATCAGATATTGCGAAATAGTGTCATTCTTTTGCATCTTGATATTTTGAATTTTATCCTTGAGCACCAGCGTCCTATGATCACTACTATTCTTGAGCAATTCTGTCAGTGCTTTCCACATTGAGAATAAACTTTCTTTTCCATGGATTTTTTAGACAATGTGATCTCGTAATCCCTCCAAAATTATTCTCCTCACCTTGGCTACATATTTCTTCCACTGAGTAAGGTTATGGGCATTAGATTCTTGCGGTAATGTAACATTTGTCTTGATGTATTCTAGCAAGCCATTTTCATCCAATACTGCCTCCATGCAATCCTTCCATGCGATGATATTAGAGGTGCCTTCCAAGGCATACTCTAGTCTCAACACATTGAAGGTAATCTCCCTAGCTCTGAAGAGATTTTGGTACACTGAACTGCAAATTTGATTCTCCTGAGAAACAAATTTGAAATTCCTGCTCTAATGTGAATCTTGCTCTGATACCATGTAGAAATTATGGTGTAGATTTGCAATTGTTGATGAATTTTTAATCAAAATCACAAGACACAAACCTACTCTACTGCTCTGTGTAAGTTAATTCATAATTTAGAACAAATTTTTTAGACATGCAATAAGAAATAACACACATGCGCACAATAGTTTTCTTAGGGAAAACAATCTACTAAAAACCCCAATGTTTGCTTGCATTAATCTGACGAATAAAGATGTATTACAATTTCTTTTCTGAATTGAGCATAGCCTGAAAGTGAATAACATATATCTCTGCTCACTGAGAAGCTCTGACCCAGACTTAGTCAAAATTTTCCTATGCTTGAGCCCTTATTCCTTGCGCAATTCCTTGAGAAATTAGGCCCCTATTATTTAGGATTTTCTCCAAAATGGATTGCACAATTCCCAATGTTGATCATTTGACTACTTGCAACACCTATACACTCAAGACTAGTCTACAACTGATGTTACATTTCCTTGGGATCTCCACCATAGCTGGGGAACTTGAATTCTTTCCATGCACTAGCTATTTTGGGTTGATTGTTCAGTTAACTGGATGATCACTGAGTTTGACTGAAGTCCCACTACATAACTGACCTTCCACTTGTTCCTCAAAGAGTTGGAATTAGTTTAACTGAAAACAACTTGAGATAATTGACTTTGATTGCTAAAATTTAGCAATCACACATGCTTAACTAAAATATAACTCCTCCAAATCGAATTTACTGAGTAAACTAGGTGACACAAGCCATGTCACACAAGTTAACTGCATCCAAGTTGTCTGCTAATGTGGAAATTTGAATTTTCTCAATTTAATCAAGGCAAAATCAAATTGAGAATTTCTTGCTGCATTTTTCAACAACTAGAAAATACCTCAATACCCTTAAATGGATTTGAGCAAAGTAATTTCCCTTTTTTGAACTGAATTTGGTTAAAGGAGGCATCATTTTCAAAGTTAGCAGTCTTGCAAAAATTGTGAAATTTGGGGTTTGAAATTTTGGCCCTAGCCCATGGTCACATGGGCTAGCAGGGCCATGACCATGGGCCTAGATGAAAGGGGGACAACGTGTGGAGGTCTAGGAATAAACAAATGTCTCAGATATATAGATATCCAAGACCTTTTATAATGTAGAAATCTAGAAAGAAGCTAATATACATATTGGGAAATTTGAGACGTTTTGGAAGTGCAAAGGTCCAATGGATGGTAGGTTTTCTAGATATTATAAATATTTAGATATCTGAGCATTTGAAATATTTGTTTAAATCCCAACCTATGAAACATCCAAATAAAAATGGGGCCAAACGCGTAGAGGAGACATGGACTCATGTAAGATGAACCCTAGGCCTTACAAGAAACCCAAGTTGAGACATGGCCATTGATGTGGCATGTGATGTAGTAACTCATGATGTGGTAGCTGACATGGCTATTGACATGTTAATGGTGAAGTGGCATGTTGATGTGGCACATAAGTGTAAATGAGATGATGTGGTTATCAATGTGGCATATGACATCGATACTATGAGTTTAGGATTTGAAAGTTTGGAAAATGGAGTCTTTAAGTTTTTCTAGATGTTGAATGTTATATATATATATATATATATATATATATATATATACAACCTACATTGACTGTTTTTAGTTGGCATAAAGGCTTAACCGTGTTGAGGTGGGGTCCAGGTGGCATATGATGCAACACGTTAACGTGGGATCTCTATATATGGATGATTTGGGAATCTAAAGATCCATATATTCAAAAGTATAGGCATTTAAATAAAATGGATTATTCAAAATGACTAGATCTAGTTGAATTCAAAGACCATGTATCTAGCTTGTAGGTGTGGCACAATATGGTGGTAACACATGGGTGAAAGACTACCATGTGTCAGCCACGTGTCAAATGAGATGGCACAATATGACATGGAGACATATGGGCACATGATTGCCATGTGTCAATGGTACAATATGTTGACATGGCATAATTAATGAAATTCCTTAGCTCCATATCTTTGTGTCCAGATCTCATAGTTTGATGAAATTTATATTATTGAAAAGATATCAACAAGAAAAATATGATGACGACCTCGGAAAATAGGTTTGATATGATTAAAAGAAGAGGAATCTTGATAACCCCACTTTTTTAAGGTAACTTATGAGGTTGGGTCTAGATACCCCATATCCTCATTAAGTTATGGAACGATTTGGGTGTGCTACAATGGATGTATTTTCTAGCTAGACAAGGAAATTCACATCTTTAATACTAGAGGGAAAACTATAATATTTTCTGAAAACATATGTCTTTCCTTTTTTTAAGGAAAAGAAGGAAATAAAACTTCTCAAAGATGAAGTACATTGTAGGAAAACATGCAATAACATAAGCAACATGTAAAGCATGGCATGTTTTACAAAAAGGATTCCTACTATGCCTCTTTGTATTTTCGTCATTTCGAAGTATACAATGAACATAATTTGTGATGTTGCAAGGACGGTTTGCCTGGAATCCCAATTATAGCGATATGTGGTGCAAGATAGTGGTTGTTTCAAATTTGAACGATCTATTCAGTAGTGGTGTTCAATTTCAACATTGAACAATACTGAACATCACCTCGTTGGAATGTGATCTTTGCTTGAAGCCAAATTTTCCAAATGCATGCACTGATGTTATGTGTTAAATATGGAAGAAACTAGGGTATCACATTTTTGCTAACTTTTAGAAGTATTCTTAGATAACAATGTTTAGCAACAACGCTAGCTTGTATTAATGCTTTTCAAGGAAGAATCATTTTTTTGCTACAACCCTACCCATATAAAACCAATAGATCATGCTCAAACAGATTGCATGGTTTATAATTGGCAATTATAAAAATAAAGGTTGGTGCTTGGAGGTAGTTGACATTGAAATAAAGGAAAAAAAATAGGTTAGTTTTTGCATCTAATGTTGGCAAGCAATCTTAGAAATAACAAGAAGTATCACATAAAATATATTGGCCTTTGAAATAACAACAATAATTCTATTAGAATGGGATGTAAATCCTAGTGGGTGTTTTGAATTAAAACCCCAAGGTCATGGGTTCAAGTCCCCAAGATAACTACATTTATGAATATTGTGGGCATAATTTGATGTCCAAGTTGGGTTGGATTGTCAAAACTACAATTGATTAGTTTACCCTAAGTGCCATCGTCTGATTGAGGGAAAGTCCCCAGTGGATTTCCCCAAGATGTGAATTTCACCAAAAGATTAAAGAAGGGCTTTTAATGAAATGAAAACACTACTAGGATGATGAAAAATAAGGGACCTTTTAGATGGCTCAATTGTGTCATTAGTGGTATTAGGGAAAGCATATGAAACACCTAAAATAGCACAAGTGGCATGCAAACCATTGCATGTAAGAGACGTGTAAACACTACTTGTATGATAAAAAATAAGGTACCTTTTAGATAGTTCTATTGTGTTGTTGGTGTAACTAGGAAAACATATGAAATGCATAAAACACAAGGGGCATGTAAATCATTACATGTAAGAGACATGCTTGATGTTCTTGATTACAAAGATTGCAATGCATGTAAATTGCAATGTCATAGTTATGGTTTAAGGAAAACATATATAAACCAACATGGTGTTCTCTCTTTTTTATAGCTACTGTTGCAAAGTGGAAACACTATCAAATGTTGGCAAAGGATACATTACATGGAGGTACACGATGAAAAGAGAGGATGTAGGTGTTATTGTTTTTGGAATCCTAATGAGGTTTTTCAAGGAATTGTAAGACAAGTAGAATGGTGATTAGTGCAATATCCATTAGAGAGATAAATTTGTGTGCATCCCAAGATAAAGTCCTCCATATGTAATTTATCAATGAACCAATATTATTTGTTGGTTTGGATTCATAGAATGTGAAATTATTGTTTTCTATTGGCGAGAGGATTTTTTTCCTTGCATTATTTAACGATATGTCAAATTAACAATAACAATATGCCCATTTGTTGGTAGGTTTAATGTTATGATATTGAACAACTACAACAATAATATGAGTGGATCATGTAAAGCAATGTCATCATTTTCCAACCTAATAATAATATAGTAACAAAGAAATCAATCACAATACATTCAACTTGTTGTGTGGCATAAGTTTCACATTTCTTCACTATTATGTTATTTCTATAGCATGTAAGAAAACCATGTAGGTGTAGGTTTGGGAAATAATAAAATATTCTTGCAAGCATATTGTCATTTTCAATTACATTCATTTGTGTTTCTTGGAAACATATGATATTATCCATGATGAGGTTGTAGTCTACAACAATATTTGGAAAGTGCAAGTGCAAGCTTCAAGTATTCCATGAGCATATAAACATTGAATGATCTTTTACTAGAGAATACAAATTGTATTGAAAATACCAACATGCTTGTTCTTAAATTATTTTCGTTGTGTAGGCTACTTTCTCAAATATAATCATGAATGCACCTATTGCATTCACTTACAAGGTAGAGTGACTAAATCTATTTAACACAAGAAAGTGTTGTGTAGACAAGGCCATGTTGTATAATTCTAGTGGTGTGAAATTATAAACCATTTATTGTAAGGCCTTGTAGTCTATGTATCATGCATGTTGATGAGCCTTGTCATTGGGTAATTATATGGGCCTTAATTCACCTCCTAGCTTATTCAAACCAACTATTCTCATAACTTATTGCATACTTTTGATTATATTTTGTTTATGAGATGAGTTAGAGTTGGATATTTTGCTTTGTGATCTAATGTGCATTTAATGCAGGATTAAAGGATAAAAGCAAGGAATTTTGGCAAAGACCAAGGTCAAAACTTGAATGGGACAAGGGAGAGGGATTATAGGAGGTAAATCCTCCTCATTTACTACCCCTCCATTCGAATATTCCTCCATCAGCTCGGAGTGCAAACAGCCAAATCATGAGGATTAGAAGGCAATCGAGCAAGTGAAATACAAAGCACTAGTTTATCTCAAGTTTGGGAGCTGAGCCTCCCTAATTTTAAGGAATTCGTTGGAGACTTTAGATGTATAAGTAGAGAGGCCTAGGACCTCAGTAGGATTCAGATTTTCATTGTAAAACTCTACTCTATTTTCGAGTTGCAAGACTTGTGATAGTTCTTTTGATGTAATCTGTTGTTTTGGTAATAAGAATGAGTTTTGTTTTGAGCCAGCACTGAGTTAACTCAGAGGGCTGAAGATCTTAGCTTAGTGCCCAACCCTAGCAGCCAAGGCTCCTCTTTATTTTACATGTATTCTAGTGTAGATTCATAGCTTAATTATTAATTTGCTTAGTCTATGCATTTCCATTACAACAGTGTAGATTATATTGGTTGTGTGATAGTTTGCTTCCATTTGTGCCTTCTTTCAAGTAGCAGGTTAGCAAGGAGAAAAAGGATCACCACAAGGTTTTCAGCAGGTGTCTCGGTCTCACTTTCTCCCTCTGGGACCATGACTTGAGGATGGGACCCTTCAATAGCCCCAAAAACATAGATTTATAGTTCTTGTATGAGCTTTGGAGTTTGTTGTCTTTGATTCAATATTTGTTTCATGTTGCAAGGCATATTTCATTGTCATCTTTTTTTCCATCTCCATCTCTGCAATAAGATCTCACTCATGCTTTCGTTCCCTTCAACAACTTTCTTCATGCATAATATAGGAAATTGATTCATGCTTTTCTAGTTTATGAAAATGTGTCTTGTTGCATAGTTCTTGGAAGACACACATGTTTTAAGAAGAGCAGGTACTTCAGAAGGAGACCAAGACTTCATAACTAGCATCCACCTTCCACTTCATCCACCTTATGCATCCCTTGTTTCACCATCACCCTCACTAGTTTTTCATCATTTTTCATTGAAATTCTTCTAAACACATTGAGCGAATCTAGCCATCTCTTATCTTGGATATTGACTCTTGAGTGTTCCTATACCTTCTAACACTCCATTCCACTCATCACACACATTTCCCAAGCTTCCCAACACCTCCAACACCTCACAATTAGCTCTCGGCTGTATCCTGTAGGTTTCCTGTAATTCCTACAGGATCATCCTGTAGGTTTCTAGTACATCTTGTAGGTTTTCCTGAAACGGCCTGTTTTGAGGCCGAATTGATGGGAAACCTCTAGGAAGTCACAAAAAGCCTCCTAGGACCCCTCCACACCATCCAACCACTTCATAAACCTTCTAGCCATCCTCAAACACCTTCCATCCACCTATCACATCCACAAGAACAATTAGTTTGCATACTTGATTTTGCATAGAAAAACCAAAAAAGGTGAAAACAGATTTAGTTTAGTTTCTTTTCTTGCACATTAGTATTGTTTGATGCTTTTTACTTTTGCAACTTAGATAGTAGCATTTGTTTAGTGTTGATTTAGCAATTCTGCTTAGCATAGCTTCTTAAATGGTTAATTAGGGTATGGTGTGGTTTAGCATTACATGTTGGTTTTTTTTCCATTACTGCAGTAGAGTAACTCTCTTAGAGTAGATTTTCCCTTCTTCCATCAAAGAATCAAGCTTCTTTTGACTCTATAGAAGTCTGGCTTAGAACCCCAATGGTCTCTTGCCAGCTGAACAGTGACAACAAGTAGAACCATCACTTTTACTTGTGCATACAACACTGTCACCTCCAAGTTTGTACGAACCCCGAGTTGATAAGTAAAGCTGGTAGCCCAAGAATTGCAGCATCCTTACTGCAATACTGGTGCTCATCACTTTTTGGCGTCATTGCCGAGGAGGTGTCTGAGTACAATGTGATTACTACTTTCTTTTCTTCAATTTCTTGTCTGCATTATTCTGCCATTAGTTTATTTCTGCAAAAGTAATCTATTTGTTTCCTTTATTTCATTTTGCATTATATGCTCTCCTTTCCATTCTGCAAGTAGGATTTCAATTCAGCAAGTAGCTTTTTCATTCTGTCAGTAATTTTCATTCAATCAGAAATTTCAATTCTGCAAGTACTTTCCAAGTTTTAAAAAAAAATACAAAACCAACCCAAAAATATTTCCTTTCATGCCTCGTAGGAATAGGGACAACTTAGGGAAATTTTTGCCAAATACCCCCACTGCATCCAACAACCAACCTTCTCTCTTCTTCGGTGGTTGTGAACTAGAGGAACCCTTAGGTGAGCAACCTGACATATTTAAAGAACCTACAGGGGAAAAAGAAGAAGAGGAACCCATTCCTACTGAACCAATGGCTGAAAACTAAAATGATAGAGGGAATAGAGAGAGAGTTGAGGGTGCCTTCCCCATCAGGGAAACCAATGGGGACACTAAGATGAAAAATATAAGCCCCTCTGCCCTACCTCATTTCCATGGCCTGACCATAGAGGACCCCGACACTTTCCTGTTTGAGTTTGTTGTTATATGCTGAACCTATGACTATACAGATGATGAGCAAAAGTTAAAACTATTTCCATCTACCCTCAAGGATGCAACATTGCACTGGTTCATGGGTTTACCTGGAGATAGCATCACAACTTGGGCTCAGATGCAGCAGGCCTTTAACAACAAATATCGGGACTACTGTCGGTCAAAGGATACTAAAGAAGAAATTTTCAGGATGACCATAGGCCATGATGAATCCTTAGAAGACTACGAAGAAAGATTCCAGCTCAGTTACAAAAGGGCCAGGTGCACACTTGACCCTGAGTCACTAAAGTTGGTCCTGCTTAGGGGAGTAAGAGAAGATCTTTTGGATACCTTACATTTGTTAGCAGGAGGATATATCTACCAATTACCCTATGAGGATATCAAGACTGTCTTTAGAAACCATTCTAGGGCAGCCAGGAAAAAGGGTAGGGGTAGTCAACCTATGGCCAGTACATCATCTTCCAACTCATCCATCAAGGGTGAAATTGGAAACATGCTGGAAGATTTCAAAAGTGAGATGCTGCAAACCCTTGCCTTGCAAATGGACACCATGAACATTAAAAGGAAGCAGGAGGAAGCAGAGAGAGCCTTGGCCATCTTTTGTCCTAGATGCACCAGGAGGCATCCTAGGAATGAATGTCCATTGAACTCTATTGAAATTTGCTCGGTCTGTGAAGAAAACCACTCCATAGACAAGTGCCCTTCTTTACCCAGACTCAAAGTTGTATATCAAGGAGCTGAAGGGGTCACTGAGCAACTTTGCTACATTAACCAAAGGAGACCTCCTGGGCCTAGACCATACCAGCAGGGCATGCAAGGGTCATCCCATGCATATTACAACCCCAACCAAACCACAACTATACCTTCTTGGGGACCCCCTGCTCATCCTTCCTGGTCTACACCCCCTCCTTGGTCCTATGCATCTCAGTATCATTCTCAGCCAACCAGCTAGTCATTTCAACCTTATGCTCTACCACAACCTCAGTGGAATACACCACTCTAAGGGTGGAGGCCCCAATACAACAATGCTCCAGCTCTATTGCCACCACCACCTGCCCAACCACAAATCCTACACTCTGCTCTACCCAAGCAACCCCATATGCCTAGCCAGCCAAATCTGAGCCCCAACAATAGGCAGGGTCAACAAGTATACAATGGAGAGATTGTTTGAAATAATACTGAGAGGGGGGGTGAATCAGTATTATCAAGTCAAATATTCCCTTTTTCAAATCCAGATAATATACGCTACTTCAGTTAATTAAACCCACGTATATACGCAACTATGTATAAGGAAACCCGCGTATACAATGCAAACTTATAATTTACTTTCTTTCAGATGTTGATTGTTAATCTGTGTATCAAAATCAAATAACCAGTAACCAGAAATAGTAAAACAGAGCAGAAGACAATCACACACAAGAACACAAGATATAAGGTGGAAACCCAATGTCGGTGAAAACCACCTGCTGCAATTCGTCTCTATCTTCTTTTAATTAGAAACTTATTTTTACAATGTATTGGTGCAGTCCTTTACCAGTACGCAGGCTACAACCTATAGAGAGCTACAACCCTCTCCCGTTCTCCAGCTTCTCCTGGAAGGGAGCTACAACCCCCTTATCTCTTGCACTAGCCAAGATACTAGTACGTAGGTGCTGACTTACAGAAGGCTACAACCTTCTCTTTCTTCCAGGGACCATGTTTCATAAATTTTCAGACTGGATCCATGAACATCAATCATCAAGAATTTCTGCATCAAACAATCTCCTTTTCACCAATTAGAACTGAATCAAGTAGATACTTCTTTGACAGCTGTACCCAAAACACAGTAACAGTAACAACACACCAAATTCTGAACCCAGAACACTGCAGTAATAAACAGAAGCAGCTAGATCACATTTCACAAGATATACGCTACTTCAATAACCTGAAACCTGCGTGCATACGCTTCTGTGTGTGGAGAAACCTGCGTATACGCTGTTTTTATTCACTGAACCAACGTGTATACGCGCCTTAGCTTCACTGAACCTGCATACAGATCTATAAAGGATAATTCACTCTTTCAAATATTCAGACACTGATTAACCCAGATTATCAGATTTATAGATCAAGCATGCGCCACATATAATAGATCAAAATCATACAAAGATACTATCATTCAAGCCAAAAGATTATGACCCATCAATAGAACTTATCCTTCTTTGCGCTAAGGTTCCTCCTTCATTCAGATCCAGATCTGCACCATAACCCCAATCACCAATATTTCAGATCTAGCACTTATTAGATATTCAATTAATTCAGATGATACTTTGCCAAATGATCTCCTTCCTCTTTTATAGTCTTAGGCCTTTCACAATACCACGGTCCAAAACCATAATAAAACAATACCAAGGACCCAATACTTGGGATCAACACTTCTGACGAGATACCATGGTCCAAAACCATAGGTTCAAATACCAAGGACTAACTACCATGGACCAAAAGTAAATTCTCCAACATATACGCGCTTTTACTTGCGTGAAAGTGCGTGTATACGCATACGCGCCTTTGTAACGTCTAACCCGCGTGTATACGCGTCTTCGTCTAGGTGAACCTGCGTATATGTCTTTTTCTTCATTCTGAGAGCCTGTACTGAGATCCTGTCACCAAAGAGAGTTGCCATCAAGGACAACACCTGTGCCATAGCTCCAAACCTGTGCCATAATGCCAACAATCTCCCCCTTTGGACTTGATGGCAACCCCAAGATCCTCAAAGTCATTCTCCTCCTTTGTCATCAAGGGAAAAGGGTTGTGCTCCCCCTGCGTACATGCTGAAATCTCTGCCCTGCTGTGCTGACCATGCTCCCCGTGACTGTAGGCAAGATCAGCAAAAGGTGTTCTTCAAGAAGAACCATGACTTATACATCATAAAATACCTTCCTATCACCAAAGGACTCAATACATACATCCATCACCCAACCACGTGGGGATCATCCACCCAACCAAGTGGGGATACATTAGAAATTTACATATGACAACCAAGTACATTACATCTTCATCCCAGGCATAGTGGGGAAACCAAAATAGGCCGTTACATGACCTTGACGCCATAAAAGAGATACATGACATAGAGACGAAATATCTAGAGCAAGACTTATGAAAGTCACCAATAACAGATATCAGCAGCATCTGTCAATCACCATTCAGATCAGCAACCATCATTTCCTTCTGTTCTCCTTCTGCATTTGTTCCACCTGAACCAACAACAGTTGTGAACTTGAACCAAAAGCTTCTAAGATAATGCCAACAATGCATCGTTAGAAGTTTATCTGCTCCCCCTAAACCTGTGCTGGATGGTCTCTGTCAGACCCATATCAGAATATCTTCAACCAGAGCCTGTCCCTACTGATATCCATCAAACCTCCATATACGCGACTGTCTCTACACAAACCGGCATATGTACGCGGATCCTCCTCAGGTAACTCGTGTACACCCATTTTTCTCTGAAACAGACAAGATTTAACAGCAAGATGATGCATCAACTACTCCCAGATTCTGTCTGAGGTATTCAAAAGTTTCCCTAGGCAGTGGTTTGGTGAGAATAATACAACTTGTTCCTTAGAAGGAACATACTCCAATTTGACCTTTTGTTCCTGTTAGTGTCGGTCTTGAGCCCTCCATCGGTGATCAAAAGCTCTTTGCATATGCATAAGTAGGTGTCTCATCAGTGTCAGTTTTGCATCCCGTTAGGCATGCCATAAAACTGATGGAGGAGCTGGTCCTTGTCCCCTTCTTGGCTTTGCTGGATCAGGTCATGTCAGGTATTAAGCTTGTGTCATACTTGTTTTGTTTTGTCTTGAAGTCCCAAGTCTTAGGTCTAGGGTTTTGGTCAAAAATCATTGCAAGGTCATGAGTCAAAGGTCCATGAGTGCCCAGCAAGCCATAAGGAGGTATGTACATATGTTCCATTGATATTTTTCATCAGGTACAGATCATTTATACCTTGGATTTAAAAACCCTGTTTTTAAACCCAAGGTCATGTAATATTTGTAAAAAATAAGGAAAATTTCAAAAGTCTTCAAAATGCTGGCAATAACCCTGGTCTCCTCGCCAGAGTCCATTAGATGGTCAACCTGCAAAAAGAATGAAGTTAAAGCGCCTCAAAAGCTAAATCCAGGACAAAGCAACTCAAAAAGCAGTGTTAAAAGTGAATGTCAAAATAGAACATTAGAGAGTGGGTTTTGTAAATTAATTTTTTCAAATTGAACCTACAAGAGGTAAATTTCCCTCTAAACATCTTCATTATGCCTCTATGAGCTAGCAAAGAAGAGCAAGAGGCTGGAAAGAAGAGCAAGAGGGCGGAAAGGGAGAAAGAGGGTGAATTGCAGAAAAATTAAGGAGATTTCTCGTGCGCGACCACTCGGAGCCTGCGCGCGACCACTCGGGCTCCCACTCACAGAACCTTCCTAAATCCACTCAAATCACGTTTTGGTTTGCTAATTGCTCGAGGTAGGCCTCTCTAATGTATTGAATTTTGAAACATGGATGATGAGCTTGTGTTCATGCATTTTTACCATAAAAAATATGAAGAGAAATAGGTTTAGTGATTGTTTGTTCATGTAGGCAATTTTGCTAAGGTTGGTGTTTGCTTTCAAGGTTTTTAATTCCTCTTTATTCCCTCCATTACTCCTATTAGATTGACAATTGTCATAATGTGTCTCTATCTCATCACATTTGCAATGAATATCAATTCCCCATTCCCTATACCTAAAACCCTAATCCCTCTTATATGCATCCCTTAAACCCTAATTCCTTCCCCACAGCAATATTATAAAAAAAATATATATAAAAACACAGCAAGAATCAAAATAGTGATGTGTAAAAGGAAAGAGCAATTGCAATGGTAAAAATAATAAAACAAAAAAGACAAAAAACAGAGGAAAAGATTACTATGTATAGCCAAGCCATTGCAAGAACAAAAGAAACTTATTGCTGTGCATAGTCCTCACAAATACAGTGAAAAGAAGGCTGTGTTATTCAAAGCAAAAACAAAGCAAATACAGCTGTACATATTTATTAAAGGACATGCTGCTCTGAAATACTGTTTGCAAAAGAATGTTGCTGTGTCTCCAAAACCAAACCCTAGGCATCCTTTTCCCTTCTATCCCCCTAATACCCTTGATGCAATGCATCTCCTTTCTCTTTTGAATTTGTTAAGTAAAGCCTTCCTCCCCTTATGACAAATGTAAATTAATTCCTTATTTCCCCTTAGCATCAAAAGTACATCAATCCCTTGGAAAAACAGAGTATGCCTAATAATGTACAGTCAAAGGACAAAATCTAAGAGCTATCTGTTGATGCTAGTAATCAGTGCTGCCCCATCTCCTGTATTACATGCTATCCCTTACCCCCTGTTGAAAAATGTATTGTCCTTTCCCTTGGTGACCCTATTACATGTCTTCCCTAATAAAGATATTTCTTTGCAAATGATTTCCCGATGATGAGAGATGAGACAACATGTTTGACATTTTGTGAATTATTCCTTAAAAGTTCCCTGTTTTTATATATTTTCCCATTCCTTATGAAAAAGTCCCTCCCCTAACATTTCCCTCATGATTTTTTCCCCTTGAAAACAGCATACTTCTCAGCATTTTGCAGGCAGGGCAGCAGTCAACTTTGTCTATTTTCTCCACCTTGCTCAATAACACCATGTCAACCACTAAAACTAATGAGCAAGGTGATGACCGGTCTTCTTCTACGGAGGTTGAGGCACAACAGAGGCCTCGTAGGGGTGGCAAAGGTGGTCATCATAGAGGAGAGAGCCCACATCTTTAGCAGAATTACAGGCTTGCCCATTGGCAGTGACTTGTTTCCAGTACATGTCATGTTTCCAGTTTTGCGAGAGGCTTGCCCAGATTCAGCACCACAGGGAGTTGGCCCGGCTATTTGTTTTGCGCCTTCATGATGGGCAGGTTACTCTTGCAGGGGTGAATTTTGTGTGTTTTCTCCTGAAATTATTTCAGAGGCTACCAGGATACCCAATGTGGGTGAGGTGTGGCCAAAGCGCAAATGGCTGGATTTTGTTTATTTTGAGCCATATGTCAGGCCAGCAGTCGTACATCACTTGTCAGGGAACTTTCCTTTCAGATTCCTCCGAGAGGAGTATGCTTCGATCATGCGGCTTATCATGCATTACTTCACATGTGAGGGAAGGTTTTCACGAGTCTTTGCTTGTCACATTCGCCTGTTGATGCACTTTACCTGAGTGAGGATGATGAACATCCCGGTTTACTTCTTCCAGGACATTCAGAGGATGGTGTCCGTGTTTCAGAGGCAGTCCCCAGCTCAGCAGCATAGGAGTTTGTGCCATCATGGTCTCATTCAGCTCATTGTTTCCCATCAGTTGAGTCAGCAGGGCATTCCATGGGCAGACTTCATTTCTCATGAGGTTTTTACAGTGCCACCACAGCCACAACCAGAGCCAGAGGCCATTCATGAGGCGGGAGGTCCATCACACCAGCCCGAGATTATTGTTCCGAGACATGTTGCTTCCCCACCGCAGCTTACATATCAGAGGGGTCATAGGACCTTATTTGCAGCAGCTCGACGAGTATTTTCTCCACAGCAGGTGGAAAGGGTCTCGTCATCTTCTTCAGATCAGCGAGTGTTATCTCCACACCAGGTGGAAGGGGCCTCGCATTCTTCATCAGCAGAGGCAGTACGGGAGGGCAAGCATCCCATGATTGAGGATGAGAGAGTTGGTGATACACATCATGATTTCATTGACCTTGACGCTCACTCTCCTTCTTCAGATTTTTATGAGCTTATCAGACAGAGAGAGGAGGAGAACCTCGTGTTGCAGCAGAAGCTCGAAATGGCTCAATGGACCATCACTTATCTGGAACAGCGCACCAAACAATTAGAAGAGGAAAAAGAACTTGATGAGCTATGGAGGATCCGCAGTGATCGAACTTTGAACCGTAGGAGGCCCGGTGACCCATTGCCTGCTGACCAGGAGTCTTTGCTCATTCAGGAAAATGCTCGCTTGGAGAGACTGTTGGAGAAAGCCAACCAGGACAAGAGGCTGCTACGGAACATGAAAAATCATTATTGGGCGAGAATGCATGTTTGCAAGGCAAAAATGAAGATACTCCAAAGGAAGTTGTCTTAGGCCCGCAAGAGGAGGAAGAAGACCAACCCGCTCCGTATTTTGGCTGAGGCCTCTCTCACTCACCATGATACTCATTAGCATCCTCCTAGCAGCAAACTCAAGAAATTTTGAGAGTTTTGAAGCATTTTTGGCATTTTTGAGAATTTTACAGGTTTTAGCCGTTGGAGTGGTCTCACCCCGTGCGCGACCACTCGTGGGGACAGCTCAGAACGGGGAAAACTATACATTTTTGGAATTTTCATGCAAAAATACACTTGCCTATGGATGGAATTCAAATTTTATGGAGATTTGGACTTCCAAAAGCTCAAAATACATGCAAATTTTGACTTTCTGCCCCTTTTTTGAGTTGCAGAAAGCTGCCTTGGGAGAAATGACTTTTGAGGGGTCAAATCAACTCCAAATTCAGAAATTCCAGTGGGGTTGGAAAGTAGACTCATAGACCTTTCCAACAAGCTATCTTGTACCTGATTTGGACACCAGGAAGGCCCTCAAACACAGCTTCCAATGTGCGCGACCACTCGAGGGAGGGCGCGCGACCACTCAGGGAATTTCAC